>OY284486.1:25602885-26202885 GCA_958336395.1 Ctenicera cuprea
TGCAAAATAAATGTTTCAAAAACTGATAGAGACGTTGTTTTGGTGATTAATGAATTAAACTGTTCAGGTAAACAACCAAAATAACAAACTCTATTGACCTTTTCTTAATGAAAAGTCATTTCTATGGTCATTACAAATGACCATACCGATTGTAAAGTCTAAATTCCCGAATTAAAAAAGAACTCGATAGTGGGGGCAACCGTTGGGTGATTGAAAGATCGCGCTTGCACAGATCGGCTACTCGACATGTGTAAAATCATTGACTATACTCGTAGGTATATAATCAAAGGCAAAATACAAATCTCAGCTTGTTTTTCAAGCGCGTTCATGTTGCGGTAGAGCCCCCCCCCCCCCATTTGTTGCCAGAGTTATCAGGTGTATGATGTCTGGTATTTTGTAACTGCAAATAATGTTTATTCGCTGGAAGCAGAAAACCGATTTTTCAAAAAATGATAAACGTTTTTTGGCAATTATTCAATTAAACTGTTCAGGTGAACGACCAAAAAGACACACCCTCTTTTCTCAATGGGAGGCTACATAATGATATTTCATTAAACAAATACGAAATTTTATATCTACTGTTTCTTTTTTAATTTCTTCTATGAAAATTGCTAAAAAAAGCGGTAGTTTAATTGAAATCAAAAATAAAGAGACTCATTTTCAGCACGATGTATAAGCTAGTTACAAATTTCTCATGCAAGTTAAGTTTTCAGGCAAAGCAGAACTTTTTTGTACGTAAAAATTCACGATACAGAAGTAGAAGATACTATTTGTTATCAGCTATTTTGATAAGACTGTATAATAAAAATTTAGGTCATGAAGTTTTTGTAGGTACATATTGCGCATTTACATGATATTTTTTCAAAAACACTGTAACTTAGGTTATTACAATAGTAAGCTGAGGCACGGTCCAACTTTACTTTTTCTTTGACTCAGCGGTGGCCCACCCTACCACAAGATTCTAGTTATCTGCCTGTATCACAGTAATAATAATAATGTTTTATTTCAAACGTGTCATAATATTTTTATTGACTGTAATATAAAAACATTAAAAATGTTAAAAATTATTGATTTCTAATATCAATTATTATCTGCGATAATTCGTAAATAATGCAAGCTGTCTACTTGGAATCTAGCTAGTACGGCGGGGCTAGAAGACGTGGTTAATTAAAAGAGTTTTAAGCAGCGACTCCAAAATGTATATCTTGGTGTGGAAACGGAGGAGGCCAAAGGTTTCATTGGATTCCTTGCGTGTCACGTACTTTCGTGAGAGCGGTATCGGTTTAATAATCTGTTAACCGCCATCCGGCGTGATAAGCATTCTATAATTCTCTTGCAGGTCTTTAGGTACGCCGCGTTAGAGCACTGAAGGTAATGTTGTAATATAGTAGAAGGATTTTAACTACTACATTAATGTCTTAATGAAAACACATGAAAAAAGTTCATTTTTCTTACAATCACTTAAAAACCAACGATCCCAGTTCATTTATGATGGACGATGATAGATTTGAATGCAGTTTTTTGCAAGCTCTCCAACGAGACATAACGATGCAGTTATATTTAAATCAATTTAAGTGTCCGAGCATTTTTTCAAAAACCAACGCGCTACAAAAATACGAATTTTATTCCTTACTTTTGAATAACCCTGTATAATTCGTAGTACAATGCTTAGGTGACGATATGAGCTACACTATTTCATTATTTTGATCTAATATAACTGTTTTAAGTCTAGAACGTTACATAAGTTTTATAGTATATAAGGAAGAGATTCAAATTATTCTAGCCGCGTGAGTTTTCCGTCTCGTGCTTCAAGTTATGAACTTGATTCTGAACATTTGTCGGTTCAATAACACTCCCTCATTCATAAAGTTCGTAGGCACTCGTTGCAAGTGTAAATTTTCTTCATATTCTAATATACATTTAACAGTTAATTTTAGACACGCAACGCGTTCATTCAGTCATTTTAAATTCAAACTAATAAAGTCATAAGCTTCCCTCAAGCATAATGATATTAGCACCTTCCTAAAAGCATCTAGGAAATTTAAGGAAGCGCCATTTCTGGAATTTACGTGTAATTAAATTTTCACGTGGGTTTAAAATTAGTATATATTTACTGGAAAGTATTCAGTTTCAAATTGGTATTACGAATGGTGCTGTGCCTTGTGCACCACAAAGGGATTTTCAGAAAAATATAAGCGTTATTCCTGTTTTTTCAAATTACAAGTGAAATGGAATAAGAGAATACACTTTAAATGTGAAACACAAGTTTCAGATTTTGATAACATCCTCTTTCTAACTGGTCACATTTTGATAAATTTAAAGTATGTTATAACCTAGGTTAGGTATAAAAATTATGTTTCTGAAACAGCCTCAAACTTGTTCCACTGGAATGCGAAACATTCTATGAAACGTTTCAAAGTCGTTCCAAAAAGTATCTTTGAAACGTAAAATGACCTACCTCAGAAATGTCCTTGTGGAACGTTCCACCGAAACGTTTTGAAGACATTCTTGGAACGTTTTAGCGGAACGCTTCACCCGAGGCGTTTCAAAAACATTATTGGAACGTTCCAAACAGGTTCTTGAAAGGTACTCAGCTGGAACGTTCCAAACGAGACATTTCAAAGACATTTTAGAAAAGTCTCAGTGAAACGTTCCAGCCGAGACCTTTCGAAAACTTTCTTGTAACGTTCCAAACATGTTCTAGAGAGGTACTAAGAAACGTTGCGGATGATAAACACTTAACACAGTTATAAATTGTATCATAGGCGTTTTCAGAAGTACAGGGTTATTCAAAACGAGCTTCATGTGAGCTTATAGCGGTACCTATCAGCCGTGTATTAACGTGCCATACACCAAAAGAAAGCTAGAATGTCCGAGTTTTTGAAGGTCACCGACAGATGGCTAGATGTCACTATAGACCTGCGCCAGTTAGTCTGTGAGAAAATGGCGACGGTACAGCAGAAGGCGTTTTGTGTGCTGCAGTTTTCAAAGTGTGAAGCATAGTAGTCACAGCGCAGATTTCGTTTCGGCGACGTTAAGAAGAACAAAATTAAGTAAAATATCAGAGAGAGCTTCTTACAGTTCTTACACAGCCCGAGGAAGTCAACCAACCGCGGCAGTCGATAATTTCTCAGACGCCCGTTTGGCGTGCTCTGAAACGACGCTTGCAGATGAAGCCATACAGGTTGCAACTGTTGCGGGCGCTAAAGTCAGAAGACAAGTTAAAGTGACTGGACTTTTACTATCTCATACAGAAGGCTGATGACGATTTTACTACCCGCCTGGTGTTCACTGACTTTTTATTTAAGTGGCAAGGTGAACCGGCACAACCTTCGCATATGGGACAGGAAAAACCCACATGCAATAATTGAGCACGAGCGCGACTCACCTATAATTAGCGCCTTTTGTGCCATTACCAAGGCAAAGATTTATGACCCTTTCTTTTTTATGGAAAACACAGTGACTGGTCACTCCTATATGCTGCAGCACTGGATATTTCCCCAATTAAACGAAGATTCCGGCGACTACCTTTTCCAGCAAATGGGGCGCCGCCACATTGGCATTCGGCTGTTTCCTGACCGAATATTTCGGTGCTCTACAGCTGGCCCCCTAGGTCACCAGATCTTATGCCGTGCGACTTCTTCCTTTGCGAGTTCGTGAGTGATGCTGTCTACGTGTCACCGTTACCTACAACCCTGTTTGAGCTTTGAAATCGTGTTGCTACTGCTGTGGAGTCAGTTACCAACAACATGCTGGAACGACTATGGGAGAAATTAGACTATCGTCATTTGAAATCGGAAGAATAATTTTGAATAATCCTGTACAATAAACCGTAAGATCATATCAAATTTTAAAACATTTTTGAAACAAGTAGGAAATTACTTGAAACTATATTCTTTGAGGCTTTCGCGGTTTCTCGAACTGTCAATATTACAATTTACTTTCGGCTTAGACCGCGTCGTCATTTGGGAACTACACACAGCATAATCAGGTAAGGACCGACCTGTAGCTTGTCTGCCTTTACAAGCTAGAAGTCTGAGCAATATTTGTTTGCAGGCCCTGCCTGCCTAAACAGGGCCGTGTGCTTAGTTTATGTAAACCTTGGGGCAGACAAGGATTAAATCTTAATGTATTTTGTTTGCCAGGACAAGAATACTTAATCGGCTTATGCCAGTTAGCTGTTTGTGAACCCATACAAACTAACTAACTACTTAGAACTAGTCCCAATTACAATTAACTAAAATTTATAAAGTACCAAAGCCATTAATTGTAACTAGGTAGTTAAGCATTAAAACAAAAGTAAATAGAGACAAGCTAACAATATCTGCTTTTATTAAATACAAAAATAGACATAAACTATAATACACAATAAAATAAGAAAAAACAACAAGCGTTTGATATACTGATCCTCGTCCTACTGTTCCTTCTGTTTTTGTAGCTTAACAAGCTTTGTGGATGCCCTGCGTAGGCAGTTCAAAACGTGAATTTTGTACTCGTTTTTCGTCACGGTGGGTAGAATTTCCCGAGCATGCCTATAAACAGAATATTATTTGAAATTTTACATCCTTTGAATTACCTGTACAAATTGTATACGTTTTTAACAATAAAATAGATTGGCAAACACTGAGTGAAAGTTTCATTTAACCAATTAGTCAGCGAATTTACTTACATAATAAACAATACAAATAAATGTACCTTCAATAACCCCAATTTTTTTTAAATGTTTCATGCTACAGTTTTGTTTTGTTCGATCTAGGAACACTACTACCAATATTATTTACGATCATATAACGTTGCTAGGCACTTTCTTACTGCGTTATCTGCTACCTATACAGTATTAGCACAGATAAGGTTAACACTACAGATATACGACCCTTTATACAAAATGTCCGCTCATACTTGGAGACGAAATTGGCGTTAGTTTGGCTACAACGCACCAAACTAATTTTAGGGCGCTGCTATCGCTATTTGTTTATTACTGTTGAAATGTGTTGGAAACTGTTATTTCGGGGATTTGAGTGCATCTGTCACATCATGAATATAATTTAAGTAGAATTGGCTTCAATATTAATTATTTACGAAAATTTCGATTTGACAATTAAACATGGCAGATGGCTGTCTAACTTTTGGTTTGAATATGTGCTAAGTAATCTGCTCAATTACAGTCATCTGTGACTTAATTATAAATTGTCATTGTAGCGCCATCTTTTTGCAGATTTTAATCATATAAAACAAGCTGCCGATAGCTCACATATTTACCGTATATATGTAGTGTTAACCTTATCTGTGGTATTAGTTTGGAATAAGGGCCAGCGGGTGGTCTAATGGTTAAAGTCCCAGGCTTTGAAACTAGACTCCCAACGCAGTAGGTTCGAGTCCTCTGCCCGTCGGAAACTTTTCTGAATAAGTTAAATTCGGCGTGTCCATGGATGGTGTGTGTGGTGTGTATGCTGGGTTGCATGTCTTTCAGGGGTGGGGCCATGTTAGACCGGTGTATAGCGCAAGTCCGCTGAGCCCGGGTAAGGGGGTGGGATGGGAATCATGGAGTCGTGCTCACGAACGCCCTCATGATTCTTAAGAAAAAAAAAGTTTGGAATAAATGTTTTATATAAATAAACGCTTACCTCATTACCATCAGTACAAGACATTGTAATACTGAAAATTAAAACCAACTACAAAACATAAACGTAAGCTATAACTTCACATTTATCAATAGATGTTGTGAGAATTAATGGAATACCAATTACCAGGTGACTTTTATTTCACAGCCAACTTTTAGACTTTTTTGAAACACATGACTATAGATGCACACACACACACAATAAAAATAACTGGACATACGTAAAGAATTGAAACCGCATTATGACATAAATACCACTATGACGCACAAACCGAAGCCAACGTCGCGCTTGGAACGGTCCAAAGATAGTTTTTGAAACATCCCCATTTAGACCACAAATTTGCCATTATTGGAACGTTTCACATGTTACAAAAACGTTCCATTTTACCTCAGAATATATTAAGAAAATAAGTTTATAAAATATTTCCATAGTTTTTTAATACAATTTTATAAACAGTAAAATAAAATAATCCGGTTATTAAATTATGAAAACTTGTTGAATAGCAACAAGTGTTTGTTTGGCTTGAAAATTTTGTTCGATGCTGTCGCGCTTGCGAATGCTGTTTTCCTACTCGCGTATTGTCTGTAATCTTCTTGGATTTTATCTAACAATAAGCGCTCGTGTATAGTACAACAATACGAGATATTGCTGCATTTTAAAGACTGCAGAAAAGCTAACAGGATTAAAAGCTTCAGTACAGTTTTGAAACGCGAACATTCAGCTTTTAATAATTTCAAGAATTCTGGTAGTTCTCATTCCACCGCAGTTTTCCTTGTTGCTCAAATTTTAAAATATCTAACAGCTGTGACGGCGTGTGGAATGTTATGAGAAATATGTAAAACTATGAGCAGCTTGAAATATGTAAAAGTACAGGCAAACTGCTTTGACAATTTTTGTGTAGTTGATGTGATGATAAAAACTTTATATGATTTAAACTAAAATCAGGACAATGCAGCAGAAACTGGCAATTGAACTTGACAATGAGTTGAGAGGTTTTAAAAAGCGTTTTAAATCGTTTTGTTACTGTTCAGTTCAAATAGATTGAATTGAATGCACTCACTCAATATAGAAAAGTATTTATCTGTTTAGTGGCCATTAAAACCGGATTACAGATTTGATACAAAATGCCCTTCTTGGACTGTATAAATTGCATTACGTATATTAACTCTGTGTCTCTAAAACTCCGGAATAGCTGGTCTAAAACTGAGCATAGCAATTGGCTTCGTAATCAGCCTTTACGTCCGACTGCTGGGCTCCGGCACTCTTCTCTGCCACGTACTCTCCTTAGCGCTGTGGTGGAGTACGGGGAACTTACAGTTTAACGTCGAATCCGAACGACTAAATACCAGAGAAGGTTTTAGGCAATAAGACCCCACGGTTGCCTACACCGGATTGGGGAATGTGAGTGGCGGGTTGGGGCATAGATTTTTATTGCTGCATGGGTTCGGCGGTGAATTGAACCCCAGATCATTAACGTTAGAGGCTAACGGCCAAACCCCTGAACTACCGCCACTTTCAGTCAGCAGTTCGCTTAGACTATCCTATGCGTTAGAAACTGTTTGTATCAACGTTTTACGCTCAAACAGTGACTTTGATAATGTGCTTCTCACCCGTGTCGGAAAGCGCACCTGCATGTAGTACTATACTTAAAAATTTAAGCCAGTCCTACCATAGATGGAGCGTAAAGCAATAACCTCCGGCCATGTCTTACTGTGTTTAGAACCCTTTACCTATTTTTACGCTTTCGGCAAGGTTAACCGACGTAATTGTAAAACTTGGGCAAATGAAATTCCAATAGAACTTATTGAGCACAACACAGACAGGCTTAAATTAAGTTGGCGTTAATCAAAAATAAAGTGTACGGACCATGTTTTTGCGAAAGTAACTTATGAAGCTATCTATTTAAATATACTGACGCAATGTTTTTAGCCACAGTTAGAGCAAGACGGTAGCCTCGATGCTGGAATTTTTCAGCAGGACGATGCTCCATGTCATTACGCAATTATAGTGAAAAATTATCACAATAACCTGTATCCCAATCGGTGGATAGGATGGGGCCGAAACAGGTCTTTGCCTTTGTCCTGAGCGGTTAAGGTAATTAAATATTAGTTCAATAATATACTACTTTTATTTAATCAACACAACCTACTACAATAAGGTCTGAGCTAAGAATGAGTACTCAGGCAAGGATTAGAGCAAATTATAGAAAAAGCGAGAGAATTCAAGCTGAATCTATGCATTATATTTATAGACTTCGAATATGCATTTGATTTATTAGACAGGAAGCAGATGATAGGACTAAAAAAACTAAGAATACCGGAGAAGTTCATGAGATTGATTACATTGGAACACACGGATGCGGTTGTCTAAATAAAAGGACTGCAGACGGATACATTCCAAATTAACAAGAGTGTTAAGCAAAAAGATGCCCTTTCAACAACCTTATTCAACATAGTTATAGAGGCAACAATGAAGAAAGCAAAACTAAGGAGCACAATATTTGACCAGGAAGTACAAGCGATAGCATATGCAGACGACCTAACAATCATAGCTAAGATCAAGCAAGAGCTAAAGAACAAAATTCCCAATGTGGATAGGAAAAGTAAAAAGTTCAGGCTAAAAGTACATGGAGCACGAAAGAAAACCAGGAAACAAAGAAGATGCTCTACAAGTAAGAGACTATTGATTCCAATCATTAACAAGATTTAACTACCTTAGAACAATAATTATACTGGATAAAGCGAAAAAGTGAAAGAAAGCATACAGAGCGGCAACAAGGCATATTAGGCAAACAAAAAATTGCTCCAAAATACTAGAAAAACTAAAATATACGCAATCCTAATAAAACCAGTAATAACGTATACGTAATGGAAACAAAACCTTTTAGAAGAAGAGAAAAATTAGAACTAAGATGGTTTGAAAGGAAAATCTCTCTCTCTTGGCTTATTTCCCTTACAGGTTTGCCGTTCTCAACCTCCAATAATCTCTATCTTCTATATCTTCTTCTCTAAGATCCTTTTCTCTTAGTTGCGAGTCCTTGAACCATCCACGTTCCTAGTTTTAATGTCTTTTTCGATATTTTGGGCTTACTTTCTAACTTCTTGCTACCCTCTAGTATCTCACTTCGTTTTTGGTTGAGTTTTAAAGTTGGGATCTGAAGACTTCGTGTAGAACTGCCCCCCCGTATCCATAGGGGCTCCCTCTTTGCGAGGTGTGGATTTCCACCCGGGGATTTATTACTTTTGTTTTGTTTTTCATTCTACTAATAAATTCTCAGCTCCCTTTATTTTTTTACATGTGATAGGTTGCTAACGCCTAACGCCATAACCCCCGCTTTGGAGGACCTTTTAAATCAGCCGCTCACTATGAGACAGACGCTGTTGGTTCTTTTGCCTCATCCGTCGTTGAGATGTATCACAACCATCTTCCTCCGCCTTCCGAGCCATTGACCTGTTTTCACCCGTACCCTGGGTACAGGGTGCTATCAGCCGGGCCAGATGAACCCTGGTTTTTTAAAAAGGTGTTACTCCTCTATCCCTCACCTCTTTTCCAACCTGGCTTGGGACAGACTTTGGCGGGCTTGAAAGGAAAATACTAAGGGTTATATTAGGACCAATCAGAACCGAAGAAACAACCAGAAGCAGAATGAACAGTGAAATAGAAGAAGAAATAGCTCAAAGACTCAAATCGCTCGGCCATGTCATGAGAAGTAAACAGAACAAAGTCCTAACGATGATAACATACGTAATGGAAACAAAACCTTTTAGAAGAAGAGAAGAAGTAGAACTAAGACGGTTTGAAATGAAAATATTAAGGGTTATATTAGGACCAATCAGAACCGAAGAAAGAATCGGAAGCAGAATGAACAGTGAAATAGAAGATGAAACAGCTCAAAGACTCAAATGGCTCGGCCATGTCATGAGAAGTAAACAGAACGAAGTTCTAACTATGATAACGGAGTGGAGACCACGTAGAACAAGAAACCGAGGCAGACCAAGGAACAGGTAGTGGGATGCAATTATGCAGAACCTAAAAGGAATGGGCATACAAAAATAGAGAGGTCCAGTGAAGGAAAGTACGATACGAAAAAAACTGACGGATAAAGGCAAATCACTTCAAGAGCTGTAGGAAGCAATCATCAAAAGAGAAGTATTCCACCTCAAGAAATGGATCAAAACCTTCTCAAGAAAGGGCTATAATCCTCTAAGGATTGGGACAGCCTAATGATGATGATGATGACCTCACCACCTCAGTGGTAGCTTCAAAAACAACTTACAGTGCACTGTTTGTACCCAAAACGGGTAAAGAACGATTGACGATTTCGGACGATAATTTCAGCTTAATTTTTTACATATATAGATAGATCAGAAATTGATTTTCTGTTTCAATGCAGAGTTTGGAAAGCCTGCCGGAGGATTGCGAAGGCCTTGCAGAAGCTCGGACTTCGGCACAATACCGGAGATGTGACAACCATGACAGGCCAAGTGGGGATTGACGTATTCCTGGATAACTATGGATAAGAGGTTTTTAAATTTAATTTAATAGTATTTATGGATGCTTATATCCTCACTGAGCCTGCTCATTACTTCCCATTCTGGTCATACTCGCTAGTTGCCGATCTCTTCCCTGTTGCACTTATGGTTGCCTAATTCTTCAGTAAAGTAAAGTAAATGCGTTTGGGATTAATTGCGAGGAGACCCGAATGCAGTTCCGCAGCCGGACACCGGCGCCATATTTACATTTCTGTATCATGCGCCAGCGGGACCTACAGTTTAAGGAGGATTCCGAACCTCCGCCAGCTGCATGTTCGTAGTTTAATATTGGTCACCTATGCAAGGTGTGACCGGACGGATTGTTGCCTAACTTTGAATACCGCAATTCTTCAGTAAGATAGTAAAGATCTGTATATTATAAAACGCCTATACTGGCAATTATTTTGTGTATTTTTAAAACTTAAACAATAAAAGTTTCAGTAAAATGGGCTGATCCTTTTCTTAATAAAAAACGGAAGATAATTTAAAATTAAAAAAAAAATTTAAAAAGAATCAATTAAGTTAATTGTGAATTAGAAATTTCATTAAGGAGCCTTTGTGATACTTATTTCGTGTGTTTCTAAATTTTTATATAAATAATTAGTTTTGTAACATACGGGGTGTCAATTTGAAAACGTACAATGTGTTATATCTCTGGAAGTAAAAGAAGTATTGCAAATTTCTAGAAACCCGTTTCTACAACATGGAGGAGGAATCATCATGACCCATAAGGTAACCTTCCCCATTCAACCCCTTAGGCTGTAGCTACCCCAACAAAAAAATTCAAATGGTAACACCCACCTTGTGATACCTCATTGAAAAACTCTTAAAAAATGCCATTCACTAGTAGCGTCCAGATGACACAGATATAGAAAACCAAGATCAAGTTATGAAGATTTATTGTTCCTATAGCAACATCAACTGTTTACTTTTAATATTGCCTTTGATAATGACGTGTAAACACGTTGAAATACATATAAGGCTAAAATAAAAAACCTGTTGAAGTTAAAAATTGTTTTATTTACAATAAATTAAAATGAACTTTAACGAAGTAAAGCTCGAGCTTATAAATCAATTATTTTAATTCTAATTTAAAAATATTAGATTAAACGTTCAAAATGATCTGCATTATTCTTTAGGCAATACTCTCAAATGCTCTCCGAACATTTTGAAAGGTTTGGCGCAGAATAGCTCGGCACTCCTGAACTATTCGTTGTCGCAGTTTTGCAATGGACTGAGGATTTTGAGAGTTTTGTATAGGTACAGCAAACTTTAAGTAACTCTATAAAAAATAAGCCTAATGGGATCAAATCTGGAGATCTTGGGGGGCGTTTTATTTCATAATTTTTCTGAAACGAATCAGGTAAAAAAATGTTTGTCACTATTGAATAGCTCTTCAATGGGATAATAGAAGGTAGGTGTTACCATTTAAATTTTTTTGTTGGGGTAGCTAAAGCCTAAGGGGTTGAATGGGGAAGGTTACCTTATGGGTCATGATGATTCCCCCTCCATGTAGTATAAACGGGTTTCTAGAAATTTTCAATACCTCTGTTACTTCCAGAGATATAACACATTGTACGTTTTACAATTGGCAGGCTGTATAGTTGTAATAAACAAGCCAATGAACTCAGCTTTGAGAGTTTCATCAAATTAAAAAATATCAAAGTTAAGTTCAAAAACAATCATTATATTTACGTTGCCCCCTGTTGATAAATAAAGCATTTTAACCTTTCACTGCACCATAGAAATTTCCCGCAATCGGGACGCAGATTTTTTATGCTTTTGCATCATTCAACAATCTGCGGGCACGGGTTTCCCATATCAAGATATTAAAGCATATTTGCTGAAACATTTCCAAGGTCATAAAAATTCTGGTTTATATCGCATTATTACTCACAGGATAAAGTATAGGTGGATATCGATATTGAAGTTCAACGATTTATACCTTATCATAAAAATGCAAATATTCAAGGTAGTTCGTTTACACCGCACTTTCTCGTTTTGAAGGAATTTCCAATAATTGGAGAAATAAATAGGCGCTTGAATGCGACACGTTGTCTTTGATAGTGGCGAAACCGAAAAGGCATCTCGTTATCAGTGAAATTTTGGCAGCCTACGCGACAGGCGCAAGTCAATGTAGTGATAAAAGCAGGTGTACGTCTTCTTTTGCGTTAGTTTGCGCGCGGGAAGCGTCGAAAACACACATTCGCGGGTTTTCAAATAAGAACGAAGTACGTTACGCTATCGCCGAAAATTCGGAAGTTTTAAAGCGTCCCTCGTGATCTCCAATATTTGAAGAATTAGATATCAGCTGTGAGTAGCAAAAGTTATTTTATTTATAGCTTAAGAGACCGATAATGGAAGTATAAATAAAGTTTGAGTTAGATATTGGGTTAAATTTAAGTCGTTCCAGTTTGTTGTGTATTTTATTATTTACTGATAATGTATATTTTTAAAGTTGTTGTTCTGGGTCAAATAATTTTTTTTACAAACTTTTCCTACTTATTCGTGTACAATTAATAAACTAAATTTTGAATATTTATTTTCGCTATTTTTTGGTTGATATTAGACAGAATCAAACAAGTTTGCGCTTAATGTTTAGGGGCCTAACCTCGAAAATAGTTTATTTACTTAAGATACAAACGTCTAGACAATGTTATATAAAGTTATTCAATATAGTTGAAGTTTTGAAATTCTTGCTTTAATTTCAATAATTAAACTGCTTCTATACTTTATTAATATTAATGCAATTTAATAAGACATAATGTTACCATTGGGTATTATCATCATGGAAAAATTCATGTTTATGAAATCATTCCAGTAATTTTGCTCTATTTATTTTTTTTATTAGACAAATTAAGTGCAACGTATTTTAGAAGCTGGTAATTAAAGCAACACGAAAACGCCAATGAAAAATGTACACAATTAGTAAAAATTAGTGTTTCTTAAAATCTAGCATATACACCGTGTTTATTAACTTCGATGTGGAGGAATTTTTTATCGTATTTACAATAAAAGTCAAAATGAAAGAAGTCCTACGGAATAAAAGTAATTTCAGATGCAGCTGCCAAGTCATACTATGCACCTACATGCAATTTTGAATTTTTATATCCATGAGCGGGGAAATAATTTAATCTCAAGTTTCGCAGTCTCTGCGGTGTTACACCATTGCGTTAATATTTCCGCTAATCAAATTCTTGCGAAACACAGATCAGGTATTTTTTAGTTTTGCAACTTTTATACCTGTTTTTCTAGAAAAAAAAAAGTAAATATGCTGATTGGTGTATTGATTAATAGATATTTCTCATACTTACATTGTTTTTAACATTTAATCTAGATTTAATCTTTCTTTATCTCGTAGAAATATTTCTCCAACTCACAAAAAGTAGTGGAAAATTTATGGAATGTATATTTGGCTTAACACTTAAAATTCAATTTTATTGTGTTCATGTTTCTAGAAACATAAAAATTACAAATTTTCTAGATTAATTCAAGTTTCATACGTATTTATAAATATAAATTATATAAATTCCTACTTTCTAATTACATGCAAAAACAATTAGAAAAGATATGAAAACCATGAAAATCAAATTTCGAAGTTATCAGAATATTATTTTTTTAAATTAAAATATTTTTTGAACTGTAAAAGTATATTTAATTTTGCCGGTCGGGTTCCGGTTTCGATATGTTATGGCCGAAAGTGCGTTATAAATTCTCCTGTAATAAAAATTAGTTGCGTTGATAGATGTAAATTTCCAACTTTTTTTCAAAAAAAAATTACCTGGACTTGTCTTATAAGCAATGTGTCCGGTCCTTTTGCGCGTCGAATGGCGCGGGATTCGTTTTTCTAGCTCAATTTGGAACCGAGCCGCGAGCAAGAGAAAAAAATTGGCGGCCTCTAACAACCTTGTTTTCAATCGGACAAACTAAATCATATACCGCCGGAAACCCCGGGCGGGGACATTTAAAAGGACTTACTGTTTTTCAAATTTTCGAAAAAGTCACGCGGATAGAATAGGCTTTCACTGTTTATACAGCATGTCTCCTACGTACTCACATAAATTTCAGGAAGTGATTCCTTGGATTATTTCATGAAAAAAAGTTCATATGTCCGAAAAGGTTTTCTTACGGAGTTACAGTCCTCTTAAGAAAGAACAGTCTAATCACTTTTTGTCGATAACTTTCGCACTAAAATTTTGAAATTTTATATGTAAGCACTATTGCTTTAGCTTAGTATTTCTGCTAATTTTTGTTTGAATAAGTGCGCCAAGTGTGTCTCATATGAAGGGGGATGGTCACGTTACATTTTCTTAACAATATTTCTTTACAAGTTTGGTTTGGAACATTTTATTTTACATACAAAAATACACAAAAAAAGTACTCTTGTTAAAAATCGCTATATCTCACAGTTATCAAGATAATTCAATATTTTCGTATAATAGATCAAGACGAAGGTCTGAGTGTTTTCTCAAGATGTCCAAATCGTTTCCATAAACTTTGAGAGTGAGTTCTAAACGACAAAAAAGTAATTAAACTGTTCTTTGTTCAGGGGGCTGTAACTCCGTAAGGAAGTATTTTCGAACATATGTTCATATAAACTTTTCATCATCAAATAACCCAAGAAATCACATCCTGAAGTTTTTATACGTTCTTAGGAGACACACTGTATAGCATATTCAGAATTATGGTGCAAAATGTATATATTGCGCGTTCTAGGCGCCAAAATAAGTAAACTATTCCAATAAACATAAGTTCAAAAACGTTTCGTTACGGAGCTGTCATATGGGCTTACGTAATATTTTCTTCTAAATATTTCAAATCGTTAAAATTTTCATAGTTTTGTCTATAAATTCTTATTCCGCATACAAATATACACAAAAAAGGTATATTGTTGGAAGTCGCTAAATGTTTTCGATACAATACAATGTTTTTGTAGATACAAATTGGCTTGAGGGTTAGACATTTTCTTAAGATGCCCACATAAAAATGACTCTCCGTGGGTGGGTGAGTGCGCTCCTAGTTTCCACAAACTTTGAGTTTAAGTTCTAGTCATAATGAAAAAATCTCAGATAAACATGAGCCCTGCGATGCTCTGTTGCGGATATACAGCCTCTGAGAGAGGAGAGAGCATTTAAATTTGTGTAACAAGTTAAATCAAACACAAAACGGGCTGTAACTGTCTTGCGAACCGTTTTCGTATAATGTTTATAGCAACCTTATTCGTTGTTTTGATGCATAAAACTGGCAGAATCTAACTCAAAGTTTGTGGACGCTATTTAGGAATCTTCAGAAAACAGTGCGACCTTCATGACAACTCGATTTAAAAAAAAACATTGAATTATCTCGCAAACTGTTATTGTTAGATAAAACGATATTCCACAAGAGTTTTGTATGGGGAATAGGAATTTATGGCCAAAACCCTAAAAAATTGTAAAGATCGAAAATATTTGGAAGTATTATTGGACTCCCCCATATGACACCTTTGGTGCACTTATTCGAGCAAAATTTATTAGAAATACCAAACTAAATGAGTATTGCTCAGATCCAGAAGTTAAAATTTTTGTGCAACTACTGCGAAAGTTATCAACAAAAAGTGATTTGACCGTTATTCTCCAGGAGGTTGTAGCGTTTCTAAATGTTTTTTTGGGGCCTAAAATGCACCACTTAAATTTTGTACCACAATTTGAATTTACGTTTCAGTTGAGCTAAATAATAAGTTTATAACACCCGATGTGCTTTTGAAGAAATAAATTCTTTTCGGGCCATTTTCTTGATTTATCCGACGGATGCACTTTTATACAAATTAATTGTAGCAAATCTAAGAAGTCTTTTAAAAGTGTAATTTACTGAAAAAATCTTTAAAAAAACATTTAGAGAGAAGTTCACTGAGAAGCTCATCACAAAGTATAAAATAAAAATAAAGGAATCCACAGGAAGAGGGTGTCAGGACAGTATCAAAAGAAATCAAAACCCTTTGTTGTTTTCCCACACCTTTATATTTACTGGTAATAAACAAACAAATTTGTTCAATCATCTACCTAAAAGGATTTTATGTAAAGATGAAATTGGTACGCCTTTGAGATTTAAATTTACAGAAAATGTGTAATAACGTTAAAACGTTTTCCTTTTTATTTCAAATAACCTGGTTTATTTTAATCTAAAATAAAGAGTTTAACTATTACATCAACTCCAATATCTTATTTTCCAATCAATATGAACGAAATATTATCATTTTCGCTTTTGTTAACTATTTTGAGCGACTAAACCACTCACAATTTAATTTAACCAATCACAAATTTTTCCTTTCATAAAATGAACCAATCAGGTTTGTTTTATATTTATTAAACGGCATGGTGCTGTTTAAATAAGTGATTAAACTCACAGCAGCTTTGGATAATCGCTCGTAGGTCTTAAATTAACGCGTTTACAACTGATGTGCACTGACTTTTGGGTATATTTCGTATTATTTTGATATAGTTTTTCATTGCTTCGGCCAGAAGTAGATATGATATTTAATTAAAACATAATTTATGAAATAAAACCACAATTGTCTCCGTCGTTTACAAGCAAAACTCAAAATACGAGAAACGTCGACGGTAGCCGATGATAACGATGTCAATGTCAACCAACTTGAATCGCGAGTGTTCAAATCATGACCGACCCAAATTTTACTATACACCTATAATAAATATAATAATAACACGCTAATGTGCATTAAAAACATAAATATAAATTTACATTAAAATTGTTTGCCAAGCTATATGATCCAAATTGTTAGACTACGGTAATGTACATTGAATGAAATACCACTTAACTATTTTTCTCCTAAACGAACCATTTTTACAACAATACTTCACAATAACAGTGAACAGAACGTCAAAATAGAAAATTAAATTTGCAAAAGGACGCCACTACAAAACATTTGACAACAAGCAAACAATACCATGTTAAGCGCGCCGATTCCCGGAAATACCCGAGCATTTCCAACTAATTCAGTGTTACCAAAAATTCGTCAAAATTAATGTAAAGTGATATAATCAAGACAAATACGAATTGTGATGCGATTTTTTTAAATAAAATTGTGTTATAAGTTAACTCGTGCTAGTTAGGATTTAGGTAATTCCACTCGCGCTACCCGCTCGTGGAATTACCATCTTAACTAGCACTCGTGAACTTACACCACAGTTCTATCAAAAAATCGCAATAACTCGTGATATTTATAAATATTTTCTATTCCTATTCCAAAAATTAATGATAGTTAAGTTGTATTTCTTCAGCGGTTTAGTAGTATTATTAATCGTTATAAAATGCTTTTATTTGCTTTTCAGCCAGCAGTTCTACTAATTTATGATTTGGTTATTTATTTTAATATTTATTTATCGTCAGCCTCTTTCTGCTGCTACGGCTTAACATCGACGCCAGAAAACAAGTTCACTACACCTAGAAATTCTGCTCCTAATCGTTAACTTGCAATGACATCGCATATTAGAGGGGACTCACAGCTTTTTTATACTTGCAATGTGTTGTGATTGTAAAAAAATGGCATCGAAATCTTAAGTTGGTTTTACATGGTGATATTTTTACAGCTACATGTAAACATGAGGAGGGCTCAATTTACACGATAACAAAAATATTCATAAATTTCAAGGTAACTTTAGCAGTTTTTAGTTATTAATAACAATTTGAACTTCTCGATAGTTTTCAAACTTAGTTTACATTGCGACATTCATTCCAGGAATGCCAATAGTCATATTACCACATAATTAAAATAGCAACCAAGAAATCATTAGAATTACACGTGAAAGACCTTGATAGTTATGACAGGTTTTATATATTCATTTACTTTTACATGTAAAAGTACATGTAGAAACTTAGGGCAATATATTTGTTTTTGCAATCCTAAATCTTTGTGAGTACGTTTACATGTAAAAATATCATCATGTAAAACCATCTTTAGGAAGTACTAAACCGATTTTAATAAAATTTGAGAAAACAAGGTATCATAATGAACTATTTATTGAAGTGGTATCCAAGGTGCAAATGCATGTAACTTATTTGTTTTTGATATCATGCTTTGTTCATGTGATAGAACACTATAGGGCAAATTCAACTCTTTTTTTTCAAAATTTTTACTTCAAAATTGTGCCCTCAACGATTTTTTTGAATATTTTGACTTTTAACGTTTTATTACCCACAAATGTAAGATATCGAGACGAAACTTGGTGTTTAAATAGCACTAGAGTAATACACTATAATAATTATGTGAAAAAAGTTTTGTTTACAAAAACTGTGAAGTGAAAAATATTTTCACAATTTGGAATATTTTCAACAAAAATATTGCTCAAAACCTACGCTACTTTTTTTTATATTTAATTATTTAAAAATTTGGTATTTCAGTAGCACTAGATGAACATAATATTACTATCTGAGAAAACGTTTTCTACAATAACTGCAAAGTAACCAATATTTTAAATATGTGGGGTATTTTCAAAAAACAATTTTGCATAAAAACTGGCTAGGTACACTACCTTTTTTAAATTTTAAAATTAAATAATTTGGTATTTTAGTAGCACTAGAGAAACGCAATATTACTACGTGAGAGAATATTTTTCACAAAAATTGTAAAATGAAAAATATTTTCACAATTTATTTTCAATAACAAAAACTTGCTACACTACTTTCTTTAAATTTTAAAAATCTAAAGTTATGATATTTTAATAGCACTTTATGAGTACATTATTACTATGTGAGTCAATTTTTGTAAAAAAAACTGTGAAATAAAAAGTATTTTCATAATTTGAGGCATTTCCAAAAAAAAAAAAATTGCACAGAAACTGGCTAGGTACACTACTTTTTTAAATTTAAACATTTAAATATTTGGTATTTTAGTAGCACTAGAGAAACGCAATATTACTACGTGAGAGAATATTTTTCACAAAAATTGTAAAATGAAAAATATTTTCACAATTTATTTTCAATAACAAAAACTTGCTACACTACTTTCTTTAAATTTTAAAAATCTAAAGTTATGATATTTTAATAGCACTTTATGAGTACATTATTACTATGTGAGAGAATTTTTGTAAAAAAAACTGTGAAATAAAAAGTATTTTCATAATTTGAGGCATTTCCAAAAAAAAAAAAATTGCACAGAAACTGGCTAGGTACACTACTTTTTTAAATTTAAACATTTAAATATTTGGTATTTTAGTAGCACTAGCGGAACACAATACTACTACGTGGGAGAATTTTTTTTACAAAAATTGTGAAGTGAAAAATATTTTCAAAATTTGGAACATTTTTATAAAAACATATTGCTCAAAAACTGGCTTCACTCCTTTTTTTAAATTTTAAATATCACAAAATATGGTATTTTAATAGCATTTTAGGAACACATTATTACTAAGTGAGAGAATTTTTCAACGAAAACTGCAAAGCGAAAAATATTTTCTAAATTTGGGATATGAAAAAAATATTGCTTAAGAACTGGATAAAGTTTTTTTTAAATTTTGTGATCTCATAGAAATATGGATGAGGTAGGTGCATCAAAAAGTTATGTCCTTCTATGTAATAGAAAGAAGGCTATAAAATACTTCTGTTTAAGCTAAACTGGTCATGACTTCATGGATAGAATAAGATTTACAATTGGGTTTTTTAATACAGTATGATGTGCAGCTGCGCTTCCGCTGTAGTTTATCACTGCTCTATCCGACGCGGACGTGAAGCACATTTAGTGATGTTCATGAAACTTATTTTTTTGAAAGTTTCGTGAAAATTTTCATTAAATTTTGCACATTTTTCACATTGTTCCGTTTGAAACTTATGAAAAAACAAATAAATTAGAACAATGCATACAGTGGCGTAACAAATACCAGGGTTCGTGAGTCGTGGGGCCGCCAAAGACCCGTCTTGTTACAGCCCCCTCCTTAAAATAAGTAAATATCCATTATTTTTTGTTTCAAACCTAACTGTTTTTCTTGACGACTGTCTTTCGACGAATATCTTGATGTATATGACAGTTTTTTCTTCCGAGTAGCCGTGCGAGCGTGGGGGTGCGTTACCATGGCAACCGCATTGCTGTTAGATACGGTTTGTAAGACCGTTGAAATCGCTTCAATAACAACGTGTGAAGTGTTTGGTAGCATGAGTTCAAAAACATGTGCCGCAAAACGCAAATAAAATTAGGAAGTGCAAAAAGAGCAAGAAAACTGTTAAAAACTGACAGAGTTTTTAAACCAATATCCGTTTTTTCTTAATGTATTGAAGTATTTCTGTGACCGAAGGTTTTATTTGTATCCGCTACTGGGAATGGGGGGGGGGGTAGAGACCCGACCTGAATCATCTGGAAACCCAGGCCCCACAACTTCTCGTTAAGCCACTGAATGCTTAGGTACAGTTTATTGCTTCATTAATGATAAAGAATAATTATTATTAAGAAAAAACCTGTGGTATTAAGATCAGATTTCCGTCCACAAAATTTGCACGTCTATTAACGCCGGTTACATGAGTAAAATGTGTACAATTTTGTTTTGTAATTTCTCGTTTACAATTAGATAACGCGTATTATAAATTATAAATTTATTATAACAACACACAATGTGACTATACCACTTACCATAGTCCTGTAAATCTTTCAATACCAAGTGCAATAATAGAAATACAAAAAGGCTTCTATGTAAACAAAAGCTTGCAAGTTTGCTTCTGTAGGCCATGGCGAGTGTTAACATGTGTGCGCCTGTGCCGACCACGCTTGTAATAGCGCAAAATTCAGTTATAGTTTAAACTAGAGACGCGCAAATTACAGAGTAGTATTTACGAACGTTTTAGAAAAGTTTCAGAAGCTGTTGAAACTTTTTAACGAAACTGAAACTAATTTGAAAAGTTGCATTGAACTTAATATGGCTCACATTCCTAAGCGCATTATTATAGTCACAGTTCGCGCGTAAAACGCTGATACAAATACTTTTGAAAATATGTACAGTAACAATAAATTATAGGAAAGTCCATGCGAAGTGTTTCGCTAATTTTTGGATTAATTTGGTATTTACTTTCTTTTAAATTTGATAATAGGACAATTTCAGCCTTTTTTCAATTCTCGGAATGATCATTTCCATATAAAAAATACATACACTGTGTCTATAAAGTAATACCCCCCCCCCCCCCAGCTAACTTTTGAACTACTTGATATTTTTCCACAAAATTGGGTGTGTTGTAATGGGAAATTAAATACTATTTTTCAGACCATATTAAAATTTTGTATCATTTAAAATGGCGACTGGGCGCCATTTTGAATATTTTTAAATCGAAAGGGGGGTCGAGTGACACCTCATTGGAAAGGTCTTTTAGTTCTGCGTCTGATCCTAGAGTTTCAAAGAAAAATATTCCGCCATAACAAAATGACAATGTTTGAAGATAAAGAAGTCTATGTAAAAAAAACTAACAATTAAAGCTTAAATTAATTAAATTAAGTGTTCGAAATGTTTACCATTCCCTTCTGGGCACAAAGTCGGTTGTGAAATTCCTGCCTTATATTTTCATAAGTTTCTGGAGTGATATTTGTACAAACTTCTGTAATGCGTTGCTCCAGTTCTTCAATTGTTTCTGGACGGGTTCTGTACACTTTCGATTTCAGATATTACCATAGAAAAAATATAAGAAGTTACATCTGGGGAGTGAGCCGGCTATTCTACAGGCCCCCGCCTACCAATCCATCTTCCAAAAAAATGTCCGTTGAGAAAGTCAGAAACAGGCCTATAATAATGAGGCGGCGCACCGTCTTGTTGGAACATAACGTTTTCAATATTATTTCCAGCCACCTGAGTTATTTCTGGGAAACTTTTGTACTGCAAATAAAAAAGTGGACTACTGGATAAAAAAAATCAAAACAATTTTGAATTGAGTGAGTCCATTTGTTTAAAATCCGCCATTTTGTTATGGCTAAATAGTTTTCTTTGAAACTCTAGGATCAGACGCAGAATTAAAAGACCTTTTAAATGAAGTGTCACTCGACCCTGGATAAAAAAATCAAAACAATTTTGAATTGAGTGAGTCCATTTGTTTAAAATACGCCATTTTGTTATGGCTAAATATTTTTCTTTAATACTCTAGGATCAGACGCAGAATTAAAAGACCTTCCAAATGAGGTGTCACTCGACCCTGGATAAAAAAATCAAAACAATTTTGAATTGAGTGAGTCCATTTGTTTAAAATACGCCATTTTGTTATGGCTAAATATTTTTCTTTAATACTCTAGGATCAGACGCAGAATTAAAAGACCTTTTAAATGAGGTGTCACTCGACCCTGGATAAAAAAATCAAAACAATTTTGAATTGAGCGAGTCCATTTGTTTAAAATCCGCCATTTTGTTAAATATTTTTCTTTGAAACTCTAGGATCAGACGCAGAATTAAAAGACCTTTCAAATGAGTTGCCACTCGACCCCCCTTTCTATTTAAAAAAAAATTTCAAAATGGCGCCCAGTCGCCATTTTGAATGATACAAAATTTAATTTTTGGTTATGAAATAGTATTTAATTTCCCAATAAAGCACACCAAATATTGTGGTAAAATATCAAGTCGTTCAAAAGTTAGTTAGGGGGGCGAGGGTTACTTTATAGACAGACGGTATAATATTTCAATTACAGTTTATTTAGGGCGTAGCCGTCGGAACTTTAAAACAGGCAATTTTAATGAATTAACTTACCGATATCAAATAAAATTGGAAGGTAAACTTCCGAAACTGTTGGCAAAAAGTTTTCCACCCAAAAGTTTCTTATAAAAAAAACAATTCTCAAACATCGCTCTCAAAATAAAAAAATCTTGAAACAAGTAGGGCACAGGAAAATGTCTTTACTTTAGTACTTATTTTTTGGGTATCTTATTGTAATCCTCCTTTAGAGTAATATTAATGATGTAATAACGTACTAAGTTTTTGTGATGTGAAGAGCATTGGCATTGATACTCAAATACGTTTTAAAAAAAAGAGTATTGATTGTTAATGTAATTCCTTTTTTATATTTTAAATTCTCAAGTGCCTAACCTAGCTTAAATTTTGTTTATTTATTTGTTTACTTTTTCTGTTTTGTTTTACTTTGTATGAATTTAATGTTTGCGTAGTCTGGTAAATTACTTCTGATAAAATCTTTATTTACCGGTTTTTCCCTTTTAGAAAACATAAAACATTGTTTGCTATTGTCAAGCAGTGGGTATGTCATAGAAGAGCTTCCCTTGGAACATTTACGAGTAAAATATTGTTTTGGGGCTATTTTGTTCCCCCGCGATATTTAATCAAGAACATTGTAAGGAAAATTACATTGTAGTGTTTCTTATTATCCAATAAAACACGTCCATGATTTCATGAAAATGTTCGAGATGGAGATCTAATTAAAAATGAGAGAAATAGGTCGCTATAGTGCTTCGCCACACTTTTTACGCTTTAAATATTTCCGCGTCCTTATATGAATCAATTGTTCTAACAAACTAAAAGCAATAAAATGGTAACTCCCCAGCGGTGATTTGAACTTGCGACAGTCTGTGCAATACGATGTCAGATACCATATAAGCATAGTAAACTACGATAAATTCGGCTAAATCAAACGGGAGCCCGCCATATGGCTGATTAGATGCGCTTCGGCCTTCGGATCAAAAATCGCTATACATACTTTATTTGAAGAGTTATCAGAAATATGCAAAACATGAAAAATACATTTTTTTACTAAAGCTAATTGATAGGCGTAGGTAAAATCACGTAACTTTTGGAAAACGCTTTGTTGATTTTAAAAAGTATCGTTTTTTTCTTAAGTTTTAAAATGGTTTAAAATTATTTTTTATCCTAATACACTACTTCAAATGGTCTATTGAACTGTTTAAAGTTTATAACGATTGACGCTTGCGTTTTTGAATAAATCATTAATCCCAATTTCGAAAAATTGTGCGTTCAAAAGGGTGCGCATAAACGCCTGATTCCGTTGCGAGAGGCTCAGTGATGTTATAGAAGGTAACTAACTATTGAGGTTAGAATTTTATGTTAATTTTATGATTCTTAGAATATTTTTATTTTGCAGTTAATATTTTTGATTATATCATTTCCATTATTCTAAACAATCAACATTGTCTATTTTCAAAATTTGCGCCAATTACAAGCGTATTTTACGAAAATATATGGTATTGCCATGGCGACTGGTATTTTCCTTGTATTCTCATTTTGGTATTTTCGCTGTTCCATTAAATCCACGCGGTAAATGGTATAAAAATAAAGTAGCTGTGATTAGCCTCGGTAGCCCAGGTTATAACAGTAAATAAACAAAAATCAGCGTGAAAAATAATTTGCAAAATGAGTAAAACTTGATCCAATAAATGCAATAATATTTACAATAATTGTACCTTTTATAACTATAATAAACAATCAATATTTTTTCCATTCGGGGTTTTATTTGTAGGAAATGATATTATTCAAATACTTTCCCCTCTTTTCCAACAAAATTAATGTTGCTTTTTGGAAACACCCCTCGCGTTCCGCTTGGGATGTTTTCAAGCAACACAAATTTTGTTCTTAAAGTCGGGAAAGTATTTTTCGAGATAGTCTTGTGACGTTAAAACTGAGAACACCAGGCATAAAACCCAAAAATTTGACAGACAGATTATCTTAACTAGCGGAACCCGTGGGCTACGCCCCACCCGTTGTTGTTTAATTAAACTTTAAAAAAAATAATAAATAAGCTGTGTTAAGATGTAAGACATGTACTTAATACGTCCAGTAGTATTGTATATACATAAATACGCAAGGAGTCAGCGATTATAAAATAAATACTAAACTTTAATATGCGCAACTGATAACTAATCACAATAATATTTAATCGTTTGGAGTAACATCCCGACCTAGCGAGAGTGACATCAAAAGTCCATTAAAATTAATGTACTCACTTGTCATTTAGTGTTTGCAATTTTAGTTTTCACATTTGAATAAATTAACAACTGTAGAATATTATGCGTATAAGTGCATGTAAGAATCCCGGTTTAGTTCTTGATCCTTAATAATGGAGATTGCGTTTGCTAGATTCGGTTGGGTTAGAGTAGTCTGAAATTGTTTTCTTTTAACTTTAAATGGTAATCCATAGTACCTAAAGGTGATAATATGATTGTAGGTAATTAAACAACATATCCTGCTAATATCCCAGCTACAATGAAATTGTAAACCTTCTAACATGCAATCAGAAAATAGCTTTAAGTGGGCTTTGGATGTCAGTGTTCCGACCCAGTATAGCACTTGACGTTATTTTATTTGATCGCATGTTATTAGTGTAACCGCATTTCGTAGCAAGTAATGTTTGGGTAATTTTTTAGCTCTGACGTAGCATCTGCGAGAAGCCGAAACCTTTGACGTATGAGAGCACAGCTGACCGACGTAGCTGCCGGAGAGAGTAATTTTACGGAAATAGTGTGTGATACAGTAAATTTTTGTAAATAACGTTGCTGATCTTGTGTTACGGTTTAATTAGCGCTGATTCGTAAGTTTAACAACATTACTTCGCAAGCCGTTAAAATTAAATTCTGCGCCAGCCTTTTACATAAACAGCCGGTAGCTCAGCTTGTATGCTTCAGCCTCTGAGTTTGTGTTCGAAATGACAACAGTAGATCATATTCCAATAATCACAAACAAAGCGTATTCATCAAATTTTGCTTATCTCGATTAAATACTGTAGCGGACCTCTGCACACAGGAATTTGCGCCTAATAAAATGGATGGGCAAAGTTGCGGTTTCTAGCAGCGGGAGTCTCTTGCTACTAAAAGTTGAGATAGGTGGAAGAAATCCGGATTTTAATATATAGATTATTTCACAAATTTCAGACGACAAATTAGTTTCTGTACGGAAAGGCCACCATTTTATACAAATTGATGACAATGTTTTATTTTGTGAGCAATGGATTTTATGGAGCTGGTAATACCTGACCGGGGTTGGGTATCAACTCAGGTTTTTGTTAGTATGGCAAGAATCGAGAATAGCAGTTTTAGTACCCGTTTTATGGGATTTCGTTTTCGTAATACACTTGGTATGCATTGAGCAAGGTGGTTTATTTTCTTTAACTTCAATAGGGGGCGAAACGTATTGAGAACTACTAGAAAGTTTTTACCCATTTCCAGTTTCTTTTTTAATCAATTGTTAGACATTTTGTTTACGCTTTGTCGCAGTTACGTCTAAATGCATTATTTTGCGGAACCCTCACGAATATTGAATCAATTGTAATTGTTTAGAAAAGTAAAACAACTATTTTGTCAGACACCAAAGTCAGACAGATTGGCTTGTTAATCTTCTTTCAAAGCATTGCGCGTTTTTTAGAGTTTTAAAGTGGAATATTGGGACATGCAATTGCGTATTAGTGTAGGGAAATTATTGATTAAATTTAAGTCATACAATTTAGCCTAAAAAGAGCATTTCAAAGAGGAACAAGTCGGCTGGCAGCAAGGCGCTTGACAATTATGTGGGTTAAATCTGTTCAGGAATTGCTTATTTTTCAGTAGCACTTTTCATTGGTTTGATAATTTCAGATTTAAAAAGATATGCAAAAACTTGGGATTAGCATTGCTAAAAGCTCATGCGGGTGAGCCACGTATATTGAAATTGTTTACAAATAGGCTTTTAGTTTTTTTGCTCATTAAGTTGCACGTTCTTTAAAATTTCAAAACGGAAAATTGTTCGTATTAGTTAGTATACTGCAGTTATTCTTTTAATTAAAATCATACAATTTAGTTTGAAGAGCATTTCGAAGTGAAACAGGTCAGCTGGCACCAAGTTGCTCTTTTATAGTCGAAAGAACTGTAACCTGGCAGGTACAAAGGTCGCCTAAAGCTAACGCTGCGTCCGAATTAAGATGAGCCAATACTCAGCTGTTCTCAACATCTAAACGTAATATGTTCGTCCGGTGTTAGAATATCACAAACAATTCTTTGATAATGGTATGTAAACATACCGAAATACAAATGATTTCAAAAAATGTATCCTTTGGTTTACAATGTGTGATTGTTCACAAAGATACCGCCGGTTGCAGTCTTTCTTATATCTAAAACCAATGTTCTTTAAAAGTTTAGAAAACGTTTTTAAACTTATATTTATAATTTCCCGATCGTTTACAGCTTGTAGCAAAGTTTTTAATGTAAATTGGGTGTTGGTACTGTAGAAGTTATAAATCACATCCCGCACTGCCATTTTAACTTCTTCAAAGACATTAACAGATTTTGGTTTCGCGGGCCGACGTTTTTTTGGTCTGCGAAGCACGTTAACTTTAACATCACGTGAGAGCCTCCCAACTGATCTTAAACTGATATTTAATGCTTCCGCAACTGTTTCTTGCACTTTGCTAATTGAAATCAAAGGGCCGCCGGCTTCCTTCTCTCGTTGAAAATAGTCATTAAATTGAGGGCTACTTTCTTCGACTGCAAATGCAGAACACCTAACTACCCCGTCGCCAACAAACGATAACACTTCATATCCGCCTGTGTTAATTACATTTTAATCACCCTGTTTAATAACTAGTAAGTTATGCGTTTTGATTGGTTCATAGACAATTAATATAAATTACACGTATTAGAACATTAAATAAACTCAGTTTAGTTCATCTATTTTACAAAAATAAAGCGATTAAAAATCTTAGAATATAATATTTTATAATATTCCAGGTAAAAATAGTAAAGCATTAACATGTTTTGAACCACCGACTTGCTACTAGTTGCTTCTTTTTCTCTCTTACTTATCAACGCAGTGCGTCTCATTATCTCCGCAAGTTTCAACTCCGCAGACGTACTAGCTGCTGGACGCGACCCTCGTTTACCTGCAATAGGTACCCTTCGATAATAATACAGTACGTCGTTACTCGTTTCATACTAATACAAACCGAACTTTGTACCTGCCAAGTTAAAATTCTTTCGACTATATCACCGGCAGGCCCGACAAGAGGTTAGGAGGTCGGCCGGGGTAGTTACCCCAGGGCCCGGAAGTATCGGAAGGGCCCGGTCTGTTGCCGCTTTTAATGTATGATAAATCTTACGTGAAAAGTATCAGTTAACTGATCTTCAACATTGTCTGTTATAATTTCGTATTGTTTCATTTCATTTAGTATTTACCCGCGTGGTAGGTTTTATTTCATTATTTCAATCTAGGTTTATAAATAGAAACATGTTGATTTTTTTTTAATTCTACGAAATAGCACTCGTTTTGGAATTGTCGAAATAATAAGAGACCCGATTTCTGTCACAGTTTATTTACGTTTACATCAATAGCAAAACAATACAAGATAATGCGGTTAGGAGAAATATATGGTCAGCACTCTAGCCATAACAATCGCAGTTGCGGAAAGCCGAAAGCCCGATGACTCATCAAACAATATCGCTTTTTGTACAATCGTTTTTGAAACTAGCCGTATATTGTTTTTATTTATACTAACAAAGATATCAGTGTATTTTTCTAGACTTTTCTGGAAGTCATAAGAATTATATAAAAGAACTGCGATGCCAACTGAAAATTCATTCTATTGGTATTGGTATTAGTAGATGTTCGGTTGTAATATAGTGCAGTGTTGTAGTGTTACTATTGAAAACAATGGAATACAAACATAAGTCAGGAGCTCAGAAGAGAAAAGAAAAATTAACAAAAAAAAAACAGAAAAAAAGGTCAACAAACTTTGGATTTTTTACGTTTTTCTCAGTGTTTAAGCGCGAATAAAAAACGTTCTTCGTTCTACAATGTGCCAAGAACGTTTAACAAGCCTAGGACCATTAGCTCTAGACCCTTGGCTTGCTAGAAATTTAGATTTTGATTGTATTATTTCTACATTTGCAACTCAAAACGCTCGAAAAGCAGTTTCTCATTAATTACAATAATTTATTTTAATTATATTAAGTATGTAAATAATTATCTGTTTTTAATAAATAAGCATTTAAAGACAATTTTGTGATTTATATTTCCGCACCTAAATTCACTATTACTAGCAACACAGGGGGAGGGGCACATTTTTATGCCTGAATCGTCTAACAGCCCTGGAAGGAAGCCTCTGCTGGTTGTTGCAATCGGTGTGGCAAATACACCAAAGCCCACAAAATCCCCCGTTTGCAGCGGCAACTAGTTTAGCACGCAACATGTGCGCAGCATTTTGAAAAAGAACCTAAGTTTGTTTCCTTACAAAATAAGAGTGGCAAAGGGTAGGTAGATACATTTTAAAGAGTATTTTAAAACTATTACATTTAAAGTGCTGTCCTTTTTTGTCATATAGTCATAGAAAAACAATGCAATACAAGGTGTTCGTTTTTCATTGTGCCAGTGGATACTACGGTTTATTTATTTAATTATTGGAAACTTAAGGTATGTTCTGTTAACTTTTAACGGGGCTGCTGTAAAATTGCGGTAGATAACATTTTCAGCCAATAGTAAAGTCGCTCTCACAGCAACAGCGCCCTTAAAAAAATTAACAAGTCCTTAAAAAAGTACGGAATACACTGCCTGGTCTGTTTAACAATTTATAAAAAAAAATACTGCGCTTGTCATGCACATTGATTTACTGCATCTGATGATGTGAGCAGTTGCCGTTTTTCCGAGACGATCTGTTCAACAACTGTTTGGATTTCTTCAGTAGACAAAATCGGATTTGTCGTTCAGCGCGAAAAAATCGCTTATCAAACCACGACGTTAAGACGGAACTCGTCAGTATTCGTATACACAATAAGAATCAGAACCTGCAGCGAGCATATAATCAAAACCTACTTAATTTTTGAATAAGAATAATTGCTATTTTAATACGCGACTGGATGTTCAAATTTTCTATTTTTAATCTGTAAAGACCGGGCAAGACAATGGACAAAAAATGAGCGACGCAGTTTGCCTAGAACTAGATTTTCGTATATTTAAAAATTGTTGCTTATTATATTTACAAAAGTATTTTTGAATTAACGATTCTCGCTCGTGCAAATCGGGACCGGAAGACGGAGCGAGAGACAAGCGCCTGATTTCCGCTTTTTATACATGGTGAATTAAAAGTATGGAATATCGATTCCACAGTCCTAAACAATAACTTTACAAAAAGAAGTTAAACGCAAAAGTTGTTTGGTAGATAGTTTCGCATCATTGCACATCAATTTCGCTTGTACGGGGTTTTTACTTTTCAATTGACAATTAACAACTTTGTTATTTTAAATAGAACACCCTGTATATTGTTACATCTTTAAATGCGATATTTAATTTTCTATACGATAGTATAGAATGTTCTTCTACCTAAATTATACGGATGTTGAGTTATTGCCGGTCTTTTTACATTGACAGTTGCCGGCCAAATTTAAAATAGTGATAACCTGATAACTAACCAACGAAATGTTTCTTTAATGCGACTTTTTAAAGCGTGTATGGACAGGACATGGGCCCATGTAGTAAATACGCCGTTGAGAGGGGTTTTGAATTCTACCGGGTGGTTTGGTTCTAAGTGTATTTTTGCACAAATTTCAAACAACAATATCGCAATTTTTAAATAAAACACTTTGTATACTATGACATCATCTTACGAGAAATTTAATTCCCCTGCGAAAACAAAATTTTAAGGACCTATTAATTTGTATGAATATTTTGTTTTTCACAAAAACCATTAAAATCTTCAAAAGATAATTATCTCACAAGCTAGTAGTTTTAGCTGTAGGACATGTTTTATAAAAGCAGAAGAGAATTAAATTCCTCGTAAGATGATGCTATACAACACAAGGTGTTCTAGAAAATTGCAATATTGTTTATAGTTTGTGCTAAATAATTCGTAAATTACACTAGTATTTTACGTGTTTCGTTTCGTTTCATTGCTTAATTTTTTTTAGTTCAAGGTAAAGAATATTTTTGTTTTGGGCGCCGAATCAAATTGGCGGGGGGAAGAACAATCGCTTTCCGAGGCCCGACCTGGCGGCTTTAAACACATCGTTGTGCAAGTATGTATGTAATTAAAGCAGTAAAACCAAAAATGTGGACACTTTTCAGGGGGCAAAAGATTTACAAAATATTATTAACAAGAAATTTCGTTTTAAACATGTTTATTAAACATACTAAATATAAAATGTAATTTCATACAAGCACAAGTATAAAACAAACTGAAAAAAGATTTTTGTTACTACAAATACCCGAGGGGAGGGGGCAATGCCCCTAAGTGTTACTGTTTACAGATACAGCGCTGGCTTTTTCTGGCATCGTCATTTGTGTCGATTCCTGTTTATTTCTTACGTTTCATTTTATTATTATAAAGCTAACTTAGTTAAATTATAATTGAATAAATATGAAGTTTTGAAAATAAGGTTTGTTGCATGGCTAGTAGTGCGCTGCGCTGGCAGGTCAATATTTCCATCTTTTTTGTACCTAGATAGCGCTGTTTTAGTTTTCACTACTTATTTAAATGTCTAGAGAAATAAAACCGGATGGGGTAGTGGCAGCTGCATGTTCGAACTTATGCGGGCATCCACCTCTTGTGTTTACACGTAGTTTACTCATCGTTTACACGTGGTATGCACGGGGGGTGTTTCTAACCTAACTAACATACTTCCTTATGGAAGTGATGGGTTTGTTTTGGCACGTCGTGTCTTTTCTTCACTCGTTTGTAGAACGAAAATTAAATTTTACTTTAATTAAACAGTAAAGTCTGAAGGTGATCTCCCCGTTATTTGGAGAGATTGAGGTAAATACTTAAAAATAAAAGGAAAGCTGTGAGTTTTGCAAAAAGTAACTTTATGATTTCCACAATTAGATTCCGGACGTTTGGTCTCTGGACACGTGGTCTCCAAATCAGGTTTTCTTAGACAAATATCTGTCAAATGTCTTAAAACGTTGGGTAGGATATGTTCCCAAAAATGTATGTAATGATCACAAAGGCAACTATGCCTGTCGAAGACAAAATGAGATCTAATTCACAATAGAATGGACGACAAAGGACGTCCACCGAAACATCGTGTAGTTATTTATAATATAATCAAAATTGGTTGTAGTATCATCTAAATTCAATTAGTAATATAGTCTTTTGATAGCTGTGGAATTGACAAGTCATCTATAAAATTATTTATTTCTATTACTTTTGACATTTACTTTCAAAAGTCAGCGGATTCTAATTAAAAATCTTTCAAACAGAACATACAATTTTTATGATTAGACCATATTACCGTGGATGGAAATCGTGGTGAAAACGGTAACTGGGTTTATTCACCTAATTTATGTTTAAATGAATTCCGTGAAAGATTTCCCAACTTCGCCATAATCGAGCGAGATTTAGAAGTAAGTAATTCTATAGATAGCTTTGAAATTCCACAGCAACCGCGATCCATTGACTTTTTGATCATACTATAGATTAACAACGTTTTAATTGCTAAATTAACTAAGCAAATTAATAATTTTCTGTATTATCTGTATTTAATTAACCGTTATTATATATCAAACGTTTGAAATAAATTATAATTAATTTATTTTAACCTTATACGTATTTCGACATGTTTATATGCCATTGTCAAAGGTTATATTAAAAAGTAAACAGTTAGTGTTGTTATAGCAATAGAACTTGGTGACTTGATCTCGGTAGTCGTCTACAGATGACTTGATTTCTTATTCCAAAATATCCAATAGAGGAGTTTTTAAATGTTTGTAAATTTCAAAAGTTTCTAGTATTACTAAATTACGTTTATCATCACAAAAGTGTAAACATTTTATAGTATTATTAGATGTCATTGAGTGATTGTGTTCTAATAAGTGTTTAGCGTAATTGGATTTATGTGGGTGTTGAATTAATAAAACGGACAGAGTTGATTCAATTATTTGAACATTGCACTAATGAAAATCATTTTACTTTTAATAATAACTTTTATTGAAAAAAAAAAATGGTTTGCCCATGGAAAGTCCAATTTCACCTAGTTAATATATTTATAAAAAATCTAGATCATTAAATAATCGAATCAAACCAATCTGAAAAAGTTATAGTTTGGTTTCGTTATGTTGATGACATTTTAGCATGTTTTGATAGTTCATTTGAATTAATTAATGCATTTTTAATTTTTAGTAGCAGCTTGCATCCAAACATAAAATTTACACCAGAAACTAAACAAAATAGGTCTATTAACTTTTCAGATTTAAACATAAAAATTAATCTAAATAATAAACTCGAATACTCTGTTTACAGGAAACCTACACAAACAGGCGTTACAATATCACACGATTCTTGTCATCATAAAATACGTAAATTGGCAGCATACAGGTCCATGATAAATACCCCCTTAACGGTACCTTTATATGAAATTAATTATAACACAAAAATTTCATTTATTAAACAATTTGCATATAGTAATGGTTATAATACTAAAGTTATTGATACATTATTTAAAGAAAAAGATTATAAATTAGCCATTCAAAAACTGTATCCGAATACTCCTGCATCATCCGATGCAATTAAATATGCGTCGATCCAATATATTGGTGACAAATCAAAAGAAATTGCTAAAATTATAAACAAGACAAACAAATATAAAGTAAGTTTTAAAACAACTAAAAAAATTTTAAACACGTTGTTTAATGCAAAATCAAAAACAGATGATTTGCTAAAATCGGGCATTTACAAATTAAATTGTTCGCATTATAATTCGGTTTATATAGGCCAGGCAATTAGAAATTTTAATATTAGGTATAAAGAACACGTACGTTGTTACAAATACAAACACCCACATAAATCTACTTACGCTAAACACTTACTAAAACACAATCATTTAATGACATCTAATAACACTATGATAAACGTAAATTAGATATACTAGAAATTCACAAACATTTAAAAACTGCACCGTTAATGAACGAGTAAATTAATCTCTTAAATTGTTGGAGATTTTGGAATAAGAAATCAATTCATCTACAGACTATTAACGAGATCAAGTCACCAAGTTCTATTGTTGCTATAACAACACTAACTGTTTACTTTTATATATAACTTTTGATAATGGCATGTAAACATGTTAATACATATAAGGTTAAAATAAATAAATATTGTTGCAGTAAAAAGTATTTTATTTATACTCTATAATTAATTTATTTAATTAATAAAAATGTATTGACAATTAAAAGATGCAACAGAAAGTTATTTAAAACTAAACTGAATTTCTTAGTCCTGATCGTGTTACGGCAATAAACTACTTGAATTCCGCAAATAACAACTATAATTTCAAAACTTTCAGAATTTTCCCAATTAGACTGGCGAAAGAATGAAGTTGTTTAATTTTTTTATTTAGTTAGTTGTTTGGATGCTAAAGTTATTATTTAATTAACTTGTTAGTTAATATTTGTCGAATTAAGTTAGTTTTAAATATTGTTTATTCAGAACTGGTTTTATATTTAGGCAATGTAATTTTAATTGATGTACTTTTAATTATTAAATGGGAATTCTTACTGTAGATTGACAGCAGTAATTTATTTCAGTTTCCCAAGTGTGTACTTAAATTAAATCGTCAATTATTTAAATTAGGCATTTAAATCTCTTACAAACAGGAGAACACTGTAGTTTTATTCAGCTGCATTGAATATCGTGCTGTTTTGTGGCTTTTAGCTACATAGATATAAGAATTACGTTCCTCAATTACCTGATTCGCAGTTTATTAATTATTTTTATTAATCTATCTGATAATAAAATTTATATTTTGTTAAATAACGATACACCTTTCTGTTGAAATATAAATGTGATCATTATTAAGTACTGGACATAAAAATTTTAATTTCAGTTCTTACTGTTACAAATCTATTTTTAGATTTTCACGTAAAAGGTCGATTCTGAAATTTAGATGAAACAACGCGTTTTGGGCTCCTATTTAAGAACAAAGAACTTTTCCCTCTTTTTGTGACATAATGATAGCAAAAAGCCTAATATTTTCGAGTTCTTTTAGGCGATGACATCGCTTTTTTTAACCATTTCATTATTGTTAATAACAATTATGAATTTGATACTTACTATAAAACTAAAAAAGTAAAAGTATCAAATTATTACTATAAAACCGGAGTGGCGGTAGCTCAGAGGTTGGGCACTCAGCCTCTAACGCTAAGGTCTAGGGTTCGATTCCCCGCCGAAGCCATGCAGCAATAAAAATCTATGCCGCAACCCGCCACTCACATTCCCCAATCCGGTGTAGACAGCAGTGGGGTCTTAATGCCTGAAACCTTCTCTGGAATTTAGTCGTTCGGATTCGACGTTAAACTGTAGGTCCCCCGTACTTTACCTTAGCGCTAAGGAGAGTACGTGGCAGAGAAGAGTGCCGGTGCCCAGCAGTGGGTCGTAAAGGCTGATTACGACTATAAAACTGCGTCGGAACGTCACGTTCTGCCTACATAATACTGCTGAAGGATTTAATCAAGTTTACATAAGGTATAATACGGGAATTCTGCTCGTTTACAGTATTTAAAGAGTCGATTTTTGCGCCGTGTTTATCTGATTTAATGATCAACTTTTTACTTCCCTATAATTGCATTACCGATTTCATGAAAATTTTGTATTCGAGATTTTGACGGAAATGCATGTTTTGAACCTCCAGGAACTTATAAACGCGATTTTTAAACAATCTGTGGGTAGGGGATTTGCCCATAGTTTCCGAACGGATGGTCCGATTTCTATAAGCTTCTAAATGAGGCGGTATAAAATGTACGGTAATTTGTTTTTTTTTTCCGAAATGAAATGCTGTAATTGCTTAAGCAGTATCTATTAGAAGATCTTAGGGTGAATAAAACGTTTTTTTCTCAAATATTCTAACATCAAAATCTTGGCTGCTACAATTTTTAAAAAATTTTGAATTTAACGCCTTATTACTCAAAAAACGAGTTGCCAGATCGGCATATACTTTAAAAACTATAATAGGCCTATAGAAACACAATATTACTATATTCGAGAATTTTTGAAGCAGTGGTAGCTTTGTAGTAAAAAACATTTTCACAATTTTAGAAATTTTCAATTGCTAAAAAAAACTGGCCACTCGAAATTTTTGTAGGCTGGCAGAGCTAGGAATGTGCTGCAATTTGGTTGGTGTCCCAGTTCACTTATTTGTCTGTGACGTTTTCTATGAATTTTTGGAAATCGAAACTTTGTAGTCCTTTATTTAATAAAGAGGGATTGATAATTTTTCTTTTAGTTAAATAGCTGATGAATGTTAGTAGAATAAGATTTACAAGTTGGATGATTATTTAGGTGAATTAATTTCCTCCCTCATACGCAATTTTTAGCTGCAAATTTTCTCTTTGGTCTCCGGTATTTTTAATCCCAAAAACCTTTGCTCCAAAAAAATTAAAAAATTTTTTTTACAAAATAGTTCGGTTACTTACAGTACGGTATTCAGCTGACTATGAGGCGACTATGATTTTACCGATGTGGCGTAGGTGTCGTGCTTTTTACAGTCACTGTCGTAAATATTTTCGAAAATATTATAAGTAGCAATTTTTAGAGAGTCCAGACAAACTGATTTGTTCATTTTTGCTTTACCATACCTTCGATATACCGTCTGTCTATAAAGTAACCCCCCTAACTAACTTTTGAACGACTTGATATTTTATCACATTTGGTGTGCTTTAATGGGACATGAAATACTATCTTTTAACCAAAAATTAAATTTTATATCATTCAAAATGGCGACTGGGCGCCGTTTTGAAATTTTTTTTTTATTAGAAAGGGGGGTCGAGTGACACCTCATTTGAAAGGTCTTTTAATTCTGCGTCTGATCCTAGAGTTTCAAAGAAAAATATTTAGCTATAACAAAATAGCGGATTTTAAACAAATGGACTCACTCAATTCAAAATTGTTTTGAGTTTTTTATCCAGTAGTCCACTTTTTCATTTGCAGGACAAACTTTTCTCAGAAATATCTCAGGTGGCTGGAAATGATATTGAAAACGTTATGTTCCAACAAGACGGTGCGCCGCCTTATAATTATAGGCCTGTTTCTGACAACGGTCATTTTCTTAGAAAATGGATTAGTAGGCGGGTGCCTGTAGCCGGTCCTTAGGTTATTTTCTATGGGAATATCTGAAATCGAAAGTGTACAGAACCCGTCCAGAAACAATTGAAGAACTGGAGCAACGCATTACAGAAGATTGCAGAAATATCACCCCAGAAACTTATGAAAGTGTAAGGCAGGAATTTCATAACCGACTTTTTATGTGCCAAGAAATGAATGGTAAACATTTCGAACAATTAATTTAATTTCTTTTTGCTTTAATTTTTAGTTTTCTTAAATAGACTTCTTTATATCTTCAAACATTGTCATTTTGTTATGGCCCAATATTTTTCGTTGAAACTCTAGAATCAGACGCAAAACTAAAAGACCTTTCCAATGAGGTGTCACTCAACCCCCTTTTCAATAAAAAAAATGGCGACCAGTAGCCATTTTGGATGATACACTTTAATATGGGCTGAAAAATAGTATTTAATTTCCGATTATAGCACACCAAATTTTGTGATAACAATTCGTTCAAAAGTTAGTTTGAGGGGGGGGGGTTACTTTATAGACACAGTGTATGGGGAAGTACTGTTTTCATGAAAATTTTCGAAATCTTCATTTTAACGGAAATATGCGGTTTGGGGCTCAAGGAACCCAAAACGGTGGTTTTTAAAAAATGTCTGTCTGTGGGACGGTGTGTGTAACAACTCTAAAGGCGAACGTACTGGACCAATTTTGATGAAATTTTAAATGAAAATGTATATCGAAAATATAGTTCTAGTTAAGCTTTTCAAAAAAATCCTAAACCGGAAGCGGAAGTTAGACATGATTTTGTGACAGCGTTTTTTTTTATCAAAACACGAAATTTTGACAATTTAAGCACAAGATCTGAGAGAAGAACTTTAGGCAAATTGAAATATTTATTATTAAACTCCCTAGCTTGAAAATTAGTCTAAAAGTATTTGGCTGATCGGGATCAACTACAACTACAACTTGTTTGAAGCCCCGTGGGTAGTATACGATGAAACAAAATTAATTTCAAAAAGTTCTTTTCAAAAACTGCCCTCACCATTTCTTTAATATTTTGCAACAACCAAATATTTGCTACAATTTGGTTTGTGGCTGAAAACTATAATTTTACTATAGTTCTTTCGATGAATTTTTGAAAATCGAAAACGGGTAGCCCTCTATTTATTAAACGGGGTCCGATAAAAATTGTTTTCGTGAGCAGAACTGCTCATCATGACTAGTAGAACCAAAATCCATGGTTAGTTTTAAATACTTTTATACTTGGTGGGGCTACCGTAGAAAATGTAAATTCTAAATATTTGAAATTTTTTTCCCATACTTCTACTGAAGGAAGGAAATTTATAATTTCATGCAAATTTTAGAATTTCAGATTTTAACGGAAATACGCGTTTTGGGGTACAAGGAACCAAAACCAGTGTTTTTTGAAAAATTTCTGTCTGTGATTGGGTGCGTGGGCGGGTTGCTGCGTTCGTTGGCTTTGGCCGATTTTTATAAGATTTGGCATGTGTAAGTTTTTTAGTTGCAGGTAGTTTTTTGTAAGGTCGTTAATTGGAACCGGAAACGGAAATTAGACTTGTTGTTTTTTTGGTATAGGTGTTTTTGTAAATATTGTTTTAAAATGTTTTGAACACATAGCGTTGTAGTCCATCTAAAGACAAATCGAATGGTTATTTTTCAAATGCTATATCTTCAAAATGAAGCCCGCTAAGAATTTCTGAAAATTTTAAATGTAATGCCCGATTACTCAAAAACAAATATACAATCAACACAAATTATCATAATATTTGATAGCCCCCAATAAGTATAATCAAGCGATGTAAAAATATTTTTTTCGTGATTACGATTTACGTTACGTGATTTTAATTACACCAATCAATTAGCTATAATAAAAAATATTTTTTTTCCTTCTTTGCATATTTTGGATAACTCTATGAATAGAGTAGATATAACTATTTGTGATCCGAGGTCGTGATCCGAGCGGCTTCTATCGGCTGGAGATGACTAGATGTAAAATTCAATCACTTCTTGACGCGAGAATATTTACAACGCAAAAAGTATAGAAAAGTACCAGCCACCTATTTTGCCCATTTTTTGCTGAATACCACAATTCCACTGTTCTTAGGTTTTTTGAAAATCAAACATTGGTACCCCTTTATTTATTAACGATCGCATTGGCACTACTCCAACATTTTGGAAATGTTTATAAAACTGTGTTTTATAAATTGCATGGAATGGAGGATAGGCCATATAGCTTGTTTTCTTAGAAATCTAACAGTCGGTGAACTGTACAACGTTATAATTATAAAAACTTACAATTTTGCAAATACGGTAAGTAATTTTTAAATAGATACAGTCTATTTTTTCATATTTTTCAAAAAACTTTTAGTTCCATATAAATTGGGGGAAAATTCTGTAAATAATAAACAGCGGAATGATATTTTTTTAAATTTAATATGTCTACTAAAAATGAGCTACTTCTCATTTCTTAAAATATGGTGGGTTTTCAAAACTCACCATTGGCCTAATATAAGGCCCTTGGCGTTCCATAAAATTAAATAAAAATGTTGCTCAAGCGTATCTAGTTTTAAACGTATCAGCTTATAATATTTTAGTAGCCGCACGCTTCATATGTGGTTTAATTTTTAAAGTTTGGCATATTGTGGAAATACTTTTATTGAAAAATTTAATCATGGATTTTGTTTCGGAAAGAGACCAAAAAGGTTTAAATTTTTTTTCGATTTTGTTGTTATTAGCTATAAAGATTTCAGAAGCTTTATAAACCTGTTTATACCAGTTAAACAATTTAAAAATATAATTTAATTCACGAAAGGTATTTACTATTCTTAATATTTTAATAATCTGTTTTTTTATTATCTTACTTTATAGACACTTCTATCTATTTTTCAAATGTAATTTAATTCAATTCTATGTTTTTGTAGTTTCTATGGTTATGTACCTCTAATAGACTAAATTTTGTATGTAAATTATTTAAAAATTCGCTTATAATCATACAACTAGCACAAGATGGCAACTCACAATTACACTGTTTCGCCTACCGGATTAACACTACTAAACCATTAACAATTCTTCTAAAAGTATAAGCAGCTTTGCACTTAAAAAATTTCGAACTGGCTGCATGGTAGTGAAAATGCAAATATAAAGATAATCTCAGGGTTACTGCATTCGTTGCTACAGTTTGACACATACTAATAACACTCTCAGACACTTGAAATCGTCTTTCAAATAACTTTGCATTGCTAGATAGATCTTCTTGGTATTAAAATAGTCGCATAGGTTATTCAAAATTGTTGTATCAATACGTAACTTTGCATTGGAACGCTTGACCTTCAAAATTCAATGTATACACTCGTATTACGGCCATTCTTAATGGTTTTTTCAGTAATTTCGCATTGGAACTTAAACATAAATTCATAATATGAAAATAACTGTATGATACGTCCGTATGATTTTGGAAATGCGAATGTAAAGGTCGCACTAAGGACATTTAAATTGCGTCACCTTAATTTTCGCTCCACAGTCCAAATTCATGTTGTTAGAGAATATTCAACAGCAATACCACAAGTGAATTAAAAATTATCGATAATTCTGTCGCTTTATTGACAACGAACTCAATTGTGTTGATGCACGGCAATATCACTCGTCCTTCGGACTCGTGATATTGCTTAGCAACAACAAAATTGAGTTCATCAATGAAAGACAGAATTATAGATAACTTTTAATTCACGAGTGGTATTTTTTAGAATATACCACCAAAAAAACACTTAAATCGCTATTTAGTATAATTAGTTGTTATGTACTATCGTACAAACGCGTTATTTACTTATTAAATGCAAAAATCAAAAATTTTGTTGACGTGTTGCTATGGTTATACACCGCCGATAACACCGGAGCTTCCTAAAAAAGGCTTATCACGGCCAGCCAGGGTCTAATTGGTCAAGAACTTGAAAATAAACGGCTGCCATTGACTGTTACAATGTGAGTGGAATATTCCCTCCACTCTGAAATTTTAATAGCAAGCTGGTGGCAAGGGAATTGAACGCCACAATGCTTTTGATTAGTCTGTTTCAGTAATGAGGAATCGTAGAATCAAAACATATTACTTGCTTCCATATAATTATAAAACAATCTATGTGAACACCTTCCCCGCTTGCTGTTTTGGGGTGGTCGATGCACTTTGCCAAATGAGTTAACTAGCGTCTAGTCTCTTCGGTAAAAAATCGATCCTACCTCATCAAGGTCAGACTTGCGTGTTAGTATGCCGTCAATGAGTGAATGCAAATTTGTCTTCGTATTTTTTTCTTTAAAAATATAACTGCTATTAACAAATAACCTCGCGTAAACAGCAAAACGCAACAACAGTGTTTTAAAAAAACTTCAAAATAAAAAAAAAATTTGGATCCAACCGTGACTCGACCCCACAACTACTTATGCAGTAAAATGGCAGTACACCCGAATATACCCTCATATCCATCTGTACCACTACGAACCTGTCGGTTATCGCTAAATAAGTGCGTATTGAATGCGTGCGCAATAGAAATGCACAAATAAAAAGTCTGACCTTGGTGGGATCGATTGTTATTGAAGAGACTAGACGTTATTAATGAGTTATACCAAAGACTTATACCCTCTCTAGTCTTTAGTAATACTTGTAAAATTATTTATCTTTTTATTTTATACTAGTTCTCCATGTTTTTTAAGAAATTGTATTTTAGAAATTTAAATATGTGATCTGAAAGTAAAGCTTTACGCAAACTTAAAATTTTTTGCCCCACAAATCTAGCTTCAAAGTGGCAGCCGCTACGATTTTCTGAAAATTTTGATTTTAACGCCGTATTGCTCGAAAATGAGTTACCAGAACGGCATAAAAAATAATTATTTTAACAGCCTTCTATTTGGGAGCACAATTTTACTAAGTAATATTTTAAAAAGTATTAAAATTATAAAGTCAAGAAATGATCAACGATTTGAAAAGTTTTGAAGAAAATATTACTGAAAAACTGACGACGCTATTTGTTTGAATCTTTGTGGGCTCATAATGCCGTAGAGAGGGGCTACAATTTCGGTATGTTCCAATCCGCCAATTTCTCTGTGACGCCTTCCATGAATTTTTGAAAATCAAAATGTTATACTTCTTATAAAACATTTAAGTTTTAGCTAAATTTTCATGAGTTTCGATTTTTAACCTAATTTTTAGGTGCAGCATTGTTTGGGGGGCTAATTTTTCCCCCCGTTCTAATCTTTGATTGATGAATTTGTTTTATGGTCCTTAGTGTTCACGAATCCCAAAAAATGTTTTTCCTACAATAATTTTCCAAAAATAAAAAATACGTTTTTTTCTCATAAAAAGATGGTCGGTTTCTAACTACACCCCTGCAGATAAGCCCGAAGCTTCCTGCTCTACGCTCCTAATACAGGGGTAGGAGTTGTGTGATCTTATAGTCACCGTTGGCGCTACGCGCTGATATTACATAACGGTGCAAACGTATGAAAATTTGATAAGTAACAGTTTCTAAAATGTGGTATAGTCGAGTTGAAATATTACCTTTTTTTATTATTATTTTAGAAGCATGCTGAAGCGAGCGTAACGTTATTAGTAGAGGGGGGGGGGGTGGAATAAACTTGTCTTGTTGTTTCAGTAAATTCAGTGTAATATTAAGTTAAACACGCGCCCTCTTCTGCCCCTGTTTTGATCTGACCGAACGTGTTTACACAGATCCGCCTTAAGAAATTTTGCGCTCTTGGGCAAGTAGTACTTGGCGGCCCCATACAGTCAACAAGAAAGGTTATAATAATGAAAATGGCCTATTAACGTTTATCAGTAACCAAATATAATTTCAAGTAATGTGACAAAATCACAACTCGTCATAAATAATAATTGTTTATGGTACAAGTGAGTGAAGTGGAACTTTAGTCATGTGTTCTATATAAAATTTTATCTACAACAGAATAATATGTACAATTTTCAAAAATATTTAAATTTTTGACGTTTTAAAAAATGAAAGCATTGCATCACAATGCTTTTGAAACAAAACATAAAATTGCTGACTAGACTAATCGCAATTTGCATCGCATTACTTTGAAAGTGGAAGTGTACTTCGATTGCTGAAGGTTATATAGAAAATTCGATCAAACAAAAAGAGGAGATAGCAAAACGAGTGTTGACTGATACAACAATGCAAATGCAGCCTAGTTCATCTGACATGAATCAGCAACAAAGCAGCTTTTCTAAATCTTCTTGAAAGGAAATTACAACTCAGCCTGGAACGTCTTTAATAAACGAAGAGCATAAGTCTATTACATCTGTTGCGGGATTTTCGGGAATAAATATTAATAATTGTAACAATTGTGTCATACATGTACATATTTAAAGTGTAGTACAAAGTACAAAGTATATAATTGTACCAAATTTAAGTTAGTGAGGTAATGTCAACTAGAGAGTAAATTTTCACTTTACTCACTGTTAGGAGTGAGTAAAGTGGTCACTTTACTCAGTGTTGTAGATAATAGTGTATTATACACCAAGGTAGAAAAGTCTACTATTATAGCCTGAGGGCTAAGGTTAGATGTACGGCCCGAGGGCTATAAGACTTTGCTACCGAGGCGTATATACTTTTTTTTTCACTACTAGTGATATAAACCCTTATAATTGTCGAAAAATGACTATTTTAACTTAAATCCCTGTTTATTTCAAATTATAAAACAAATGACAGTTTTTTGTTTTGTTGGCATGACAGTTGTTTGAAAATTGTTAAATCATCATTGGTATTCAAAAACATTGTTTTTAAGAATTGGTTTCATCTAAAATACTGAAATTATTAACAATTTTCTCTTTTTTACTTTGTGTGGTTGTATTATAGGCGAAATTGATATTGACAGAGTTGTCATTTATTACGGTGCGAAAAACGTATATTCAAATACACCAAAGTTTTTAAAATTAAATTAATTTATTTAAGCAACTATTTTATGCATGAAATACCATTAAATAGAATCTCACCATTATATTAAATCGTGATTTAAAAACGTTCTCTTTAAAATTGTCAGAGGATTATTAAAAAATATAAATTTGTTCATTATTTACCAGTGGTTAATAATGAAACATTAGTTACCTGTCAGTGAGCAATGGTAGAGAAATTGAATTTCAAAGCATTTTATTATGTTTCAAAATGCTACGCCATATTACTAGTAGTGAAAAAACAATATTATTGTTTGATGCTGTTTATGATTTATTTAAATTTGTTTGTACGAATTCCTGAAATACAGAAAACCCATTCAATGTACGAAGGTTTAATAAATATGACAGGTTAACATTAAATATGACAGCTTAAAATTAAATGTTGAAACATTTATTTAAATCTATAAAGATTTATTTAAATCTATAAAGATTTATTGAAATCTGTAAAAATTTAATACATCTTTGAAGATTTATTAAATATTAAATGATTGAAAACAAATATATGCAGACTTTCTAAATACATAAAAATTTATTAAATATTTCAAAATTCAAAATAAATGTTTTAGAATTTATTTAAATCTCTAATGATTTATGAAAAATTTGGAATATTTATATTAAATATTCAAGGATTTATTTAAATCTACAAAGATTTATTAAATAATAAACGTTTAAGGATATATTTAAATTTATAATAATTTATTAAAATAAAAAGCAGTTAGTTAAATAATGTGTGTATATATAATAAATATTGGGACGTATTTGTCACATTCTGATATTTGATTTCCCTTTGCTTCGTACATATTAAACTCTTCAAAACTTCTTTTGTGTTGCAAAGAATTGCAGAAGTCAACTCCAGTTTGAATCCAGATATTTTTTTCTGAAGAGTTTTGTTTATAGCATCCACTCTTCGTAAAATATCGTTAAAAAAGCTAGCATAATACCTGTTTCTAGTTTACTAAATTGGTTGAAAATTCCTTCTGATTCACTCTGACACTTGTTTTTTGGGAAACATCCGTGCATAAAGTAAGGCTTTGTACGATCCGCCCTTGCTGATTTATGCGTATCACTCAGTTTGTTAGGAACATTATAAGACTCAAGATAATTTTTCATTATTTTCCACCTGTGAGTGGATGCTGCGTAAAATGTGTACGCATTTTGAATAAACTTGAAAAATTTTGTTTTTTGCTTACAGCACTCTGCAGTACATTCACCTACCAAATTCAAAGAGTGGACAGCACAAGGTACGTAAACCGCTAAATTATGAATTGAAACAATTCGTGATTATTGTCCCGAATGAATACACGACATACCATAAGATTTACCCATGCAATTATTCAACTTAATGATGAAGATCTCTAACACTTGTAGAACGCAATGTTCCAGGTGTGCACTCTTATGAACCACATTTTCAATAAACTGCCACTCCTATAGATTCTACATATGTCAACACAAATGTGAGTGTTGATTAATGTGGTTCTATTATTAAAGAATATTATTTCGCGTTTTATATCTCGGAAACGATAGCATTGCGTACATGGTTCCCAATTATTGCAATAAATTCGCCACAGATATTAGCAGATAAATAGGAAACATGATGGGTACCTTTATTTGCATATCTCTCAATGTGCTCGCGTAAAATCGGATTAAATTCAGCGAAAAGTTCCATGTATCATAAATAATTCAAATTTCTGTTATTACCAATTATTTTTTTACTATCCTGAAAAGCTAACCCCCTAGAACACAGAACTGTTAAAAACAAATAATCTGCAGGAAACGCAATATAGCTGCAGAATTCGAGTATTTTGCGGGATCTTCGTTAAACGTGTATATTTCTAATTAGGCTTCATTTCTTAATATTTTTGGAGGATAAACTTTCATTATCTTTACTTCCAACTGTAGAAGGTTCAGAACAAGAAATATTAGAATTTTCAGATTTTTGAATCTCTGAATTACTTTGCCTTTCATTTCAACTATATTCAAATTGTCAGCAGATTCAACGAGAGATTTAAAAAAATGGGCGAAACAGGTCGCTAGTAGTTTCCCATTCTTTTCTAATAATAACTATAAATAAAGTTGTTATAACCATTTTTGATTTGAGGTCGTGAGCGCATTAACTATCACCTTTACTACGTAGCCGGCGAGCGCGCCCCGTACGTAACCAACGCCTTGAGTATGGAGCGGGCGGGCGGCTTGTACCGGCTAGAGGTGACTAGATGTAAATTTCAATCACTTCTTGCCGCGAATATTTAAAACGTAAAAAGTATGGGAAAGTACCACCGAACTGTTTTGCCTATTTTTAATATAACCTTTGATAACGGCATGTAAACATGCCGAAATACGTATAAGGTTAACATAAATAATTGTTGTTGAAGTTATTACAGTATTTTATTTAATGTCAAAATATTTATTTTACGTTGAGTTTCTGGATTGTATTTCTTTAGTTTCTTGGCGAAACAACTCAAATTTATTTATTGTTATATTATAGGAAGAGTAAATTATTTTTCAATTTGCATTAAATCTATGTTTGTGTAAAAAAAGGCGGTGTAGGTGGGGGCGACAATATGTACATTTACCCCACCGGCATTTGCTACTCGAGCCGGCCCTGCTATAATGTATTAACATGACTTGATTTTAAAATGAGAAATGCAATAGTATGAAAACAACAATGCAATATAGTAATAACTAATAACAATAACCCACCTTTAACGTAGCAATATCATGAACTGATAGCGACAATATAAAAGAAAACAGACAAATGAATCACAACGTAAATTGATAAATAGTGTTTGAGGTCACGTATACAAGTGAAGCGCGGGTGTGCATACCAAAAAATGATAGATGCATGTAGTGTATCCATTTCCAACATAAAACGCGTGAAAAATTTTTAAATTTCTATACATTCCAATATTCAAAATTTCAAATAATTTTGAAACTTTGCAATAATTTCGACAAATTATCGAAAATTTTGAACATTTTTGAATATTTTAAAAATTTTCAAATTTTAAAAATGTTGTTTTTACAAATTTGAAAGGCAGATTATTTAAAGTTTTCAAAAAACCTTGTATAAAATATATTTGAAAATTTTCAGAAAACTTTCTAAATTTTCATAAAATTGCCAAAAATGTAAAAAGTTTCTAAAACTTTTTCGAAATATAAAATTTCAATAAACGCGAGGAAGGTCCCGTGGCAGTTGCCCGACAGTCGATGACTCTTTTTTGTTGATTAAGTTATGAAAAAGATATTATATACGTTTGTTTTCACAGGGTGTTCCACATTAGGGGGGCGGGCTTAACAAACTTGTGTTTTTTTAAATTAAACATTCTGTATATTTTTGCATATTTTTATTGGTCGTTTAATTGCCTCTAAGAATATATTTTGTTTTCCAAAATTCCGTTGCAGCGTTGCCAAGTTATTCCGCTTTCTTAAAACAGTTTGACATCTGCAGACGTAATCACGGATAAAATCTGTACAAGCCGCATTTCCACAGATTTAAAAAAATGACGCAAGTGTTAGTCAACACTATGTACTGTTCCTCAGTTAGTTTAAAGTTAAATTTGGTAATACAGGGTGTTTGTCGCAACGGTTCAAAAACTTACAACTTTAATGTACTATAACTCAGGTTTTTAATGGAACACTTTGTATATTTTTAATAGTTGCAATGCTAAGCAAAAAATGTTTTTTTTTGATTTGGTTTTTTTTGCAAGAAACAACTGCGAGCATTATTTTTATTCATGTAAGAAAATTGTTTTTTTTTAAATTTTGACATGTTAGATTGCTTAATTTCCCATTTCATATTTTAAATTTGGACAAAAACGTGATTAGATTTACCTTTGTTTAAAACTTACTTAAAACAAATTCCAGACACTTTTAATAACTACACATACTGAATCTTTTCTAAGCAAAAAAGAGATGTCAATGCCTCCTATGATGTCTGGATTTCCAGAAATTACCTGATTTTTTGCGATTATGTAATAAAATTTTTAGAGCCCAGTAAGCTCTATTCAACTATCTAAAAATATACAGGGTGTTCTATTTTAAAAATCGAGTTATGACACATTAAAGTTGTAAGTTTTTAAACCATTGCAACGAAGACCCTGTATAACCAAATTAAATTTTCAAATATTTAGAAAACAGTACATGGTATGTATTGACTAAAATTTAGCAAAAAATTTTGATTTATTTGTGGAAATACGGTTTGTGCAGGTTTCATCATGGCGTTTGCAAAGGTCAAATTTAAAAAACAAGTATAATAGCTTGGCAACGCCGCAACGGAATGTCAAAAACACATTCACAGAGGAAATTAAACGGCCAACAAGACTATGTAAAAATATACAGAGCGTTCAATTAAAAAAAAGTTTGATACGAACCTCTAACGTGGAACACCCTGTATTAACGAAAATAATTTTAGAATGTGCACAAATAGTCAAGTAGCTCACGTGAGCAATATCGTTTTGATAACTTAATTAACACTTGTGTTATCAAAGAATTTCGCATCGTTGGGACACCCTGTGTACTTGGGATATGCAAGGAAATAAAAATTGAAGGATTGCTAAATTGCATGCTGTAATATTTATCTGCTTTTAAATAAATGATCATTTTACTTGAAGTTTTATTTAATTAAATGGATTGATTTTTAACTTTTGCAGTTCTCTCGTGTGACAACATAAAAGGAATCGAATTTACGATCCTACTGACTCGCTCTCAATTCGGTTTTCTGTTTACTGTGTATTTTAGGTTTGGCTCGCCATTTATTTGAGGTCGCCTATGTGAGTGAATCTATCGATAAGCAAAGCACACCACAATCTGGAAGCTTTCCGGTTTTGTCCAGATTAACTCGAGTTCTATCTTAATTTAACTGGACAGCTCAAAAATGTAATTGTCTAATTGATACAAGCGTTTAAGTTAATTCAAATTGTGTTGCTACAATTAGAAATATTATACATATGCATACATTACGATCCATAATTCTTTATTTGAAAGTTAGATAATTCCTGTTATAACCAAAATGATTTGAAATTTTACGTTTAATTTTATTTCGTTGTTTGAGTTCTTTTTAACTGTTTATGGTTTTGGAGTTTCCCTTTTGTGTTTGTAAAAACATCACTAAAATTGGAAACGTGTCAAGAATAGTAGGCTGTAGATTTATATTTATTCAAAGATAGCTTTTCTGATAAGTTACAAATTAAGTTGTTAGTTTTTGTGACTTAAAAAAAATATTATTATGGCTAATTTAAAATAAACACCTTATATCAGGCGATTCAGCCTAGATGTCAAATTTTCAATAATTTTTTTAAGACACCAAAATTATCTTTTGCACGCGTTTATGGTAATTGGAAACCGTGAGGTCAACGTTTCTTGCTTGAGAAGCACCTTATATATTTTTAGACAGATTATGATATTTTTTTAAAGAATCATGAGGCCGTGCGTGAGCACGACTCCTTGATTTCCATCCCACCCCTTTACCCGGGCACAGCGCACTTTGGCGCTATTCACCGGTCTAACATGCCCCACCCCTGAAAGACATGCAACCCAACATACACACCACACACACCATCCATGGACCCGCCGGATTTAACTTATTCAGAAAAATTTCCGACGGGCAGAGGACTCGAACCTACTGCCGTTGAGAGTCTAGTTTCAAAGCCTGGGACTTTAACCACTAGACCACCCGCTGGCACTGATAGATTATGATTAAAACATTAAATTCTCTATTCGGTCTGCTGATGAGCATAATCGAAGGATTGCTATTCGAAAGAATTTAATAATCGAATGATTCAATCGGATAAAACCATTCGGATGTTTTTGTGCGGTTAAAAGTAGTAACAACGCTTTCTCATTGCTTCTCGAATGCTCCTATGAAGTAATTCTTGTTCTCATCGTCTTTTCTCGGACCGCTTGACAAAACAGCGTAAACCTTCAGCTTTGACTAGATATTATCACTAAATATGTAATTTTTTCTAAATTTTAGTTGCTCACTTGATTCTTGGGCAATTAATCTACTTCAAACGTGTTTATGATAGTTTAAGACCTTTAAACATTGCATTATAAATAATATGTCACTAGTTCCGGTTACACAAGCAGCGAGGTCAATGTTTCTTGCTTAAGAAGCACCTTATATATTTTTTTATGATAGATTCTGATTAAAACATTAAATTCTCTATTCAGCCTGCCGATGGGCATAATCGAATAATTGCTACTCGAAAGCATTTAATAATTGAATGATTCAATTAGATAAAATCATTCGGATGTTTTTGTGCGGTTAAAAGTAGCAACAACGCTCTCTCATTGCTTCTCTAATGCTCCTATGAAGGAATTATTGTTCTCGTCGTCTTTTCTCGGGCCGCTTGGCAAAACAGCGTAAACCTTCAGCTTTGCCTAGATATTATAACTAAATATGTAATTTTTTTCCAAATTTTAGTTGCTCACTTGATTCTCGGGCAATTAATCTACTTCAAACGTGTTTATGATACTTTAAAACCTTTAAGCATTGCATTATAAATAATATGTCACTAGTTCCGGTTACACAGGAAGTGAGGTCAACGTTTCTTGCTTAAGAAGCACCTTATATATGTTTTTATGATAGATTCTGATTAAAACATTAAATTCTCTATTCAGCCTGCCGATGGGCATAATCGAATAATTGCTACTCGAAAGCATTTAATAATCGAATGATTCAATTAGATAAAATCATTCGGATGTTTTTGTGCGGTTAAAAGTAGCAACAACGCTCTCTCATTGCTTCTCTAATGCTCCTATGAAGGAATTATTGTTCTCGTCGTCTTTTCTCGGGCCGCTTGGCAAAACAGCGTAAACCTTCAGCTTTGCCTAGATATTATAACTAAATATGTAATTTTTTTCCAAATTTTAGTTGCTCACTTGGTTCTCGGGCAATTAATCTACTTCAAACGTGTTTATGATACTTTAAAACCTTTAAGCATTGCATTATAAATAATATGTCACTAGTTCCGGTTACACAGGAAGTGAGGTCAACGTTTCTTGCTTAAGAAGCACCTTATATATTTTTTTATGATAGATTCTGATTAAAACATTAAATTCTCTATTCAGCCTGCCGATGGGCATAATCGAATAATTGCTACTCGAAAGCATTTAATAATCGAATGATTCAATTAGATAAAATCATTCGGATGTTTTGTGCGGTTAAAAGTAGTAACATCGCTCTCTCATTGCTTCTCGAATGCTCCTATGAAGGAATTATTGTTCTCATCGTCTTTTCTCGGACCGCTTGACAAAACAGCGTAAACCTTCAGCTTTGACTAGATATTATCACTCAATATGTAATTTTTTTCTAAATTTTAGTTGCTCACTTGATTCTCGGGCGATTAATCTACTTCAAACGTGTTTATGGTACTTTGAAACCTTTAAACATTGCATTATAAATAATATGTCACTAGTTCCGGTTACACAGGAAGTGAGGTCAACGTTTCTTGCTTAAGAAGCAGTATCTATTTTTTATGATAAATTCTGATTAAAACATTAAATTCTCTATTCAGCCTGCCGATGGGCATAATCGAATGATTGCTATTCGAAAACATTTAAAAATCGAATACATGAATCGGATATAATCATTCGGATGTTGCAACGCTCTCCTAATGCTTCTCGAATGCTCCTATAAAGGAATTCTCGTTCTCATCGTCTTTTCTCGGTTCGATTGGCAAAACAGCATAAACCTTCAGCGTTGAATAGCATTCTTATGGCTTGTTTTTAAGTAATATTTCCATAAACCGCGAAAGTAGATACACTGTTCTGTTTTTAAAATCCATTATTATTTTTTAAATGAAACCAGGGACAAGAAAATATCTGAATATTATTTATTACTTAAGCACTTAATTTTTGTGATGTGTGCCGCTTATTTTTATCAACAATATTACCGTATTATTCTAAATATTAATACATTTCTTTGTAGTTTTATATTTTTATTATTTATACTTATTAAAGCAATATTAAAATTTTCAAATACGACCCTGCATTGAATGCAATCGCATTCCAAATATTCTGCCTCCATTTATATATTCGCATCATGATACCACGACTGCTGGTATTATCGTATCATGTATCTGCATTGAGAATTTGCAGTTGCCTACTGTAAGGGGTTATTGCTTCAACGCCCGCTTCCGAAATGTACAAACCCGAAAATTTAAAACACGTTAAATCATTCGAATGGTTTCCTGTAATCTCTCGCGATATCTTGAGATATTTCGATTATCGAATAGGTCGATTATTTTTATTCGAAATATCCCCTCACTATATCTGAGTTCAATTCAGTCATGTATAAAAGTTACACAGAAAGTTTAATGGTGAGCTGCTAGCGGGTGTAAAAATAAAAATTCAAGTTAATTTCATATTTAAATCTGCTAAAGTAATTACAAAATTGAATATTTATTGGAAAACTGGTGGAATTCATGGGTATGCTTTCGTCTTTTTTTGTTTTATTTTTAGTTTCTATAGTAAATAAGCTAATGAAATAGGTAGCGTAGCGTATATCATCTATACAGACCGAGTCAAAAGGGAATTGTGGCACGCCATGGAAAACAAATGACATTGACGTCAACGTCATTTGTTTCGTTGCGTGTGGACTGTGAGCGCGCTAGCCGAATGACATTACCTACAAAATTTTTTTCCTAGAAAACTGTGGCATTTACAAAAAAAAAATGTTATTTAGATTTTTTTGTTGGGACTTACCATTAAAATAAAAAAATACGGGGCTTTCGATTTAAGAAAAGTACTATTGTATAAATAATTTTTTACGGGACATCTTATATACGATTTTCATGTGTCAGTTTATGGTACGTGTCGGTTTGAATAACTTTTAAAGCATTCAGTAACATGACTTACATCTCGACAACAGTTATTTATCTACAGTAAAGCCAGATCTCTTCCCCCTTTCTCAACTTTTAAGTGACCGCGCATTCAGTAACATACCTTTCATCTCGACACATTTATTTATTATGTTTGCGAGTTCCAATGTTTAAAATCCGGATCACATAAAATCTATTGATTATATCATTATATCTCTTTTAACAAATTTACTACCATTTTTTAAAAGTTTTTTAAAAGCAAAGCGTGGGGCGTAGTTCACGGGTTTAGCTAGTTTTCTAAATTAATTTTCAATTGCTTTTATTGTAGTAATCATAAATGCGACCAGTTGTTATTGTAACTGGATCCCAAAATACTTGGACAATAAAGTGTGGTTTATGTTTATGCATTTTTAGCTTATGCTTCTTGTAAACATGACCTTAACTTCCATCTCATAGCTGCACGTAAACCCGGAATGGCTGTATTTATTTTATAAATGTTGAGCAAAAATCGTTTGTAATGTCCGTGGTGAATAGCTGTTTGTCATACTACTGCTTTTACCTGTTCAGGGACTCTCCACCAGGTTAAGTATTAGAAACAAACTATCGGGCAGATTGAGTATACATAAAATACTTTATTACTTTAACAATATTTATATATTTTAACTTTGTACACATGTTTCGAAGCTAGAGAGTTTGATTTCTAAAATTTAGTTTTATAAAATACGTTACCAAAAAAACATGTCAAACTTCAGTTTCCGCATTTTTTTGAAAAGCTTAACTAGAATTATAATTTTCGATATAACTCTTGATTTTAAATTTCATTAAAATCGGTCCAGTACTTTCACATTTAGAGGCGTCACACACCCACACACCCACCCACATACAGATATTTTTTTAAAAACTTTTTTGGGTTCCTCGAGCCCCAAAACGCGTATTTCCGTTAAAATCCAGATTTTGAAAATTTTCATGGAATCGATACTTCTCTATACCGAAGGTATGGGAAAGTAAAAATGTAACACGATCTTTACAAAAAGATTTGCGCTTATTTTCTTGAGATTATTTAGGAATACATTTTTAACCAATTTGCTCCAATTGTTTTGTACATCTGAAAAATTTTACTCGAATAATGAAAACAGCTGATTGGCATCAGTACATACTGGAAAAATGTTATGTTTTATTTGTAATTTGTGTTGGTATCGTTCAATGTGACACTATTTGTCTTATAATTAAAATGTCACTAGTCACGTTAACACGCACTTTGATAACTTCTAAATTTTCTTTTTGCAATAAATTATTATGATTTTTGAAGTATTTTTAATTGATTGTACGTAGAATGTACACCTATTAGTTTTTTTTTGCAAAAATGGTTAATTTAATTAGAAACTCATTGATTAAAGTTATTCTACAGGAGAGACAGACATCGTTGGGTATTTTAATTTGTCATTTGATATACCTGCTGATTAGACAGCTAATTAGCAAATGTTGATCAAGCATTGTAATTCTAGATCAATTAATGTGTAAACCAAATAAGTAAATAGAAATGAAAAGTAAACAAGGTCGGTGTTATATCGACTTTTATAATTGTCACGGATGATACACGTGATTTGGTATTACTAGGCAAATCGAGTTCAATAAACATTATTCATAAATTGATTGATATTAAATCAAATGTTTTTTATCAATCCCAATCTAAACATAGAATAAAACATTAATATTAGCTATTTTGATTTTAGTCGTTGGCCTATTATTAATATTAGCAAAAAGTATATACTTGTAATGAGGTCCTCAAATATCCGTCATATTGCAACAGGTCTCTAACATTATTTTATCGAAACCTGAACCCGAAAGCTTATTATTCAAAGTCTTTTTTTATTTCTTGATACAGACCAAAACTTATCATTGAAACTGGCACTTTCAGCAAGAAATAACTGTTTGGTAGACTGATGCAATTTTGCTTTAAACTGTTCGATGATTCACAGTATTCGTTGCGCAGAATACGATGAGGAAGTATCAGGTAGTGATGTAAGGAAGAGTATGGTGTTGCAACTCCTACCATTTGTCTATATTCAAAATTTCTCAATCTCGGGACTCTTTATAAGATTTGCGCATAGATGGCACTCTTAAAACTTTCAAATTTAAGGTATATTTCAAATTTGCCGCGGTTTGATAATTATTTCTATCACTACTTGACCATTTTTGACACCTATCCTGTATATAACACTTATTTACTAAGGTTAGGTTATAATAAGTTACTTTCGTTTTTACTTTTATTAATGAAATAAGCAAGTAAGTGAAACATTTATACGTAATGTTTATAGTTTATTGTAGTTGTTTTTGTGGTGGCTTTTAGTTGGAAAAAGGGTATAATGATACTAAAATCCAAATAATACCAACAACTAACAACATTGGACAGACAAGTCGCCACAATAAGCTGGGTTTATAGTGCAAAAACAAACTGTATTCATAACAGAAGTTAGTCAGTAGAATAATAGAACTTGTTACTTACTACTACTAAATGTAAGCGTTCTTTCAGTCACTGCATGAAAACTTGGTACAAAACAAGTTTAATACAAACAATGTATTTACTGATTATATATTTAGCAATTATAGGTAAGCAAAAGAGGTAAATTTATCTCGGGAACAGCAAATAATGATAAATCTTTGTTTTCGCCTTTTGATAAGCCGCGTAAACAACAGTATTTTAGCATTTTTGACTACATCATTACCGTGGTAATAAATAAATAAAAACACTTTTTACTTCTCAAATTTATTTTAAAATAAGATTGACATTTACAGTTGCGCCATCTGTTGATAAAATTTACAAGGAGCCCTGAGATTGTCAAAGTTTGGAGATAAATACAATTGAATAGAGTGCAAACACCAGTCTTTATTACATCACTTATCAGGATTACACGTTTTGAATCTTGGACCAGCTTTCTTTATACATTTGCATTATGGCGGATTTTAACTCTTTTGTCGTTTTTCATTACACCACTATCCAAAAACTGTATGCATGTAATTTTGTACCAGTATGAGCACAAATTCTCAACTGTAAATAATTTGTTTCAATTAATTAATAGCAAATATTTGGAATTGTTTACTTAGGATAATTTATTTAATTTTTCGAATTAGATACAATTGAATGTATTGAATAATAAAATAACACTATAATAGTATATGGAAATCTTTTGTTTGCCAGAATATTCCTGTCAGATTTATATGTTTAGTAGCAAACACAACGATTTATTTTAGAGCTCTGATAACCTGAGATACCGCTAAAAATAGCAGAAGTTAGTTTATTGACAGATGATATTTTGTCTCTCGATATAGATTTTATTTGATGAAGTCTGTCCAATATGAAGTATTTGTCCTAGGAAATAGTAGGGGTTTTGAACACCTGCGACACGCACCACAGAGCTATGTATATTATCTAATGTATGATTATAAGTTAATTCTAAATAATGTACAAGAGTCAAAGTGTCCAACAATACAAATGGGCAAAACTTATACTGTAGAGCTATTTGCTAAACAGTTTAATATAAAAATTGAAACGCAATGAATATATCGTAGTTTTGCATATACCTATGTATGTTAAATAAGGGATATTTTTTAATATCAACAACGCGTTTTCCGGAAATAACGTAATTTTAACTATGCCTATCAATTAGTTCTAGTTAAAAAACATACTTTTCATTATTTACATACCTTTAATAACTCTTCAAATAAAGTATTTATAGCGATATTTGGTCCGAAACGAATTTAATTAGCCATAGAGCGGACGGCTACTGTACTTTCATGCGGTTTAGCTGAAGTTATTCTCATAGAGTTAGACAACTAAAATTTGATTGATGTCCCAAGCCCCAAATATCTCTGTGACGCTTACTAACAGTTTTTGAAAACAGAAAATTCTTACCCCTACATGAAAGGCGATAAAACATTTCTGTTTAAACGAAGTTGCTCACGAGTGATAGTAAAATAAGATCCACAACTTAATTTTTAGATGCAGCACTATTTAGGGAAATTAATGTTTCCTCTCTCATCCAATGTTTAGCTGACGAATTATGTTTTTGGTCTCTGATTTTTTTAATCCTGATAGTAACGTCCTTAAAGTAAAAAAAATTCTCGCGGAAACCTAGAAATCACTTTCTAACTGTTTTGGTACAGGGCTATACTAAAGATAAAGCAAACTTTATTGGAATAGCTAGGGAAAAATTGTTATATTAATGTAAGTCAATCTAAGTTAACATTGCGATATTATATACTACCGCTTGGGCCGTTAAGTTTTAAAAACAAATTTGCTTAGCATGCTATTATTGTAATATTATAGTAAATTTTGTGTAAGATATCTAATGGCCAATGGAGTTCACTATAATATGTAGATGTTAGTTCCGAAGCTGCTGTCGTATACACAGATCGGTGGCGGCTAATATGAACATTAACATACGCGCTTTTACACTATTACCCAAATATGTTTAAAATAGAATATTTTGTATAATAATAAAAACGAAATCATTTATGTAATTGATTGCCAAAAAGAGTAAATGAGTACCGAAAGCATTGCAAATTACAAGTCTTGAATTGAATGAAGTAAAATAAATTATTGATTAGGGAAATAAATAATAAACATTATAATAAATCCTTATTTATTTAACTATATCTATTTATGGTGAAAATTTCCTCCCTGTGCCAAGCAGTACCCGAAGCCATTGTAAAATCAGGTTCTCACATTAAGAACAATTTGTGGTGTATTAGTTGCAAACGCATGTTGGATTTTAATTCGCAGTTTGTCCAGTGTAGTTGCCCTTTCTGCTTTACGGCATTAATCTTATATGTAAAATAAATCTTGGAAAGTCAGGAGATCTAGGTGGTCACAGAATTGTGCAATGGATTCCAATTAGACGATCGGGAAACGTATTCTCTAAGTGTTCCCGTACCTCTAAGGTATTGTGGGCAGGACAACTATCCTGCAGATACCGAATCTTACCCAATCTGACCCCTGGTGGTTGAAGGAAAGCAGGAATTATTTGGTTTTGGAGAAGATTGAGATATTTCGGACTATTCAGGTTTCCTTCGATAAAAAATGAATCAATAATGTTATCACCCAGCATTCCACTCCACACATTCAATTTCTGTGGGCACTGGGTACGACAATTATATTGACTATGCGGGTTATTTCCCGACCAGCAATGAGCTACTGATGGATTATGTCGGCCATTTATTGAAAATGTGGATTCATCCGTAAATAGAATACTATCAGGAAATTTACATTATTGTTTGACTTTTCCATTACAATTTTACGATACTCCATACGTCTTAGTAAGTCGTTGGTTTTTTTGATAATTTGTAAGAACGGTACCAATTTTTCTTTTAAATTTTAAAACGGCAATACGTCTGAAGGACTGGTACGGGTCTTCTTCAACAGCAGCACAGTCCTTACTTCTTCTTGGTCATTATTTCTGAGGTGTGATGTTTTTTTATGGTTTGCGGGAGATACACATCCGTATTTTTCAAAATTATGCAAAAATCGGAGTATTGTACGTAGTAGTGGTTGATGAAATAGGATGATTTTCAAAAGTTACAACAAATAAATCCTGTGTTGCACGTAAGACCATTTAATAATTGCACTTTTTCCTTCACCTCGTAGATATCCATTGCCACAAAAACTGTTTTTTCTAATAAAAACACAAATGCTGTGTTAATGCGAAAGAGCTACTTGATACTACAAAAGTGTACTAGTACTAAAAACATTAAATCTCGGAATCGGCGTTAGTTTTCGAAAATTCCGTTAGTTAAACTTGCTTTTGGTACTTGGTAGCATGCTACTGCTTGTGCTCTTTGGGATATTTTTAGTGATAGTGGAACGGTGGCAAGTGCAGCAAAATACACACGCATCAAAAGCCCCTAATTTTCTACAATTTCACCCAAATTTAAATTTTCTATCTGAAACACCGTTTGCAAGATAATTGCTAAATTAGATTTAAGAATCTTGCATTCCGCCTGTTAACTCCCTCCATTGTTGCACTCGTTAGTTGCCTATCCCTTCTTTGGCACACTCAGTAATCCATGTTTCCAGTAAAATAGTGACAATCTCTTTTATTGTTGGTATTAAAAGATTAGAGTAATTAGCGATTGACATATCATAGCGCGCCAACCATACTATTGCCATTTAAGTACTTGGGCGGGACGTTCTTCCAAAATTACCTAGTGGCTGTATACCGCCGTGATTAGGCCCATGCTATGAAGCACTTGTATGGTGGCCCAGGGTCAGACAGGTTACGGCAGCAACTAAACTAAGACACGTGCAACGTGTTGCTTGTCTTAATTCTACAGGTGCTATACACTTTGTGGACGAAGTAGCTGTGAGGACTGCTTTGAGGCTGCGCCATAAGGGGCTGTGGCACACAATAGGCGAAGTAAGCAGACATACCCGCATCCTGGATGAGGCGATTGTCAAGACTCCTCTTCTGGATGTTATGGTAGACTACCTCCCTTTACAATATGCCTTTAAAAGACACTTTAGTGTTTACGAGAATGCTGGACCAACCCAGCATATGAATATACCCATCTTCACAGACTGATCTAAAACAAGGCATGGGACGGGTGCCGGAGTATTCTCCGATGACCTAAACCTACGCCAAAGGCAAAATTGCCACTGTCTTCTAAGCGGAGGTAGTGGAGATATCGCATGGTGCAAATGCAATTCTTGAACGACAAATCAAGAACCAACGTGTTGGTATCTACAGTGATAGCAGAGCCGCTTTACTGGCTCTAGGCAGTTGCAAAATTACCTCAGGAGTGGTACTGCAATGTCGTGAAGCTCTCGACGATATCTCAAAAGATAATGTCGTTTCCCTTGTTTGGGTGAAAGGACATGACGGCAACTACGGTAATGAGGAGGCTGACGAGATTGCGAGATTGGCCTCTGAACAACCTCTCTGGAGGCCAGAACCCATAATCACCATATCCCTGAATACATTAGGCTTTATGCTATACCAAGAAACCTTAAAAAGCTTCGCACGAAGATGAGTTAACATTCAAAGCTGTCGTCAAGCAAGGGCTGCTATTACGGCACCCTCGCCAAAAACAGCCAAATACTGTGTGCAAATGTCCCGGAAGAACTTGCGACTAGTTGTGGGTGTCTTATCTGGACACTGCACCCTAAAGCAACACATGCACAGGATGGGACTGGCGGACAGCCCAAACTGTCGTGCATGCAATGAGGACGACGAGTCGGCAGAACATGTCCTATGTCACTGCCCAGCTCTCGCAACAACCATAGGATCCATGCTGGGGGACTTCTGGCCTAACCTGGCCGAAATCAGCAACACTAATTGCGGATGTCCTCAAGTACATCCAAAAGGTTGGATGGCTTGGGTGATGTCCAACGTGGAGAGCTGCTCGGGAGGTAGTACAATGGGCCCATCTATTGTGGCCTAGTGCGCGTGAATTAACTCACCATTCCAATTCCTACTCCAGAATCCAGTACTTGGGCCTTTAGTACTTGTTGAAGTTAGAATTAATTTTAGAATTAAGCGGTTTATATTTTTAATAAACATCCAATCAAAATGACACGCATGTATTAAATCTGATTCCTTCTGCGATCTGGTATTTTGCAAACAAAGCCACAGTTAGCTGCTGGACAGCGAAATGCAACTAAGGTCGATTACTTATTTAATATATGTATTAAAATATTGACCTTGAAATCGGAATTGATGTTAACATAGTAAACATCAATTTTTCTGCCAAAATGTTGTTCCGTCTAGTGTTCTGAAAGAACAAGGAAGAAATAGAAAAAATAAAGGTTCCTTCTAAATATCACCATTTTATACCTGTATGTCATAAAAACAAAATTGTACCTATATTCGTCAAATAAAAAATACGTGATCAGAAAAGGTATTCCTCTGTTACATTTGAAAAGCAACTGTATATACTAGTTGATTCAATCTGTACCTCCTTGCATTCAGACAAGTAATAATATTTATATGAATCATAAGTATATAATCATGTAAAAGAAATAGAAATCTGGGTGAAATTAAATAAAAATATAAATTCTAGGCATTATGGGCATTGAGTTTATATAGTAATTGATAAATACAGAGTTTGTTAGTTGTGCAACGGCTACAGCTTGCTCAGTATTGATTTGGCACGCATGCTTACCACAAATAAAGTAATTTATGTAGCTATCTGGGCGTTATGTCATGAAACGTGTTGGGAAGAAGTTATGATAAACTGAAGAAAATGTAAGAAATACCGAGATGACGATAAAAAAAGCAGTGAGTATAGATTAGATGGAACAAATTGAAAAGGAGCGTGGTCGAGGCAAGGTGAAATCGCTCCCCTACAAGTAAATGTCACCCACAAGATAAGATGGTACGTTTGTATACTGAAAATGAGTTCTGGCAGCAATGAAATATTTAGGATAGTAATAGGATCTCTATACAGTACATCTATTACCTTATTTCTTGTTCTCACATCCTCCTAGATTTTACCCTTTATTAAGGTGCCTTGAAACCGGCAATTTATTTTCTGTAGCACTAATTTATTTTACTTAGATACTATTGTGACTTGTTTTTACTGACTTCTTACACTCGTAACGATACAATAGTGTTTTTCTTTAACACTCGCCCTTTTGTCAACATTTTCACGAATCACGTCTCACTGCTTTTCAAATCTAACAAGATTACTATTGGTAAAATCACGTTCTCTTCTCGTTTCCTCTCGATTCTAGTTCTAATTGTTTACACGTTTTTGAATTTACTTCAAGCGAAATCGTTAACCTAAGGCGCCCCTTATACGCCTGCTAAAGAAATACAAGGGCTTCTGTAAAGCGAATGACCTGTAAAAAGAATTTATTTGAAGGTTTCTCCTAAATTTACAAGTTCTCTGCGAAGTTTAAAACAGTTTTGTTGCTGTTACTTACATGTAATCAATTATTTTTATTCTGTGTATTGTTTCAAGTACTGAAATATTGCAAACACGATTTGAATGAATGATGTGAATGATACATGGGAGAGGTTTATTCAGACCGGCATAAAGCTTTTGTGCCTTTAGGATTTTGTACTCACATCGTTAACAGAGTTTAGTATTTAGTAAGAACCACACAAAGAGAAGAAAGTTTATTTTTTTATTTTTTAAGGAACTGCTGTACTTTTATCGGTGCACTTTCAAAGAAAACTTCTCGAGACTCATAAATTGGTCTGGCAAACACAATAAAGTGATTTGGTGAGTATACGGGTGCGTTGGGATGAGCACTTCCTATATTCTGTACAATGCGCTCGTAAAGTATGGAATAAATTCATTAAAAACGAAAGGGCACCCCGGAGTTGCGTCGATGACCATAAAAATAATTCGGGTAGCTTCTAATGAGGGATTATGTTTAGTTTGGAGTTGCGCTGAGCCTAATCTTTTAAGTATGCCTATAAAAAGCACTTTATAAAAGGAAGTAATGGAAAAAATTAATGCGTTTCATAAACAGAAAAATTTATTAGCATTAGAAAATTTAAGAATATTCGGGAACTTTCAGTAAATGCCCAGAGTGGCCGAGTGGTTAGGGCACTTGGCTGCTACGCGGAAGGTCTTGGGTTCAAATCCGAGACTGGACGCCTGGCGGGCGGCCTACCCTGTCGCTTTTTAAAAATTGGGAACCAAACCCCTCGAGGGGCGAGGGAAGTAAGGCAGCCGTCTAAGGCGTGGTGCTGGGTATCGGAAGCGATGGTCCGGTGGCCCTGACCCACCGCATTGCAGGCCAAACTCCTCATTAGAGTGTAGTGCCACCGACTGTTTTTTCAGTAAATGCCCTTCGGGAAAAAACCGATTTGGAAATTTTTTCTTATGGAAAATGGGAATATTCCCAGCCGTTCATCACTAAGAAAAACAAAGAATAAAGTATTTTGTGTAACTGCACTTCATAAAATACATTTTTTCCCAATTGTTAAGAAATAATGCATTTTTCATAAACATGTATGACAAACGATGTACAAACAGAAAAAAAACTACTGACTAAATTAAATATAAATAGATATACTGCATTTACTGTTAGCGTAAACAAATTATAAACATTGGAAAAAACATTCTATGTACAAATAATAACAGATAATAATAGTTGACTTTACAACGACGTACAAATTTTATAAAGTTGCATAAGAAAATTAACGAGACAGAAGTTCCAATTATTAAATAACGACAACAAATTAAACAATAAATTTTATTTTAAGTTAATACATATAAAAATCTAAATAAACTGTTCAAAAATATGTCTGTTTACAGACAGGCAATGACCAAGGCAAAAAACAAATTCTTGTAAAACATTTTCAATAATTCCTGATGTAATTAAACGTGTCTCTTTCCGAATTTGCTCTTTCAGCTCTTTTACATTGTTAGGTCCACTTCTATACCCCTTATTTTTTAAGTTTGCCCATAAAAAATAACCAAAAGGTGTAAGATCCGGGGATCTGGCTGGCCACTACATAGGTCCTCGTCTACCAATCCACCTATTTAGGAAAATGTGATGCAAAGAATCTCGTACATTAAATGCATAATGCGCTGGAGCTCCGTCCTGTTGGAACCAGAATTATTATTTGATGTCTGGATCTGCATTGTAGGGAAATAATGTGAAGAAATTCCAAACATCTTTCCCCGGATTCGGTTATCAACAATTCCAGCCCATAAATCAAGTTTTAGACGATGCTGCGAATGTTTTGCTTGTACCCACCCACTGAGGATTTAAGCTGCCCAATAACGACAATTTTGTATGTTGTGTTTCATTACGATAGAAAGTCGCTTCAACAATGAATATCAGTTGTAAAAATACTTGATTCGCGCTGCAAATGTGTGTCATTTCTTCACAAAATTGTACTCTGATGCGTTCAGGATCATCCTCCAATAGTTCATGTATTCGTTGGACTTTATATTGATGCATGATATTTCTCCTTTTTTAACGTCTTTGATACCGAAGTTAAGCTTTTGTTTTTATTTAATCCCAGTTGGCGACTTGCAATTTGTGGATTTTCCTGTAACGGTAAGAGTACATCAAATCTTGTGTCTTCCCTGACTGCAGGCTGCCTAGTTTCACGTAAATGTTTCAGTTGTCTCTAAACTATTTTCAATTTTGTTAACCGTCGATTGTGTAATAGGTGGCCGATGTGGCTATTTGTCGTTAAATAAATTACAGACTTTTTCCTGTGCTCGACGTCTATCACCATAACCAATCATTGTTAAAACTAGAATTCTTTCTCTTTCAGTCAAACTCATATTTTCAAAATACTACGAAAATACAGCTACAATATTTAAAATGCTAACAAATTATAGGCGAACGTAGCTAGACTACTTTCGATCAGAGTTGCCAACTAACACAATGTATTTCCAGTGAAGTTTCAGAAAAGATCATTATTATTATTATCAGATTTATTATTTATTTATAAGCATCTTTTTGAAAATAAGCGTCTATATTAAGCTTAATAAGTCAGAAAAAAAGTATGAAAAATCACAAAATAAGCAAAATAAAAAGAAACATAATTTTAGTTCTTTTGCATATGAATAAGGTATTGTCACAAATATTTCAGTTCAATATAAAAACTACAAAATGTAATTAACAAAAAATAAAAATATAATTTGATATAAATTTCGTTGTCGTGAAAATCATGTACAAAAATGTAACTGAAGCATATGATAGGAGAACGGCAAATAAATTTTAAATCAGATTTTAAAAACAAGAAATATTACAAAGGCCCAACTTACGGCTTTCATGCAGCTTCTGCAAAATATTTTGTTATTTTCAATAACCAATTCAGGAAAATCTTTACGCCAAGTTGCCGGTACGGATTTATCCTTTACCTTACATTAAGCATTTTATAATTTCAAATTTAAATTATTAACAAAACATCACAACATAATGGAATGCTCCGAATTACTGACGTTAACAAAAAACAAAACAATGTTGCTGATCTTTTTAAAAATAAAAGCGATAGACTATTGTGTGTGTCTTTTAATAGGACACAGAACTTGGTGATTTCCCGAACGCACTATTGGTTTCTCTTAGGAATGTTTGATTGGTCTAGCAGGGGATTTGTAGAATGTGGTGTAAACATTCGGTAAATTATTCGCCGAGTCGTTTAAACTGAAAAATAATAAATTAATTAATGTTTTAACATTAGATTTTTCAAACTAAAAATTGCAAATGTTAAATTCTTAACAAAAAAAGCACCAACTAGCTGTATAAAAGCTAAAATAAGCGCATATAAGCGGTTCAAGGAGCAAAATAAGCCCAATAGAGAAAATAAGCAAAATGAAGGTGGTCTTAAATATTACATTTTTCATAAATTGTGAAGATACAAAAGGATTCTCATTTGCTTACAATAATAGTGGATAAGCAAAATGCTTGAAATCCGCGCTCTGATTATCATAATTTCGTATGGCACTTGGGCCCATTGTTGCAAGAAATGGACAATTTGGGGCTTTAACATACTTTGATTTTGTTATCTGTCTTGTACGTTGCCAGGTGGTAAATGTTGCTTCAGAATCATGACGTCACTAGCTATAAATAAGTTGACAAAAAACTTGTATGACCACTAAAATGCGTGTTTTAAACTAAATCGTTATACGGTTTCAAAGTTTTCTGAGTTTAGTTTAGATGTACGTTTTTAATAAATTTATTAAAAACTTTACGCGCGCACTGTGTAGTAAACTTATTAAACGCATTGCCCTTCCACTTTACTTAACTGAGGCGCTGCCTATAATCATCATCTTCGCGCAAGCTCGCATTTATTTACAACGCCATAAGCAGTCCCACGGGTTTTGCAACTGTTGGATTTGCACACCTGATCTTATAGTAATTGAATCCCGAATTTGTCAAAAATGCGATCTAACACGCTGCAAGAATTTCTTGTAAATGCTTGTTGATGTTCGTAGAACGAGATCTGTGCAAACGTGGTTCATACCTAATATTTAATCCATGATAAAAAAAATACTATTGTAACGAAGTAGTAGGGAAATACTATTTTTATATCACTGATTTATGTCCCAGAAAAGTCTGTCAAACTTTAAACAGTAGATTTCTCAAATAAAAACAAGACGAATAGTTTTAATAGCCTAAATTTTTTGATTTTCGTGAACTGGCCTTTCAAAGGTAGTAGTACTACCTCGCTTTTAGAACTCAATCCGTACGCTTTTATACTTTCCCCTTCTTGCAAACTTTTGGTTTTGACGTCTATTTGCTCACAAACGAGTTACAATAGTCCTAGAGTGACACAGTGTTGCTATCAAGAAGACAAAAATAAATTGATAGTAAAGGTGCATATTAGGTTCATTGTAGGATTGCTACTAATTTATTGGTCTTGCAGTAATAGGAGGTTAAAAAATGTCTTATAATATTAATTACATTTTTTTACATTTCTTGGTTTAAGGGCAGAACTTAATCTATTTGAAATTTAATTGGGCTTTGCCTAAGAGTGGAAACTAAATAAATGAAAAATTTTGTCAACTCAAAAAGTTTATACTCGTGCAAATTCAAGTTTGTTTGTAGAAAGTATACCAGTTTTAGACACTGCCATACGTATACAGTGAGTTTTTCTTTTTTGTATACCTACCAGCTGTGTACAGAGACATCATTTTATACTTTGCCCCACAAAAAGAAGTCTAGCGGAGTCAAATCGGGACTACGGGCAGGCCAAGGATGCAATGCACCTCGTCCAATTACGCGTCCCTCAAAACGTTGGTTAAGATAATTTCTCACATCCCTATGAAAATGCGGAGGTGCACCATCATTTAAAAACCACATGCTATTCCGTACGTTTTGAGGAACTGCTTGGAGGAGAGTTCATTAATTAAGAAATTTAAATACATTTCACCATCTAAATTTCCATTGAAGAAATGTGGACCTATTACAAAATCGCCAATAATACCGCACCACACATTAAGAGAAAAAATTCTCTGAAGTTATGAGTTATCCTGATCCAGTGGGGATTGTTTTGGGCGTAATAGTGGCAGTTATGTCGATTAACTATGTCGTTGTTTGAAAACCTCGCTTCATCACATAATAATACCATACTTAAAAATTCCGCATTGCCGTTTAATTGCCGTCTAAGAAATTGACAATACTGAACACGATGCTCATAATCCCTATCTTCAAGGTGGTGTATGGTATAAACATGGTAGGGGTGAAATTTGTTCGCCTTAAGAATATTGAAAACAGAACCTTTGCTAATGTTTAAGGCATTTGCAATCGCTCTTTGACTTGTATGGGGATTATCCGTAACCATTTCAATTACAGCTACTTCGCTATGTTCAACCGTAACTTGCCGTGCCCTTACTTTTGGTATTGAAAATTGCCCATACTCTTGCAAATTCAGAAGAAGCATTCTAAATGTTTTGTCTGTTGGAATTCGTCTACCTGGAAAGCGTTGCGCATACAAAGTACTGGCAGCACTCGCACTTTTTCGACATTCACCCAGAATTAGAAGCATGTCCACTTTGTCAGCGTTGGAATACATTTTGCACCAAAGATTAGTGATCGATAATCTTTGTTTTGCACCGTTCATGTAATGGCTAAACGAATTTGATTAGTAAACTGTCAAGTTAATGCAAACACGATTGCCCTGATCTTAATTATAGAAATATTTTGTTTTAAAATAATAGTCGGCAGTGACTTGTATTGTGTGTTGCCTATTTAAAAAATTTAGGTTCGGAGTTTTAAAATGGGCACTCTGTATACTTTTACAGAAAACATGTCAATGCATTGTTTTACTGCAATCTGTAGGCAACCAACTATACACTACATTTCAAAGCTTCAATTTTTGAAAAGAATAGTCTGCTGTGGAAACAGTAATCAAATTGTTTAATGTCAAATTACTAGCAATTAGTTTTGATTTTTTCAATTTAGCACAAAATTTGTGTATTGTTGTTTTATTTAAAAACATGCTCATTGAACATAACCTCACACTATGAGGAATAACCTTTCTCTCTCTATTATTTTCTGTACAGTTGGTTGCCTATAGATTGCAGTAAAACAATGCATTGACATATTTTTTATAAAAGTATACATAGCTGATATGTATACGTAAAAGAAAAACTCACTGTATATACACACATACACTTCCTCCCATGGACGCCCTGATCCGGTCTCGAACCGGATCACGGTTGGTACGGAAGTGTCAAAACCAGCAGCATTTTACACCTAGTGCTAGTATAACACAGTAAATACATTTTAGAACATGTACAGAAGAAAACGACTCATTTAGGCACGCATCACACCATCGGACGATATTTTTTTGGTGGATTTTGATAGAAATGTAATTTTGCTACAAAAGCAGAAATTTTCTCTTTGTAGTTTAACTCATTAATTTAGAATAGAGCAAGTGTCTATTTATTTTAGTCTTGCTTTAGCTCAGTTAGTTAAGCGTGTGACGACCCTGGCTAGTTTCCGGAGGTGAGACATTTTAAGTTTATGTGCGGCTTAGCGGCTAGGCCACCGTCAAAGTCTGGCCAAGTTTGTGGGCACTTATAATTTGCAACCCAGGAGTTCTCTGGCAATGGAAGCGCTAGTGGCAACAATAAAGCTTCCGGCGGCGGGCGGTTCGGAATTCACCTAACGCCGTAGGACTTCCATTCAATGCTGGTTATACTTCAAACTAGATAAGGCTAGAGATTAGAGAAGCTGCGAACAGCGTCAGTTTTAGTAGAAAAGTATCACATACGTAAATCTTGTTTTCTGTCAATTATGTCTGCTTCCCTAAAACCCCTTAACTTTTATTTGCATTTTTCATATTTAATTATTATGCAAGGCTTTCATTCGGTAAACTAAACCATTACTCTCATATTATTTTCTGCAGGTCATGGACGCAGAATATAGACGTACTTTTTTGTATGATTGGTCTGGTTGATTATTTATCAGGAATGTATTGATCTTTACATAACGCTTACGAGAGTTCTACATACTACACTGGCATCAGGCATGATCGGTACGATCAGTACCATAAAGATAGCTAAGATATTTATCAATGCTCTGTTGTGTATGACTTGCAGGGATTTCAAGGGCGTTCTAAAGTCATTTACGTTTACGATTAGCACAATTTAAAAAAAAGTATATGTAAGTCTAAAAACATTTTTTTGTTGTTTCCTCAAGTTTTGTACCTTCCTCGCTATACGAAGTAAATAGCTATAGGGGAAGGTATTGTGATCGTCAGGTTGGATTTGGAGCAAATGCGTTTATTCAACGAAGTTTTTTCGCTTTGGGCATGCGATTTATGCCTAAAAGAAAGGTACATTTATGGCAAAGATTTTCAACCTAAAAACTTTGACAAAGGCGCAAGTTTTATGGCCTTGGGAGACCGATAAAGCGGACGCTCCAAAGTTGTCTGTGTGTCTGTGTGTGTGTCTGTGTGTGCGTCTGTATATACTTTCACAGTCCAGACGCCTTAACACAGAAACCCCAAATTAGACTCAAAGCTTGGTAATTATATTGCGATGAAACCGTAGCAAAATAAAGTTGGTGCGCCAAAAAAGGAGGGGAGGGGAGGGGAGCTTTAAAACAACCTTAAATTCGTATTCTGCGCATGATGAATAGCCGATCAGCGCAAACGCAATCTCCCTATCATTGCTCGTCACTATCGATTTTCTATTTATTAAAAAATTTACGGTTTTCGGCTTCAAAATCGAAATGAGCATGTTATATGACAATAGGAACAACGTTCCATTGAGAAAACACCACTGATAAATTTCTTTTTGGACGTTTACCTGAATAGTTTAATTGAGTATTTGGGCGAAAGTTCCAAAGGTCTATAGGAAATTGAATATCGATTTTGAAGTTTCAACGGATAAACATTGGTTGCAACTAGACAACACAAAATGTCATAAAACCAAGCGACTGCTTCAAAAAATAGGAGAGGGAGGGTGCAATATGTTCAATGTACTCACTTACCTAAAATAGGTATTCAATATTTTTGTTCCATTAAATAGTTCCATAGGTCTGTTCAATTACATTTGTTTTTATTATTACAAAAAAAATAACTTTGAACTTGGGTCTCTCTCAATCACGGTCTCCAAATGCAACTGCATTGGTGCAGTTACGCCACTGTGAATATATTAGGTATATGTCTCACAGCTCGAAACAGCTTATTTATTCAGTATCTGTATATAAAATATTTAGTTACTTTAACAATATTTATTTATTTTAACCATATACGTATTTCGGCATGTTTACATGTCATTGTCGAAGGTTATATGAAAAAGTAAACAGTTGGTGTTGTTATAGCAATAGAACTTGGTGACTTGATCTCGGTAATCGTCTGCAGATGACTTGATTTCTCATTCCAAAACGTCCAGTGGAGGAGAATTCAAGAGATCAATTTGCTCATTCATTAACGGTACAGTTTTTAAATGGTTGTGAATTTCAAAAGCTTCTAGTATATCTAATTTACGTTTATCATCACAAAAGTGTAAACATTTTATGGTGTTATTAGATGTCATTGAATGATTTTGTTCTAGTAAGTGTTTAGTGTAATTGAATTTATGTGGGTGTTTGTATTTGTAACAACGTACGTGTTCTTTATACCTAATATCAAAATTTCTAATTGTCTGGCCTATATAAACCGAAATACAATGCGAACAATTTAATTTGTAAATGCCCGATTTTAGCAAATCGTCTGTTTTTGATTTTGCATTAAACAAAGTGTTTAAGATGTTTCTAGTTGTTTTAAAACTTACTATATGTTTATATGTTTTGTTTTATAATTTTAGCAATTTTTTCTGATTTGTCACCAAAATATGGGATCCAAGCATATTTAATTGTATTGAGTGAAGTTAGGGTATTCGGATAAATTTTTTGAATGGCTAATTTATAATCTTTTTCTTTAATTAATGTATCATGAAGTTTAGTATTCTAACCATTACTGTATGCAATTTGTTTAATAATTGAAATTTCTGTATTATAATTAATTTCATCTAAAGGGACCGTCAAAGCGCTATGTATCAGGGACCTGTATGCTGCTAATTTATGTGTTTTATGGTGACAAAAATCGTGTGGTATTGTAATGTCTGTTTGTGTAGGTTTTCTATAAACTGAGTACTCAAATTTCTTAGTTTAATTAATTTTTATGTTTAAATCTAAAAAGTTAATAGACCTATTTTGTTTAGTTTCTAGTGTAAATTTTATGTTTGGGTGCAAGCTGCTAATAAAAATTAAAAATTCATTAATTAAAGCAAATGAACTGTTAAAACATGCTAAAATGTCATCAACATAACGAAACCAAAATATAACTTTCTCAGATTGATTTGATTCGAATATTTGATCTTCTAGATTTTCCATAAATATGTTAGCTAAAAGAGGTGAAATTGGACTTCCCATGGGTAAACCATCTTTTTGGAAATAAATTTTATTATTAAAAGTAAAATAATTCATTTGGTGCAAAGTTCAAATAATTGAATCAACTCAGGCCGTTTTATTAATTCAACATTTTTGTTAACAAGAATAGTATTTAACAAAGGAATACACTATTGAGGAGGTATTTGGGAAAACATAACATCAAAACTAACTAGCTTGGTTTGTGGTGGTAAATGTAAGTTAGACAACTTTTTGATTAATTCGGAAGAATTTTTAACTGAATATTTTGGTTTATAATCAAAACTGGTAACTATATTATTTAGCATTTTTGCTAGCATATGGTTGGATGCATTTATGTATGATACCACTGGTCTAATGGGCATGTTGGGTTTGTGTATTTTTAATAAACCGTATAGTTTTGGTGGTTGTGGATTTGGATTTATTATTTGTCTTTTTTGATAATCTGTTAAACAAACCTGGCAATTTTCTAATGTTTGTTTTAATTCTTTTTGATATATTTTGGTAGGATTACTAGTTAAAGTTTTTAAGTTTGAATTGGTTATGAAATCATTAATTTTTTGTAAGTAAATGTCATTGGGTAATATAACTAATGTGTTTCCTTTATCTGCCTTGACAGAAATCTGATTATTTACTGAAATTTTTTCTTTAATCGATTTAAGTAATAAATTATTTTGATTAATTATTTTATTTTTTGATTTATTGGTATTGACTGACATCTCTTTTAATAAATTAGATATACTAGAAGCTTTTGAAATTCACAAACATTTAAAAACTGTACCGTTAATGAATGAGCAAATTGATCTTTTAAATTCTCCTCTATTGGACATTTTGGAATAAGAAATCAAGTCATCTGCAGACGATTACCGAGGTCAAGTCACCAAGTCCTATTGCTATAACAACACTAACTGTTTACTTTATCATATAACCTTTGACAATGGCATGTAAACATGCCGAAATACGTATAAGCTTAAAATACATAAATATTGTTAAAGTAATTAAGTATTTTATATACAGATACTCATTAAATAGGGATTTTAACGAAGTAAAGCTGGAATTTATAAATAAAGCTTATTTGTGATGTTTTTAAAAGAAGTTATCAAAATAAAGGCGTAGCCCACGGGTTCTGCTAGTTATAATGCAAATGACGAACGGGAGTTGTCCAAATGTTGATTCGAGAGGTATATTGTTCCAATAGATATTTCGAAGCCCCCAGGCCATGTTTATCAAGTTGTAATTGATAGAGCACTGATATTGTAATCGTTTTACGGCTTATCCAGCAGGTGGGCAGTCGTGGACCGTATCAATATAATGATATAATCAATAAATGTAAACACAGTTTAAATTCTGTTAATTATGTGTATATTTGATACGATAAATCTATGTAAATAAAATAAAATAATTCTCGTCCGGTTCTGTTATTTTATCGGCTGCTTCACTTTCAGCAGCTAATAGTATTATGAGATTTATGAGTATTTTACGGTGTAATCGCTTTAAAGGGGATTTCGAAATAACTATTGGACTATAATTTTCCAATGTTTTCAGATTTTTGGATATTGTTATACGCAAATAATTGACAGTTGCAATTTTATAATTGGGGTTCCAATGGGGAAGCGTTGCTTGAAATTTACAGTCCGGTTCTGTTCAAGATAAACTATGGGAGCGAGTTATGTTAGTGTTAACAATATGTGTCTTATTTAGAAAGAGCACCTTATCTAACAGGATATGTATGTTTACTTCACACTTCCCTTTAGGATGTTTACTGTTTATGTCTTAAAGCACCCCTCGGATAAGAAAACGCATAAATAATACTGTTCTTTAGTTTTAGATTTAGTTTTCTATTGAACTTAGAATTAGCAACATCTTATGTATCAATGTAACTCCGACGTTTAGTTAATAAAATTGTATTTTTTTATTATTCTACAAAGTCGTTAAATTAAATGGCGCGGTCGGTAGGATCGTGAAAGAAGAAAAACTCGACGCAAATTTCCTCGAGAACTTCTTGTGTTTCTACACTTAATTCACGAATAAAAGTATCCGCCCAAGCAACGGACAGCATCGCCGAAGTTTGGACGCTTCACTCCAAGACAAGCATCGCTGACAGGTGTGCGAAGAATACCATTCTAACGCCTCACCCCGGTGGACAGCATCGCCTAAGATTGGACGCTTCACCCCAGGACAAGCATCGCCGACAGGTGTGTGAAGAATACAATTCTAACGCCTCACCCCGGTGGACAGCATCGCCTAAGATTGGACGCTTCACCCCAGGACAAGCATCGCCGACAGGTGTGTGAAGAATACAATTCTAACGCCTCATCCCGACAACGGTACATCCAACATCGAATACCCGAGTCAACCCTTCGAAGACTACATCGCTTCATCCTCCTAGCATCTAAGAAAACCAAGAATGAAAACTACACTGATATTCTTGTAAGTAAAAGAATTTTTCTTTATTAATCTGCTTACAGGAAAAGTGAAGTGGCTTTATAATTAATATTAATTAGCTCACTTTGCCGAGCATAAACAACTAAAAATTGTTAAAATAATCAATTTAGTATATACGCAACTTTTATGATTATTTAATATACTCGATTCTTAAAATTGTCAGGACAATTGAGAAGAGTTATTATTTACCATAAAAGCAATTGCAACTCTTAAATAAAATTATAAAAATCAAACTGACCCAATTTAAAACAAAACTAGAATTAAGAAGTAGAATTGTTTCGTTGTTAGTTTAAATACTTAAGCAAAATTTATTACCGTGATTGAAATCAAAATTTATGCCAGTAATCGACGATTTAATAAATCAAATAAATCAACTGCAAATTATTGAAGAACCAATCATGCAAAACCAACAACAACCACCAGCTGGGATCTATCCACCAGGTTTTCACGCATCTCTCTTGCAAAACATACCTGAGTATGATGGCAATCCTACAAAATTGGTGAAATATTTACGTCAAGCAGGAGTTATCATAGATCAATTGAGGGGGTCAGTGGAAAAGTGGTACAAGTAACAAAAACACACATTGGAGTAAATTGGCTTCAAAGTTGATTGTTAATAAAAAATTCCATACATAATTTAAATCAAAACAATGTTCGTTTTCTTATTTGTATACTAGTCGCATTTATGGTTAATGTAAAGGTGCATCAAAAAGTTTTATATTTAACAAGAAAAAAAATGTTTTTGTCACTTGTACCACTTTGACTTCTACAATGTGTTAGAATAAAACTAGTACAAGTGCTTTTAAAATTTATTAATATAAAAAGAACAGTGCAACAGTGCAATATTACCATCAAAAATAAAGTAACTTATAAATATTTTACTATTAATCTTCTTCTTCATCGTCAGAAACCAAATAAAATCGTTCACTTTCATCATATTCCTCTTCACTTTCATTTTCTACTTCTACTGGTGGTGGATTGTTGGGCTTCTTTTTCTTCTTATTTTGTTTTGATTTTTTTTTTGGTGGGTTTTCATGTGGTAGCTCTGAATAAAATTGATGGTGTATAGGAGGCACATATTCCAGTAACTCCATTAAATTTTTCCATTTTAGATATTTTATTTTTGGAGCCTCCGTATGCAAAAGCTGGAGCCTTGGTGTTACTGGCCTACCAACAGTTTTTAAAGACCAATCAGCTTCGTAAAAGTCAATAGATTCTTCAAGAGTATCTTTAAATTTCATGGTAAAAGGTTTGTTTTTTTCTACTCTTATCCACTTCACAGTTTTCCATCCAATGTTTCTTTTCATAGTATCCTTTTTTGTATTTGATGATATTCCCTCAAGTTCAGCAAAACTATAAAAGTCTTCTGTCTTCATCTCTTCTACCGTAAATTTTTTGCAAGAGTCTTTTATTGCTCTTGTCCAATCATTCGGAATAAATACATAAGGAACGTGACGTTTGTGCTTCTCTATTAAAGCAAAATCTTCGTCACACTCCATATAAGTGTGACCAGGTTCCAGAAATTTGTGGTCAACAGTTTCTATGCCCGTACTACTCACAATATACATCCAAAGTTTCAATACATTTTGGTTTTTATTCTGACCGCCACATGAGTCACTGTAAGCTATTATTTTTTTTATACATTGCGGCAACTGGTTAACAAATTTCAATAAACAAGAAGCTACTTCAGATGACCCTCTGGACGCAATGCTTTCGTCCCATGTGTACATAGAAGCTTTTTTATTGCCTAAATTATGAACTCCAAAGTTATACGTCCAGAGGGTTCGGAGGTAATATACTTTGTTTGTTGTTAACGATGGGGTAGGCAATGTTTTTTGGAGGTCAAAGCATATCGCCATTATTGTATTCTCTAATTCTTTCGCAATGGCTTTTGCGTTTCTTTTGTCATCAACTGCCTTTTCGGCTTTTCGGTGATGTAATTCTCTTTCTGCTTCTATAGATATTTTTATTTCTTCAGATTCAGCTGCTTTCAGTACAGTTGCAAATTTATCACATTTATTGCATGTGTCCGTATGTGGTTGATGAAACGATAAGTTAAACGCGGTGTTAAATATATGGCGATAAAGCCACTCCTTTACAGGTTTTTTTTGCTTCTCAGCACAAAATTGCAAATAACATTTAGACATTAATGTAATATTTAAATGAGAGGGCAGATATTTTTTGTTTGGATTATCTTTTCGGGCATAATGACTCTTATATTTCGGAAATAGGTTAATGTGTTCTTTAACGAGGTTGCGGTCTTCCTCCGATACCTTGTGTGGATTTGGATGTTTACCTCTTTGATCTACTCTCGTAAAACCTATATCAGATTTTCTATTAATCACGCGAGAATACCTACCATTACTGATATTTAAAGTTTTCAGAAAAAAAGCTTTGCAAACCCTATGAGTTTTTAGCTTTATGGTGACAGACTTGGATTTATGAGATACTGCATTATTTTTTGTACGCAAAGGTTTTTCTAGTGTAACGCATGATGAAATAAATGCTGTTTGAAGATCCCAACTTGCTAATTTCCAAAATGTATCAAAAATTCTTAAAGCATCATTTTCTACAATTTTTTGACAAGAGTATCGGCAAGCATGAATAAAATAGGTAAACTTCTTTTCCTGTTTAGGTATATTCCGATGTCTCGTATAAGCCTTCCCACTGTTCCTTAATTTTTTGCTAATGGCTCGTTTGTAATTGTCGGGATTTCTAAGCCGTTTTTTCCCTTTAGGTTCTTCGGTGCTGCTGCGGTTTTCTTTTGAAGTCGATGGTTGGTTTGTATCACTTTCTTCGTCACTAGAAGTTTCAGGGACGTAGTTTTTGTCAATATCCGAGTCATCAAAGTTAGAAAAATCTTAAAGTGAGGTTATAATAATTAATTTAGTGAATTTAAACTGTAAACAGATTCAGAAATAGTAAAACTATACTTACCATCATTTTCCATTTTGTTTGTTAATTGAATCTGCCCGTTTATTTCACTAATAATAGTAAAAACACAAGTTTACACTATCTTTTGCTTGTATTAAACTAATGACATACGTCAAAAACAAAATAGTAAAAATGGTACAAGTACACTTGTTAAACTTCGTAGATTTTGTATAAATGGTACAAGTGCACTTGTCTCAGTTTTCTACAACAAAAAAGGTTTGTTTCTGTAGAGCTACAATTTAAATACGCTAGATGTCTTTCGCTGTTATGATTTTCACTTGTACCAATTTTGCACTAAACAGAACTATACTTTAGATATACAAATCCACTCTTATCTCATTTTTGTCAAAAATGTACTTGTACCACTTTTCCACTGAACCCCTCAATTCTCCGTAGCCGATAACAACGCATATATTAATCACCTGTTATTATCCACTGCATTGGGAAAACTAACAGGTGCAGCCGAATCAGTCACCCTTGGAGTTGACATTACCACCTGGCAAGATTTAAAAAGAATTTTAAAAAATAATTTTGGTGATACAAGAAGCGAAGACGCTTTATTGCAAGACCTAATGAGTTTGTATCAGAAAAATGAACATCCTGTTGAATTCTACAACAAATGCATCCAAGCAAAAACCTCATTGCTAACACATCTACAAACTACCGAAGCAAACGCCGCAATCAGATTGGCAAAAACCAATCAATATATTAATCTTGTGAAAAATCAATTTTTTATCGGTTTAAAAGAACCATTTGGAAGATACATCCGTTCAAGAAATCCAGATAATATGGAAGACGCCATCAAGATAATACAACAAGAAGAAGATATTGAATACCGTAGAAAACAAATTTTTAAACACCCTAATAACACCTCAAATGAAAAATCAATACAACAAAGAAACATACCTACAAATAATTACCAACGATCTCCACAACCGTTTGTATCGCATTACAATTATTCCAAACAACCTACACAACGTTTGCCGAATATAACACCAATGAAATTTCCTGGAAACCAATTTCCGCAAAAAGCATTCTCACCTTTCGAGAAAAATCGACAAAAGGGACCTAATGTTTTCAAGCCTACTGGACAATTAAATCAAGTAAAGCCAAAACCTATGGAAACGTCCGCGGTTCAACCTGTACCGAAACGAATCGCAAGTCAACAAATAGGTAATCCAAACAGAAAACCATTCTACAATCAGAATTACCTACAACAAAGTAATCAGCCGCGTAACTTTCAGTCGCAAGAATTATTCTACACGACCGACCCCTCAGAAGAATCAAATTTGGATCCCGAATTTTACAATTATACACCTGAATATACTTTTAGTCACATGACCCCTAACGATATGGACTTTCCGCAAGATCAACAATTCTTTGAACTTGAAGATAATCAACCGGAAGAAGAACAATTTAATAATGAAGAACTAAATTTTTACCTAGTAGCCTCGGAACACCTGAGTTAGTAGAAATAAATGCAAGCAACGCTCTACATTTACCGTACATATATATACCTAGAACAAATAGTAAATTTATGATTGATACTGGTTCCACAAGAACTCTTGTTAATCCTTCATTTATATACCAATACTTCCCGGAACAAATTCAGAACGAAAATTTTCAAATCAGTACGGCTCATGCAACTACAGAACACGATGAAATCGCTTATATACCAATTCCAGAAATTTTTGGACAAGAATCTTTACATAAAGTTTACCTGTTCAATTTTAACAACAAATACGATGGTTTAATCGGAATCGACTTATTACAACACGTCCAAGCAAACCTTGACTTTTCAAAAGGAATTATTACAACACCAAATAAACAAGTTAAAATGCATTTACCTAACAAAGAATACCAAACACCACAAATCACAAGCATAAAAAATGTCCAAAAATCACAAGCCTTAAAACATACCATTGTTGTGCCTCCAAGATGTGAAAAAATAATTAAATTACCAACAAATTCTAATGTTAAAGAAGGCGTATGTTCCAAAAGAAATTTTGGCGAACATTTACAAATTCCTGATGCAATTGTAAAAATTGAAAATAATTTGTTTACTACTACAATTATTAACACCAGCAACCGCGAATATACAATGACATTAATGGACCCTGTACCTATAAAAGCTTTAGAAAAAGAAAATAATATTCACTGCAATAATGTGCAAATAGATACTAAAAATACAACAAAGCTTTTACGAAACAATTTAAAACAATTACGTACAAATCACTTAAATGAGGAAGAAAAAACCTTACTTATGAATCTATGTGAAGATTTTAAAGATATCTTTTACCATCCTGATATACCTTTATCTGCCACCAATTTAACAAAACATCACATAAGAACAAAAACAAATGAACCAATATATACTCGTAATTATCGTTATCCATACGTCCATAGAGAAGAAGTAAAAAACCAAATGGACAAAATGTTAAAAGAAGAAATAATTTCACCGAGTGAATCACCGTACAATGCACCCATTTGGGTTGTACCAAAAAAGGAAGATGCATCCGGAAAAAAGAAATATAGAATTGTCATTGACTACAGGAAATTAAATGAAAACACCATTGAAGATAAATTCCCGATTCCCCAAATAACGGATATATTGGATAAATTAGGCAAATGTAATTATTTTTCGACACTTGATCTCGCATCTGGTTTCCACCAGATAGAAATTAATGACGAAGACAAAGAAAAAACAGCATTTTCCACGGAAGATGGCCATTTTCAATTCAATAGAATGCCATTTGGATTGAAAAATGCCCCCGCCTCTTTTCAGAGATTGATGAATAATGTCCTAAAAGGCCTAAATGATACTCAGTGTTTAGTCTACCTGGATGACGTTATCATTCATTCCACATCTTTGATCGAACATATGCAACGATTGAAAAATGTATTTAACCGTATAAGACACTGCAACTTGAAAATTCAATTAGACAAGTCCGAATTTTTATGCAAAGAAGTAGATTATCTTGGATACGTTATTTCACCAGAAGGTGTAAAAACAAATCCGAAGAAAGTTGACGCTATAAAAAAATATCCGCTACCCCACAGCAATAAAGAAATAAAAGCATTTCTAGGACTTGCTGGCTACTACCGACGATTCATAAAAGATTTTGCCAAACTTGCCAAACCTATGACAACATGTCTAAGAAAAGGAAGAAAAATAATTCACACTCAAGAATTCATCGACAGCTTCAATAACATTAAACAAATATTGTGCAACGATCCCGTCTTGATATATCCAGATTTCAATAAGCCTTTCGAAGTAACCACGGACGCGTCAGGCTTCGCAATTGGCGCAGTACTTAGTCAGAATGACAAACCGATATCTTACGCAAGTCGCACCTTGAATGACACCGAAACTCGTTACTCGACCATTGAACGAGAATTATTAGCCTTGGTCTGGGCTGTGAAATATTTTCGCCCGTATTTGTATGGAAGAAAACTTAACTACTGACCATCGACCACTAGTTTGGCTCAATTCGCTAAAAGACCCTAATAGCAAGCTGATTAGGTGGAAAATTAGGCTCGATGAATACAATTACGAAATTAAGTACAAACAAGGGAAAACCAACCATGTGGCAGATGCACTGTCTCGAATTCAAATCAATCCCACAACTTTAGAAGAAATAGATAACAGATCAATAATGAATAATGCAGATCCTGACATCGATGATCTACTAAGAGAAATAGCAGAAATTGAAAGAAGTGACCGGCTAGAGACGCCTCCGCCTCCTTCAAAAATCATACCACCATCATTGAGAGCATCTTCACCTGTAAACTACGAAGATTTTATCGATGCAACAATAATTGAAAGAGAACCCGAAGATCAAACCGAGGTCACAACACACTCACAGATCGATTCTAATTCAACAATACCCGTAAGTGAAGAACCACTACAAATACATACACGACAAATCATATTTATAAAATCGAAAAATAACAATCAACATATAACAAGAAGGAAAATCGAAGACCACTTACAGCTATATGTACCTGTGAAGGAAAATAATGACAATCAAGAACAATTTAATAAATTAATCACTCAATACTGTGAACCTAAGAAACGTTATTACTGCCTATTTCAAATAGATGAAGTATATCAACAATTTTGCAACTATATTACACAGATTACTAATGAAAATACACCTACATTTTATAAATGCATAAAACAAGTCAAGCATGTAGAAAATGAAGACGAAAAATTAATACAAATTGCAAACTACCATGAAGGTAAAACAAACCACAGAGGTATAGAAGAAACCCTAGAAAAATTGAAACGTTGCTATTTTTGGAAAAATATGAAAGATTCAATTAAGAAATATATTAATAACTGTGACACCTGTAACAGACAGAAGTACAACAGGAAACCAAATAAGGTTCCCTATAATCTTACAGAAACAACAAACAGACCATTTCATACTATTCATATGGACATCTTTTACATTGACAAAGAAATGTTTCTGACAATAATCGATAATTTTACAAGATATATGCAGATTTTCCCAATCAAAACACGCAATATGATAGAAATAGCCGAGAACATATTGCACTACTTTTCTATATTTGGGACTCCGACAGAAATAATAGCTGATAAAGAATTTGATACCAATATATTAAAAAACCTATTCCAATCTCATAAAATACGACTACACATCACAACTATTGACCACCACGAATCTAATTCGATAATCGAAAGGGCACATTCTACTATCATAGAACATTATCGCATATTAAACAGCGAATACCCCGAGGAAACACCTGTAAAGAAAATAAGATACGCGACCATTGGTTATAATAACTCCATTCATTCAGTAACCAACTATACCCCTTATGAACTACTTTATGGTCATACCGAAGCTAAAAATCCATTAGACATAGATTTTAATGAAAAATACTACGAAAATTATGTAAAAGACCATAGAGATAAACTCAAGTATATCTACGCTGAAGTAGTGAATAAAACCTATGAGAAGAAGGAAAAATTAATAAGTAATTTGAACAAATCAAGGAGATTACCACAGGTAAAAGAAAATTGTAAGGTTTACTTAAAAAATAGTAGAAGAGGAAAACAGCAACCCAGATTCTTAGGCCCTTATAAGATAATAAACATATCCGATAAAAATGTTTGCGTAATAGAAGATTTAAATACGAAAAAACAAAAATCAGCACACTTAAATGAACTATTAATTACAGATTCGGATTTATCGTCTGGACACTCGCTTACTCCCACACCAAATTATTAGAAGATGTAAAGTTTATCGATCTAGCTGATAACCCAGGAATTTACCCTTTAAAATTAGGAATAGCAAAAATACAACACTCAAAATGGAAACTAATAAAATATAATGATTACAGTGCTATCTTAGAGGAACACAAAGTTTTGAAAAATCATATCAGAATATTTACGGAAATGTTAAAATATTCAAATCATACGTACAAAACTAATGACAAAATATACCAAAATTACTTTATGATACTGGACAACTTATTAACCGAAAATACAAAGAAAATAAAAATACTATTTCCTCAGAATCGTGTTAAAAGAGGTCTTGTTGACGGCCTAGGCAGCGTATTTAAGTTTATCACAGGTAATTTGGACGCCCGCGATGGTGAACGTATCGAGAAAGCAATTCAAGAATTACAAGATGAAAATAGTCAACAGAATAACATGATCAAAGAACAAACAGGTTTAGCCTTACAAGCAATTGAAAACTTCAATATGACTATCGGTCAAATATCGGTTAATCAAGATATAATAACGACTAGATTAGAACATCTACAGATTGTCATGGGCAATGAATTAAAATCCCTCAACGACGTAATGAACATTCACACCGTTTATATACAATTATTAGGATTGCTTCAATTAACATCAGAAATACTAAGTGAACTAGAAGAAGCCATTACTTTTGCTGAATTACAAACGTTACATCCGTCAATAATAGAAAATGACGAGTTACTGCAAGAACTGCACGAATTAAAAGAAAAAATAACTTTACCGTATCCCATTAATTTGCATTATTTGAGGACATATAAATCTATCATCAATATCAGAGCATACCAAAAATTGAACAAATACGTATTTATTTTAGAAATTCCTATCACTGAATCAATTGAGTTCGATTACTATCAAATTATACCTTTACCTGTTTATAAAGGTACACATTTTCAAATACTAATACCTCATTATACTAGTTTATTATATTCCCAAGACTACAGTATCCCAACAACTAATTGTAAAGAAATTTTTGATAATCAATATTTTTGTAAAGACACTAATATACGGCTAAATAACGATGTACTATGCGTTACGCAATTATTATCTTTCAAAAACGCTCAAGATTGTAAACCGCATGCTATTAATTTTAATGGCCCAAAAATTAACAAAATAACAGAAACTAGTTGGTTAATCTCTACTAATCAAGAATTTATAACATCTGTAAATTGTGGACAAAATAATTATAAAAAACCAATCCTAGGTACGTATTGCATTACAATCCCAGAAACCTGTTCAGTCGCTGTAAATAATGAAATTTTGAAACCGATACATGATAAAATTTTATTAAGCACTCTAGAATTACCAAATGTTAATGTGTTAGAAATAAGTAAATTAAATATAGAAATCAAAAATATTACACTTAATCATATAAACTTGCAAAATGTAAATAAAATCTATGATCAACTAAAAATATTACCTGATAAATTTATGGAAAGAAAAAATACTCATCATTCATTGTCAATTAGTGCAATTAGTATAAGTACTATTATAATTATGTTATTAATTACTTTTATTATTGTGTTTGCATGTAAACGTAAATTTCTCCGTGCTAAACTGGAAGAATTATTAACCAAAATTAATAATGATAAAATAAATTCAGAAATTCAACTTGCTCATATTGTTGTATTATCTTGATGGCGTCTTCCATATTATCTGGATTTCTTGAACGGATGTATCTTCCAAATGGTTCTTTTAAACCGATAAAAAATTGATTTTTCACAAGATTAATATATTGATTGGTTTTTGCCAATCTGATTGCGGCGTTTGCTTCGGTAGTTTGTAGATATGTTAGCAATGAGGTTTTTGGCCCGTCAATCTTGGCTTTAAGTCTTCCATTCTAATACACCGTACCGGCTTGACCTTAACTCCCAGTGCTTCGCGCACTAACCCTTTGATACGAGACTTACACATTTAAAATACCCATAAAATTTTCCCATTTTGTATAAAATCTATGTTTGTTTAAAAAAGGGCGACCTGGGGGACGACAATAGATATAGATTTGCCCCACTAGTATTTGCTGCTCGAGCCGGCCCTGATGTCAACAGTTTTCTTTAGTTTCCTCTCTAAAAGGGTAAAGTGGTTATGAAAGACCTTCGGGACCTTGATTATCTCCATTATAGGGCGTTAATTTATCAAAAGTCTCGGCTAATGTTTGAACGCTTATTATTTATTAAACACACTCGTATTATACAGTTTTTCCTGGTTTAAGTAGTATTTTGTTATTGTAACACTCTTTGATCCAATTACGTATTGTAAACTGATTGTTTGGAGATAAGCTCTTTTCTCCAGTTTCTTTCCTGTTTTTGACTGTTAGTTTAGTTCGTAGGTAGCGTATTTTAAATGGTTTCTTTACTTGACTTGATGTCGTGTGTTTTGTATCGATTCTGCAAAGCCAACAGCCACTTTGAAGAAATTAAGAGTATAGTCTTCAATGCCATGAGTTTTATCAGTAAGTATCTACCAGATAATAATATAATGTTGCAAATTTTATTCAGATGTTGTTTGAATTTTTCAATGCCGATAATAACGACTTCCGTTCTGTTTATTAAAAGGTTCATTTATTTACATTGATTCTATATTTGCCAGCCACACATTTCAGTAAACTATGTTTAAAGGCCGTAGTTATATGCACTGAAAGAACTTAAATATGTAGGCAAAATAAATAAAATGTCAAAATATTCACTTGAAATATGCATTGAAAAAACATTTGTTTATTTATTTGTATGAAAAAAATAATAAAATAAATTTGATGATATGGGTACTATTTAAAAGTTTGCTTGCATTCAATTGTTAATAAAGATGCAAACCACATATTATTTCCGAATTAAATGGTGTAAAATTTTGCCTTCTGTTTGTCGGTCAGAATGTGTTTGTATTCGGAGAACCATGGTTCAACGCCACAGGATGTTACTAGCGTATACGTATACTTTGGCAGCTCTTCTACGCTTATCTTATAATCAGTTGATTCAAAGCCACATAAAACCTTAGCTGTTTTTATAATTACATGAAAGCCAGGTGTTCGTTTTTAAAATCGTGGAGAGATTCCCAATTATTTAGGAGTGCCACCTTCTGTGTTTAGAAAAGCCGTATATCGAGCTTTTTTCAGAATCCTGAAAATCAGAAATTCTAAAAAAATGAGCTAGAGCTCTTTGATGATATCTGCATCAAATAAAAACAAGTGACAATAATAAAAATAAATAAACATCCAGTAAAATACGCATTTATTGTGAAATACCTATTGTTAAAATATGCATTCTTATGCAAAGCAAAAGTAGTATCATTTTATTTAGAATCCTGGGAAATACAACCAAATGCAAAAAGATCTTGCAGCTAGCTAGTAAGAAAATATGTAAATGCACATAAATTCAGCCTTTAATTATGTCAACTAAAGCATGCACCTGGAGCATTTCCTTTGTTCAACTAAACTCTTTGTGTCACTAATTGCCATGGTATATGTTTCAGTTAATATTGCCATACTACGACACTGAAATGTATTTTCATACTTAAATGCCCTCCAGGAATAAAAATCATAAATTTTTATTTTCGTTAAATTAATGCCGTATCTATGTTACGAAAGAATGTTTGTAGTTTATTGTTGATTTTAAATGGTGGGCTGTACTACCGGGCGTGTTTGTTAATTTTTAATTTAAATTTATTTAATTTTACATTATATTGCAATAATTGTTTTGTAGGGTCTGTATGGTGTGGTTGTTTTCCCTTTTCATTGTTCCAAATTTTTATCTTTTTGGTTTAAAACATACATTTTCTTAGAAAGGTTACTATTATTTTGCCTTTATTTGTGTTTTTCGTTTTCTGTTAAATTATAGAACTTAAAAAAGCTGAAGTGTGGACTTCGAGTGAACTTTCCCATACTAAATATTAACACTTGCTTACCGTATTTTCAAAACGATAAATTTTATAATTATAACGTACATTTCGCAGACTGTTAGATTTCTAAGAAAGCAAGCTATATAGGCAACCCCCATTCCATCCATCCATCAAATTCATAGAAAGCGCCACAGTGAAATTATAGCTTTTAGAAAAAAATCAAATTGTAGCCAATCTTCCGTTCTAACAACCTACAAAGTTTTAAAAAAATAGGTAGGCAGGTTTTGAATAATACTTTGTTGAAAATTTTCCAAAATCGATCGTTTTCAGATTTACGAAATTAAGTTTGTCTCATCGTCTACCAAACACAAAGGGCTCTCTAACAATTTATAGATGATGCCGGTCAGACGACTACTTTTTGAGTAAGTAGGCAGGGTTGCCTATAACCCTACGATGTCGTATACCGCATAAACATAGTAGGAACAGAACTGCCCGCCCTATAGCAAAATTAGATGCGCTTCGGATTTCGGACTAGAAGTCGATATAAATGGTTTATTTAAAGAGTTATCAAAAATATGCATAGAATGAAAAATATATTTTTTAACTAGAGCTAATTGATAGGTGTAGTTAAAGTCACGTAATGTCGGAAAACGCACCGTTGATATTAAAAAGTATCGTTTTTTTTCTTAATTTTTTAAATAGTTGAAAATTCTAGCAAATCTTAATGAAGTACTTTAAATAGTCTATTGAACTGATAAAAGTTTATAACGATCGGCGTTTGCGTTTTTGAATAAATAATTAATCAATTTTATTTAAAATTTGATCAAAATCGGTCCAGTATTTTTGCCTGTAGAGGCGTCACCCACCCACCCACCTACCTACCCACTCACTCACACACCCACAGACAGCCATTTTTTAAAAACCACGTTTTTTGGTTCCTTGAGCCCTACAACGTGTACTTCCGTTAAAATCTACATTTCGAAAATTTTCATGAAATCAATACTTCCCTATACCGAAGGTATGGAAAAGTAAAAACCCTTTCAGAGAGAACACTTTAAGAAGTTTCACTTACAATTTGCGTGTTCGGCACACATTTTTTTAAGAAATACAATACCTAGCTGTAAAGATAGTACTTTCTCATACCTCAGTAATTTTGATATAACAATATTTACTATTTTTTCAGCTTTTTGCACATTTCTTCTTGTTTTTGTTTTAATTCTTGTAGATGATCTTCTTACGTTCGCGAAAATTCAGAACGCTTTACTTCTGATAGTTATTTACAGGAGTATTCATTTAGACTTTATTGAACGCATTACCGTGCAGAACGAATAATGACGCACTAACAAGTTGATTAATAACTGATTCCCTTAGGTATCTTGCATGTTACCTATCTGATTATTTAATGAGCAGAAATGATGTGTTCCATGTTTCAATATTGTACTGTGGTGTTTGCTTAATAGAGTAAGTCTATATTTACACTGTCTTGTATTGCATTCGTTTCTGTGTAAATATATACACAGAGTAAACTTTAATTTTACCATTTTCCAACGGCCATGCTCCACTTTTTTTTCTCATGGCCGCTATGTCAAATTTTCACATTTATGGAAATCATTCTTTTCTTTTTCAACGATGTATGACACTCATGACAGTGAAATAAAATAAGTGAAACTGATATTTAAAATAATTAAAAAATATATTTCTTAAAGTTGGTAACAGAAAATTTTACACTAGAGTTTTTTGTTACGAAAACCAAAGAGGATCTGCTTATACTGTCTACCATTAATGATTGTAATATACATGTAAGTAATAAATATCTTATAGATAAACAAAACATTGCTCATTTTAAGCGTCTGATTTCTATTAAATATTCTTCCATTGTTGTCGTTTGTGTGTTTTGTGGGTATTCTTCGTTTTATTTGTTTCCACGTAACTAACATATGTCCTAAATTTGAGCAATTCAGACAATAAACACACATTTTCGTAAATATCGCCAGCGCCACCTAGCGGGTCCATTTTTTGTAAAAAAATAACCTTCTAAAACCTTCCTCTCCTCAAAACACACTTTGTGTCAAACTTTGAGCTCAATCGGCATAGTAGTTTCGGAGTCTATAGGGAACATTCACTTTTATATACCATAGATGGTGTTATAATTGTTTGTGTTTTTGTTATCTCAAATATTGACGGAATTTTTCATTCCTGTTGTTAGTTGAACATTTATGTTACATTTTGATTATTTTCCCGTGCATTAAGACACTAATTTAGTTTTCACAGGTTACCCTTATCTAATAACCAATCACGATCATATTGTAGTTATTGGTTGCGTTTATTCTAAATGTTAACAAAAGTATTAATTCTTATGGATTTAACAAAGTGTTGGTGGTAGATTTCCTTAATATTTAACTTATTATTAACTATCTGTTTTGATTATTTGTAACATATTCGCTGCTTAAATGTGTATAATAAGCAGTAATAAAAGACATTTAACCAGATGGTCGTTTGTTTTTGTGACAAAAAACGCTTTAATAATATATAAAATATAATAAAAAAATAAATACGTGTTTTATCATTTTAAACAAACAGAAGAGAATAAATAATGATTTCTAAAAACCAGAAAATAATATATAACGTTAGGAAGTTGCACGAAGCGCTTGTTGCTAAGATATACATGTCTCAATTTTGCAGTGCATGTGACCGAGAGATCCGAGACAAGAAACGTATAAAAAGTACTCGATTGATTGATTGATTTTAAGCAGGGTTATAGTTAGGTTAATGAGCCCGATTTGCACTTCGACTCTGTGGTCTTTTGTGTCCCCCTGATCCTTTGTTTAAAGTAGTCCTGTGCCCTCAACGAGTTGCAGGATGTTTCTTACAAGGTGCTCGTGTGTGAAGGTTGGTTCATCCGGAGCTCCCGCGAAAAGCTGCTGTCTCTTGCGGTAGAGCGCTGGACAGTCAAAGATTATGTGTGAGGCTGTTTCCTCCTCTTCTTCACATAGTCTGCAGAGTGTGTCTCCTCTGTGTACACCTATTTTTTGGAGGTGTTTTTTCAGGTGGCAGTGTCCTGTAACAAGTCCCACCAACCTTCTGATCTGAGTTCGTCCTAAGTGGAGTACATCAGTTGTTAGTCTGCAGGAAGGTGTCCTAATTATTGCCTTTCCCAGTGTTTGTCCCTGTGTATCCTCCCAGCGAGAAATGTGTTGTGTGACGGTCCACTTTTCTATTGCCGTTCGGATGCTTTTTTTGGGTATACCGAATACAGGCTCCGGTCCTATAAACAGGGTAGATGCACCAGTTTTCGCGAGGCGTCTGCCTTTTCGTTTCCCTCTACACCTGTGTGCCCTGGCACCCAGATGAGATGAACTGTGTTCCTCTCTGATAGAAGTGTCAGGTGGTTTAAACATTCCCTCGTTAGTTTGGAACTAGTACGAGGCGATTCAAGTGCTTTTAAGGCTGCTTGGCTATCTGACAGGATGCTTATGTGTTGTTTAGCGTACCCACGTTTTGCATTTTCCTGAACACATTGCATTATGGCAAAGATTTCAGCTTGGAATACAGTGGCTTTAGTACCTAGAGGTACACTGATGTTCTCTTTTGGTCTTACGCCATGTATGCTGCCCCTGTGCCTTCTGATGTGCGGGATCTGTCTGTGTAGCAGACTAGCCCTTTTGACAGGAAGGGTGGGGTTCCTTGGGCCCAGTGATTGCGAGAGTATCTCACACTGAATGGTTTATCAAACGAGTATTGGGGGAGGGTGTAGTCGGAGCCCATTTTTAGAATGGGTTGGCCTTTGACTGCCTCCTGTATTCGTTTGTGTCCACACCGTTCATGGTTGGTGTCCCAGTTACCGGTGGATTTCATTATGTGTGCGCCAATCCAGAACTCTCCCTTTAGATATATATTTAGAGGGATTAGTCCTAGAAGAGCTTCCATAGATGCAGTTGGAGTGCTTTTCATGACTCCACATATGCACAAACAGGCCAGTCTCTGTATCCTGGTTAGTTTGGTTATGGCTGTTTTTTGTACGACCTTTGGCCACCACAATAGGGTGCCATAGGCTATCATGGGTCTAACTACCGCGATGTAGTACCAATGAACCATCTTTGGTTTTAGTCCCCATGTTTTTCCAAACATGCGTTTGTCTATCATCAGGGCCATTTTCGCTTTGTTTGTAATGCTTTCCAGGTGTACGTTCCAGTTTAGTTTAGCATCTAGGGTAATGCCCAGATGCTCTTGACCAACCTGAATTCTTTCTCCAAAGATTGTGAGGTTTTGAAATGCCTCTACGTCTCTTTTCTTGGTGAAAGGTATTAGCGCTGTTTTGCTCGGGTTTACCTTAAGGTTTTCCCTTTCACACCACCTTTGAGTGATATTTAGCGCCCTTTGCATGAGGGCTGCAATGATTGTAGGGTGTTTGCCCCTTATGAGGATAACGATGTCATCCGCATATCCTTGGGCGTAGAGTCCCTTATCATTGAGTGTCTTTAAAAGATCGTTCACTACCAGGTTCCACAGAAGAGGGGATAGAACGCCTCCTTGTGGACAACCTCTGGCAGCGAGTACCTTGAGAGTTTCACCTCCTAGGTCGGCTTGTATCTGTCTGCCCTCTAACATGGTTTTTATCCATCCATTAGTGGTGTCGTCAACCCCATGTTTGCGGGTAGCAGTTGTTATAGATTCAAAGGAGGTGTTATCAAAGGCCCCCTCTATGTCCAAGAAAACAGCCAGAGCTATTTCCTTGTTGGTTATTGACACTTCTACCCTACTGATTAGGTTGTGAAGTGCTGATTCGCATGATTTACCCGATTGGTATGCATGTTGATTGCGATGAAGGGGGTTTGTTTTTTATACCCCTGTCTCGTATATGTCTGTCAACCAGTTTTTCCATAGTTTTCAAACAAAAAGACATAAGGCTAATTGGTCTGTATGCCTTTGGCTGGGTGTACGTTACCCGCCCTGGTTTGGGAATGAACACCACCTTGGTGGGTCTCCACGCCAGTGGATTGCTATTTGTCAATATTTTATTTTAATTGTCGATAAAGATCGTATGTGCTGGGTTGTGCCAGTTGATTCTTCACGGTCTCGAATTTATAACGACAAGACATGTTTTAGTTTTAACCATTGTTAAAAATTATGAAATGTTGTAATTACAATCAAATTCGTTAACAGATTTGTAATCTTTATTGTCAACAAAAAACAATATTAGCGAGAATCAGCACATCGTTGAAATAGCACATTTCACACAGTCGAGTGCACTACGTTTTTTTAGTGTTTTGTTAAATATCAGAAACAGATCATTTGGAAGCCTGTCATTTGTCTTTGAATCGATAGAATCTTTCCAAAATCTAGGATTATGCTTTACTCAAGGATGCCTTTTAAATGAGGGGCCACTCGAGTCTCTGTGCTATTTAATTTTTTAAATGGCGTTCTGACGCAATTTTGTAAATTTAAGTGGGTAAGTGTTTTTCTAAAGTGGGCGTAGCCTATTTAAACATGTTTTAAGAGCCCATGAAATTTTAGGGTATCCTCAAAAACTTTAACGTTTTACGTTTCTTTAAAAGCAAAATTTAAAATTTAAATAGGAAAGTGACGAGTAATACCTGTTTTTGATCATTTTAACACTTCTTTAAGCTTTTAACACAAATTTAATTAACCGTTTCCTTAATTAATTTGTTTAAAAATAAAATATTTGAATCAATTTGCCTTATTTTTTCATGTGCAAAATGTTTAATCACTAGTTTACAGTTCGGACTAGTAGTTAAAAGTTTTTTATTCAATTGAACACACAGCTATAGCACACAGACTACTTTCCTGCATAGTGTTTCTTTCTAGCAAAAGTTTTGACTTTCTTTACGGTTAAAAAACATTGTTCACTCTCCACCGACGTCATTGGCATTGTGCAAATTATTTTTAACAATTTAACCAATTTTACAGACGCCTTTCTTAAATTGTTTTCATAAAAACACTAAAGTAGACCACTCGACGCACTTTCAAAACGTTATTGTAACATCCAAGTCAAATTATTTTAACTAATTACGCAACTCGATGTTACTGTTCACCAAATTGTTTGTATCCATTTTTATGGCAATTCGCAACAAACTATTGTAAGATGCCGAGATAATTAAACTAAATACTTTTTACTAAAACGTATAATAAATTTAATAAAATACAAAAATGATTAAAACAAAATAAAAATGCAAACGCTCGTCTTGTTTCAGAACATAACAATGAAATGAATGACTATTCCATCCCTGTCAAATCTTTAGCTGTGCATTAGGTCACCGTCTCCAATTTCCGTAATGTTTAGACTACAAACTATAAAAAATATGACTATAACATTACAGATTACGACATCTGACATTAACTATTTTTTTGATGAAGGAGCTAAGTACGTGCGCATACACTATCCCCAAATATAAACAAATGTCAACTTAATGTAATGTCCTGCCACAACTTACGTGACCGTATTAAAACGTTGTAAACTCCTTACCTCCCACTACACCGTGCAGGTCTACCTAGGTTGTCACTGTTGCAAATGTCCCGCTTCTACTCGCTGTTATAAAAAAATTTTGTATAATTTTCTGTGACGCACTTCGTAAATTTCGAACTGGGCTAATTCAAATTAACTTCGTGCTACTAACGATCTCAATAAAATTTATTTTCTTGGATTTAAAATTACTTAAAATTTTTAACAGTTAAAATAGAAAAATAAATACTAAATCGTAACAAATAGTTGGAAAACCAGTGCCCCGTTGCCCTTCCTGTACCACCCGCCACTGAAATAAATTAACATTGCAACTGCAGGAAAAAATCTATTAATAAAATCTGAAAATTTTATTTGTAATTAAAAGTTATAATTTCATGCAAATTTTCGAATTTCATATTTTAACGGAAACACGCGTTTGGGGACCGAGGAACACACAAAAATTGATTAAAAAAAATGTCTGTCTGTAGGTGGGTGCCCCTTGCCTGATTTTTATAAGATTTGATGTGTAGAAGTTTTCTAGTTGTAGGTAGTTCTTTGTAAGGTAAGATCGGAACCGGAACCGGAAACGGAAATTATATCTGTTTTTATTATAGATTATATTCTAAATACGTTTTCACAATTTTGAATAAATTACCGTGTAGTGCACCTAAAGACAAATCGAATGCGTTTTTTTCCAAAAGCTGTATGTTCAAAATGAAGGCCGCTACGAATCTTAATTTTAATGCCCGATTACTCAAAAACAAAATACCCAATCAATACAAATTGTTATATTATTTGATAGCCCGCAATAATTATAATAAAGTAATGTAAATATATTATTGAAAATGAAAATTGTAAATATGGTGGCTAGGTTCTCAAGATTTTCAAAAAATTTTTAACCATATTAAAAATTAGAAAAAAATTATCCATACATATATAAAAGCACAAAGGGTTTTTTTCTCCCCTTCCTCCAGCGGCTACCGCTTCACCAATTTGGACTATTTTTTTTAAATGAAAAATTTCTATCCACAGATGGAACATGAAACATTTTTATATTTTTATTCTACGTTGATTTTTTAATAATAATTATTTTAATTTATAATATATATGAAGGTCGGCTAGACGCGCGTCACTTGGGGCGCCACCTACAATAACATCGCGTGTCATTATTGGAACTAATGCATCACGTAACTTGACATTTCGCCGATTCTGTCAACGCTGTCTGTCAGTGCATTGTGCGCTGGGGTAACACTAGTATTTTTTTAATTTCAACAACGCATTTTTATGAAGTTACGTGATTTTAACTACGGCTATCAATTAGCTCTAGTTAAAAACATTATTTTTCATTTTTGTCATATTTTTGATAACTCTTAAAATAAAGCTTTTACACGATTTTGGTTTGATGTCCGAAGCGCATCAGCTGCAATGCGTGGTCGGTTACCGTGCTCCTATCCTATGCGGCTAGCCGAACTTATCATAGCACTACTCTTATACGGTACACGATATCGTATTGCACAGGCTGTCGCAAGTTCAAATAACCGCTGGGGCGTTACTATTTTTTTTATTTGTCTTTCTTGTTTTAATTTTTGTAAAAACAATGTTATTTATTCAGTTATTGGCGCGCGAACATTAAAAACGTAAAACGTATGGGAAAGTACCAGCGACCTGTTTCGCCAATTTTTTTAGCTCTTGTTTGAAAGTCTGTTTTGTTTGATATTAATAGAAATGTTTAATGATTCTCAGACTGTTTAAATAACATGTATGCATAACCAATATTTAGGTAATAATATTTTCTTTACAATGAAATTCCGAGCTATAATACCTACTATAATTATAGCTGGACTAGCGCACTAATGTTCTATTAGTGCGTCAAAAACAGGCGTTTATATATGATAAAAGATGATAACCTAAATTGTGAATAGGGGTTACAGTGAACAGTGTTTGCTTTTATCTAAATGATATAGGTGTGTTACGTGTCAATAAATTTCGGTGCGTGTTTACGGTTGAGGGAACGATTAAGTTTCATTAGAAAATTATCTAATCTAAAATAACTGAATATCAGTTTACTAAACAGTGCTTGAAGAGCTCTTCAACATGATTATGCCTATCTGATTTGTAATTTTCCGAATAACTACTTGGTGAAAAAGTAAATAAGTAAATAATATATTTTGTTTTAACTGCAACATTCCCAGAGTAATGTAAGAATTATAGAATTTTTATTCCAAGAAACGGTTTTCATGTCGTCATAAAGGGATAAGGCGCTAGGGAGGTCAGTTAGAAACAAGAAACAGACTGTTTCAAACACAGCTAACTCCTCGAGTTAACGTGTTTTATAAGGCATTAGATTCGTTTGATAAATTTTATCAAAATATTAAGTTTATGGAAAAATACAAGTAGTATTTAAAAGGATTTCTAAAAGTTAATGTTCAAGATTAAAAGATAATTTGATAGTGTTAACCACTCTTATTAAATTATAAAACACAATGTTTTAGTAAGATCCTTCCATTGAATGCATTTCTACATAATCACTAATGAGGTACACACAAATCAAAGTTGAAGTGGTGCTTGTAATGCTATAGAAATAGGTGCATAATGTGTCACACAATTATAACGAAGGAGTTTCCAAATCAAAGGCTGTATAATTTCAATAGATTGATATAACACATAAATGCACACACTTTGTTCGATTATCTTGTACAAAATCTGCGCAAATCAAAGCAGAGTAAATTACGTCATGGTAGCAGAGGGAGCATATTTGCAGACGAAAGACAATATTTGCATACATTTCTACGTAAGCATCTTTGGGGTACACATACATCAAAGTTGAAGTGGTGCTTTTAATGCTAGAAATTAGTGCCATATATGTCATACTAATTTATTATAATGAAAAAGTTTCCATATCAAATGCTATGAATTTCAATATAACGTATGTCCTAAAAGTTTTGGCACAAAATTCAATGACTTTAAATAAAATATAAATGAAATAATAAGTTGCCTTTGGAAACAAAACATTGTTTATGTTGTTGACTTTAAGATGACAGTTAGTTTTATTGAATTTAATTGCTTTACAATGTGCTATAAATTAGAACTCAGAAAAAGTATCTATAACTTGGTTGGACGGGTGCCCAATGCTGAAATATTCCGAATCTTGGAGAACGAAGATATTTCACGTAGAACGATTTATCGCACAATAGCGGAGTGTGAGCAGGGAATACCATGTCTAAACCTCCCAAAAAGTGGAAAACCACGGGTACTTACAGCAGAGAGGGCAGGGAGGTTGGTGAGAAGAGGAAAGAATCAAGTTGGAATGTCAGTGAGGAGACTGAGTTGTCTATACGGCACTTCAAAGAGTACGGTATCGTTGGAATTGAAGAGGAATGGTCTAAAATATCGAAAAAGACGTAAGTGCCCCAAATACACTCAAGGCCAACTGCCACGTATACCACGATGCTGCCGTCAACTGAGGAGGGTGCAGGTTTCGAATGAAAAAATCATTATCTTAGATGACGAAAAATATTTCACTTTGAGCAACTCTGAAATGAAAGGAAATGATGGGTTTATACGGACAACGTAGAGGAGTGCCCCCTGACAATGTTAGGTACAAACATAAAACGAAATTCGCCCATAAAATCCTCGTCTGGTGCTACAAGGGGTATAATAGCCCGACATTTTGTGGAAAGAGTAAGGGGCGAAGCTTTGAACACTCAAGGCTATATTAATAATTGTCTTACCAAATTGCTCCAATTCATAAAAGAACATCATGCTGAAGACAATATCATGTTTTGGCCGGACATGGCAACGTGCTGCTACAAAACTGGCTTCGACAGCATCATATACCTTTTGTTCCTAAAAACGATAACCCTTCGAACTTACCTCAGGCTCGCCCAATCGAGGATTTTTGGGCTTTACAGTCGCGGAAGGTTTATCATGGAGGGTGGGAATCCCAAAATGAGGAACAATTAATACGGCAAATTTACAAAAAACTAAGAGAAGGCGATTTGCAGCCCGTCCAGCGCCTGATGAGAGACATCAGCAGAAAATTGCGTCTGGTCGAGGAGCACGGGCCTCTTCACTTAGTTTAAGAGCGTAGTTTAGTTAATTATTAAATTGTATTTTGTGACAACTAATAAGTGTTTGAATAAATTTGTTTGTTAAGAAAAAAAACCGATAGATATTTTGTGCCAAAACTTTTAGGACATACGTTATTAAGATAACACACATATGTGTTTGTGAGTGTCTAAAATGTCCGAAGATCAAAGCAGAGTAAATCATATTACGTCGCTTTAGCAGGTGGAGCATAATTATTTGCAGCAATGTAATAACGTACCGCAAAATTTGCAACGCTTTGCACGTGAAGATGAAATAATTAGCGCCGGTCAAAAATGTCGCCGGCAAAAATACCGCCGGCAAAAATAACGCTGGCAAAAATAGCGCCGTCAAAAATAGCGCCAGCAAAAATAGCGCCGGTCAAAAATGTCGCCGTCAAAAATTGCACCGTCCAAAATAACGCCGGCAAAAATAGCGCCACGCAAAAATAGTGCCAGCAAAAATAGCGCCGGTCAAAAATGTCGCCGTCAAAAATTGCACCGTCCAAAATAACGCCAGCAAAAATAGCGCCACGCAAAAATACAGCCTGCAAAAATAGCGCTGTCAAAAATGTCGCAGGCGAAAATACAACCCCTAAACATGTCTCCGGCAAAAATAGCGCCGTCAATAATATTCCCTGCAAAAATAGCGCTATCAAAAACAGCGCCCGTCAAAAATGTCGCAGCCGAAAATACAACCCCTAAAAATGTCTCCGGCAAAAATACCGCCGTCAAAAATATCGCCTGCAAAAATAGCGCTATCAAAAACAGCGCCCGTCAAAAATGTCGCAGCCGAAAATACAACCCCTAAAAATGTCTCCGGCAAAAATACCGCCGTCAATAATATCACCTGCAAAAATAGCGCTATCAAAAACAGCGCCGGTAAAAAATTTCGCAGGCGAAAATACCACCCCTAAACATGTCTCCGGCAAAAATAGCGCCGTCAAAAATATCGCCTGCAAAAATAGCGCTATCAAAAACAGCGCCGGTCTAAAATGTCGCAGCCGAAAATGCAACCCCTAAAAATGTCTCCGACAAAAATAGCGCCACGCAAAAATACCGCCTGCAAAAATAGCGCTGTCAAAAACTGCGGCGGTCAAAAATGTCGCAGACGAAAATTCAACCCCTAAACATGTCTCCGGCAAAAATAGCGCCGTCAAAAACATAGCCTGCAAAAATATCGCTATCAAAAACAGCGCCGGTCTAAAATGTCGCAGGCGAAAATACACACCCCTAAAAATGTCTCCGGCAAAAATAGCTGCGTCAAAAATAATGCCGGCAAAAACAGCGCCATCAAAAATAGCTCTACTCAATAACATCGCTTCTTTTTCCACGAAAATAAAAACTTGTGGGAGCGGCGTGCTGTAGTGGTTAAAGCGCTGAAGCCGTGTATACACAAATTCTCCCGGTTAGATAACGGGTGACGGCCAACTCAGCTCATCCCCTTGCTTCTCCCTCGCAAGGCAACGGGCAGCGAGCGCAAGGCCTTAGTTATGCTTACTCCGGAACAGAAGAATTGCTATACTCCCGTGGTTCGGAACCCACGTTAAACTGTAGGTACTCTGTGCATGTGTGTGACAACATGTACAGTAAAAAAAACAGCCAATGCTTGGTGGTAACGGGTATGATACTATCACAAGAAGAAGAAGAAAAGAAAATTTTGTATAGTTATGGGTCGTTCGATTTTTAGCAAGCAAATCAGACGTAATTATTTTTGAAAGGAAACACACGGGGTGAGTTTGAAAATCAAGAGTATGAGTAAAGCAAGGTGGGAACTGTTAGTTTAGTTAACTAAAAAATAGGCGAAACAGGTCGCTGGTACTTTCCCATACTTTTTACGTTTTAAATATTCTCGCGTCAAGAAGCGATGGAAATTTACATCTAATCTAGCTGATAAAAGCCCGCTCAAGGCGTTGGTTACGTTTTAAATGTTCCCGCACCAATAACTGAGTAAATAACATTGTTTTTACAAAAATTAAGGCAAGAAAAAAGATAAAAAAATAATAACACCCCGCGTCCGCGTCGGTTTGAACTTGCGACAGCCTGTGCAATACGATATAGTGTACCGTCTAAACTATAGCGCTATAACTTCGGATAGCCCCATAGGACAGTAGCACGGTATCTCATTTGATTAGCTGCCCTTAGGACTAAAATCTGTAAAAGCTTTACTTTGAGATTTAAAAATATGCAAATTATAAAAAATTTTTTTAACTAAAGCTAATTGACTTGCTAGACGTAGTTAAAATCACCTAACTGCCGGAAAACACGTTGTTTATATTAAAAAGTATGGACGTTTTGGAATGAGAAATCAAGTTATCTAAACGCAGATATAGAAAACCACGGTCAAGTTATGAAGATTTATTGTTGCTATAGCAACACCAACTGTTTACTTTTAATCTTGCCTTGAAATGACGTGTCGACATGTTGAAATACGTATAAGGTTAAAATAAAAAAAAATCTGTTGAAGTTAAGAATTGTTTTATTTACAATAAACATATAAAAGTTAATTATTTAAGCCAGCTAGCCACAAGAATGTACTTATCAGTTCACGCAGGCACTTATTTCTTATTGCACATAACTACTGAAATTTTCAGTGCCAGTGCACTCTTCTGTTTTGATTTTTTTTCGTATGTAGGCTACCAAACAGTAATTGACTCTCAACTATGACATTTGGTTTTCATGCCACCTGGACGTCTATTCTAGAGTTCAGGGTCACCGGTTAGTAGGGAAGTCAAGTCAAGTCGATGTTAGTCTGCGTTAGTCGATGAGACCGTCGAGAAAACATATGAAATTATTAATCCATTTTTTTTCATTTGATTGATGATTACAATTAATGTACCATACACTGGACAAATGGACAAACAAAAGCCGGTTTAGGAACTAATACTTTTATTTCAGTTTCGAACTAGAAACGGCTATTTGCAGACACAAAGAAAACCTTTAACTTAATGTGCCCTAAATTAGTTCATTCATGAGCCATAATTTAAGTACTGTCAATCTTAATATAGTATTATGTAACGCGGCGCTAGGTATTCAACTTGTTAGACTTATAAAGATAAATTAATTGAATTTCCGTTTAAAGCGGATAGTAACGTGACCATTTGATTTTATGCTCTCCCTTTCTGGTTCCCGCGTTCTATTATACAGGGTTGGGCAAAAGTACAAAACAATGCAAATATTTTTAATACGACAACCGCGATTTTGACAAATGTTTGCCATGAAGGTTCCGATATACGGCGATACAATGAAGGTATTGGCAGTTTAAAAGGACTTCCGGTTTAGCCGGAAATGATATCAACTTTTTTATTTTAAACGGAACACCCTGTATATTTTGTGATATATTGATAGAACTCTTTTTTGCGAGTTCAGTGATATACGGTTTTATGTCTTTATTTTCAATAATTCTAGAGATATTGAACAATAATGTTTCGTAATTGTTATCTAGCAGCTCATGAAAAAAGAATGTGAGAAGCTTAAACAGTTATGTAATGTTGTCAAATATACTTGGTTGGTGTTGTGTTGGTTTGATGTTATAGATTGAGCAGTGTGGTTGCAGTAATCAATTAATTAACAACATTAATTAAAACTGCTGGATTTAACATAAGAAATGGTTCAATTAACAGAAAAAGAACGAACTCAAATTTTAATTTTGGTTGTTTTTGGTGAGTGTCGTAGAACTCAGCAAGAAGTTTGTACTTTATTTAACAGTTTGCAATCTTTCTGTTAATTGAACCATTTCTGATGTTAAATTCAGCAGTTTTAATTAATTTGGTTAATTAATTGATTACTGCAACCACATTTGCTCAATCTATCGAACATCAAAACAACACAACACGAACCAAGCATATTCGACAACATTACATAACTGTTTAAGCTTCTCACATTCTTTTGTTTTCATGAGCTGCTAGATAACAGTTACGAAACGGTATTGTTCAATATCTCTAAAATTATTGAAAATAAAGGCATGAAACCTTATATTACTGAACTCGCAAAAAAGAGTTCTATCGATATATTAAAAAAACATACAGAGTGTTCCATTTTAAATAAAAAAGTTGATATCATTTCCGGCTAAACCGGAAGTCCTTTTAAACCGCCAATACCTTCATTGTTTAAAATTTTGTCATAATTTCGGGTGCCGTATTAAAGATATTTGTTCCGTACTTTTACCCAGCCCTGTATTAAAATTACTTATTTTTATTTTAAAACATTACTACAAAAGATGGTAGTATAAGTAGTAACCGATCGAATTGAAAAACTTTCTAGTGGTTTACAGAACGCAAACAAAGTGACAAACTCTAATGCATCGCGAAAAACTTAAGAAAACATTATCCACTCCAACGAATACTCATATTTCCCTGTAAGGAAATTTAATACTGTGGCAGGATTTTTAAGGACTTTTTTGTGCTGGGAACTTTATAAACATATATGTTTGCAAAAGCAGATTGGACACGTGAAACCATGGGAAATTTCGCACTGGAACGGTAGCAATGTCAGCCGTCATATTATTTCTAAGTATGGAAATGCAGAAGCTTTCTGTATCTCAAAATACAAAAAATGTTTGGTTGTGTCGATTCCTGTACTTCAAGTTATATTACTTTATCATACTATGTTAGTATATAAAATATTATATTAAAATAACCCAAATTAATTTGTTAATATTTTGAATTGATTGTGTGGTAGGCACATGGTGAAACATTATTAATAAATATTTAACTATTAAAAATTAATAGATTATTAATAAAATAAAACACTTGGTAATTGTTTCACAATTTGTGAAACAATTACCAAGTGTTTTATTTTATTAATAAACTATTATTTTTAATAGTTAAATATTTACAAATTAATTTGCATGTTTTTTTTAGGATAATCTTGAATTTTATATTAAACATTTTGTTAAAGTGTAAATATTTAATGCTATTTTTTCCAGCAGTTTTAGAAAACCAGAGCGTCACTTTCGGCAGTTGGAAACTTTATGCTTAGTTACCGCTTTCTAGTTATTGAATGTCGTTAAGTTGTAGCTAAACTTTATCACTATAAAATTCTTGTTCTTCTAGAATAGAACATCTCTTGCCTTTTCGTCAATTTATTCTTCTGAAATTCGATCGTATGATTTCACTTCAACATTTCTACGAACGTCTTATTCTTTTTTGCCTCGAGGTTTATTATCTCATGATTTCTTGGCTATTTTATTTTTGTTTATTCTTGTCTCTTGCGTCTTATTCAATTTCTGTGATTTTTCAGGATTCTCATGTGTTTTTATACGGTGTTCGATTTTTCCTGCTTTTTTTATAATCTGTATTAATATTGTCATCTATACATTAAATTCCTAACTGTCTTACCATAACATGACGACAGGCTCTTCCATTTTGGCTCACCTTATTTAGTATTTTGAGGGGATGTTTATGTACCAGTCACGTAGGGCGGTGCGGCCCATAGGAGAATGTCTGGTTGTCTTGTTTCATTACTTAATTTACTGATTAAGTATCTACACATTAAATCCCCAACTGTCTTACCACAGCATGACGACGGGTTCTTCCATTTCGGCACACCTTATTTATTATTTTGAGCAAATATTTATGCACCAGTCACGTAGGGCGGCGTGGCATATAGGAGAATGTCTGGTATTTATTGCTTTATTTCCTAATTTATTGATTAAGTATCTATATATTAAGTCCCCAACTGTCTTACCATAACACGACGTCGTGCTCTTCCATTTCGGCTCGCCTTGTTTATTATTTTGATCAATGTTAAAGTAGCAGCCGTGTAGAGCAGCGCGGCACATATAAGAAAGTCTGGTTGTCTTGTTTCATTACTTAATTAAGTATCTATACGTTAAATCCTCAACTGTCTTACCATAACATGACGACGGGCTCTTCCATTTCGGCTCACATTATTTATTATTTTGAGCGAATTTTTATGTACCAGTCCTGTAGGGCGGCGCGGCACATAGAAGTGTTTCATTTCTTAATTTACCTATTAAATATCTATATATTAAATCCCCAACTGTCTTATTATAACACGATGACGAGCTCTTTCATTTCGGCTCTCTTCATTTTTTATTTCGAGCGAATGTTTCTGTAGCAGTCACATAGGGTGGCGCGGCACATAGAAACATGTCTGGTATTTATTGTTTTATTTCCTAATTTACTGACTAAGTATCTATATATGGAACCCCCAACTCTCTCTTACCATAACACGACGTCGAGTTCTTCCATTTCAGCTCACCTTATTTATTATTTTGAGCAATGTTAATGTAGCAGTCATGTAGGGTGACGCGGCACATAGAAGAAGGTCTGGTTGTCTTGTTTCATTACTTAATTTACTGATGAAGTATCTATACATTAAATCCCCAACTGTATTATTATAACACGATGACGAGCTCTTTCATTTCGGCTCTCTTTATTTATTATTTTGAGCGAATGTTTCTGTAGCAGTCACATAGGGTGGCGCGGCACATAAAAAATGTCTGGTATTTGTTGTTTTATTTCTTAATTTACTGATTAAGTAGCTACATTACGTTTTGTTATGAGTGCGATATTTTTTTTACGTACATTTCCTAAACTAGTATACATTTACAACCCCACAAGCAGCATTTCCTACCGTACAATTGCAACATTACAATGAAGCACACTCATGAACAGAAACAATTTAAAAGAAAAGTGGGTACATTTACCAACAATGTTGTATACAGTATGTGTAAAAAATCAGGAATAAATTCCATAAAACTGCCGGTAAATTTGTTTTGCAAAATCACTCGGACACGTCAAGCGATTTAGAAAAATATTCACTTTTTAATTAAACTTGCTTAATTTTTCCATGTTTAAACACGTTATGAGTCATCGACATTTCTTTTCTACAGAAATCTATAATTTTTATAGTGTCAATCAGCATGTGCTTTTACAAATGTTAAAACAAAATATAGGAGGTCACATAACAAAATTTTTGAGGAATAATTATTTTAAAGTAAAATAATGAAATTTCCAAAGAAGCAAAAATCCACAACATAAAACCAAATTAAACTAAATTAATTGTTTAAAATGTGATTTGTCTGCAGCTTTGAAGTATCAAAGGCGAATACTCGTTATTATAACAACGATTTAATTAAAATATATTATTAATTATAACAAAATTTAAATTAAATATTCATATTGCCCTCTGTTGACTGCCTGGCAGTGCCCAAGACGAAATAAAATTGTCTGCTGTACATTTGCAATAACGTTCGGTGTAATAGCTCTCATTTTTTTGCGGATTTATCTTTTTAGATCTTCCAAGTTATTTGGTTTAGTTGTATAAACCTTACTTTTCAAAAAACTCCATAAAAAAGTCTAATGGTGTTAGATCAGGAGATCTAGCCAGCCACTCTAAGTCTTCCTATCTATCTTCTAAATTTATTTAAACTGTTTTATAACAATTATTTTAGTTTTAATTAAATTGTTGTTATAATAATTATTATTCGCCTTGGATACTGCGAAGCTATTATAAACCAATCTCACTTCGAACACTTAATTTGATTTTATGTTCTGTATTTTTGCTTCCTTAGAAAATGGCATTTTTTTAATTTAATAAATTGTTCCTCAAAAATTTTGTGTAAACTCCTACAATTTTGTAAAGAATATGCTCTTTCGATTAACACTACAAAATTAGATGTTTTTATTTAAAAAAAATATGTCGATGACATCATAACTTCTTTAAATATGGTCGAAAAATTGAGCAAGTTGCATTAAAAAGTGCATTTCCTTCTAAATCGCTTGAAATGTTCGAGCGATTTTGCGAAACAAATTTACCGGCAGTTTGAGCGAATTTATTCCTGACATTGTACACTTTGGTGAACCCCCACGCTAGCCCGAGTGTTTAACACGGCTACTCTGAAGAAAAACTGTCATATTACTCACTCATATTATCGCCTAGTTAAAATTAGGGTATGGAAAAAAGTATGTATTTTATTTATATCGAGATTGCTTGTAAACCCGTTTTGATAGCTTTTTTACTCTTAAAGTTCGCCCAGATAGAATCCTTCTTTCTTCCTGCACCACTATGCACTCCAGACATTGTCATTTCGCCAGTCGGTGATGAATAACAAAATAACAAAAATTGTATGCATTGGAAACTTTCAATGAAGATGTTTACTAACGGATTAAAAGAATTAAGCAAAACTGGTCAGTTACTCATTAAAATCAATAATTTCTTGCATCCTGGCGCTAAGTAAAAAACAAGCTGTAAAAGGCCAGGCTCTGGTTCCCGTGAACCCGCAGAACCCCGGTAGTTACACCACTGGCAGGTCTAGTAGGGGTCATAAAATTTACTTGTAATACTTTTAAAACCCGTGACCATTCATATTCTACGCTGCCCAACCCTGTTATTAAATCACTGGAAATAATACAGCAGTTGGCCAAATATATAATACGTAACTAAACGAGCTCGTTTCAGGTCAAACATATAGTCGTGTTTCTGTTATAATCGCCTATATAACTTATTGCCTCATACTTCCAATACTTACTTATTCCGGACACTGCTCCATACAGAAATGTTTTAAAGTAAAAGACATGTTAATAGTGTCAAGGACAAATAAATACATAATTTTTATCATTTGCTTTGAATCTCCCTTTTTAATGCTATAAAAAATAGTTTAATTTTTACCGCTCAATTACGAATTTTTAAAAAGTATTAACATAAATCATTTAATACAAATCATTAAAAATTTACTAGTTTATAAACCTTTACTGAAATTTATTTAACTGTAAGCTTGATCAATGTGACTTTCTCATTTGGAATATTGATTGAAACTTTATCACTTCAACAATATTGTTGAAGTACAAAGGTGTTTTATTCATACTAAATATGAACTTCAACGAAGTTAAGCTAGAACTTATAAACAAAACACTTTTGTTCAAATAAACAATTGTATCAATAATAATAGCGAAATTGTAGGTGATCCTAATGCTTTTCGTCTCTATTTTCCATAACTTGTTCAAAACCACTGTAAAGTGTAGGTTAGCTGCGAGTTTATGGAATTTTTCAGGCGTAACCAACGAATGAAAATTCCATTTCCGAAAGTTGTAACAGTTTGTGCGCATTTCAGTGTCTACTACTACTTATTGCCTTGACCGTATTGCGTTGCTAATTGATTGCTTTGTGATTTTAGTAATTCAATAGTCACTGAACGAGATTTTTGAGGTCAAATTCATTGGAAGCTTTTTGGAACGTTGAGTAGGGTTTGTAATCATTCTTGTCTGAAAATCTTTCCTCCAATTCCTGCATTTTTTCATTAAGATATTTAATTAAAGGGAATTCTGTTAAGAAAGGTTGATAACATTTATAAATCAAAAAGTTTATATAGCTCTTGTTACATCAAATTTTACAAAAGTCTAGGTTTTAAATATGTCGCTTAAATATAAAAATGTTTTGATAATCGACTGCCATAAACAGTGGCGTAACTTCAGATTTTGGGCCAGGTGGCAAGAAACCGGAACGGTCCTGGCCCCATCCTCAAAAAAACTTTAATAATAAGGCAATTCATAATAAGAACAATTTCTTCAAAAGAAAATCAAATTATTTGCAGTCTAGTTAATAAATCTAGAAAATAAATATATTAAAGCCGTGTCTAATTAAGATAAGCAAATCTTAAATTTTCGGAAGTTACTGTGTCTGAAACGGTACCAAAAAGTGTGGGTGTTGTGTTATTACTAAATATAATCTCACTTCAGTATTTTTTATTTTATAAGTACATACTCACTTACATGTAATTTAAAATGTATTTTGTTGAATATTTAAATAGAGACTGTCGAAAATCAAAAATTTTTATTGAAAAAACTTCGTAATAGAGAAATAAAAAAAAACTCGTGGCTCGTGGCAGGGCCCCTAAGGCCTCGGGCCCGGGGCCTTTGCCCCCTCTGCCCCATGGTAGTTACACCACTGGCCATAAACGCATTGATTTATCCAGTTGCACTAGGAAATTTTATATTTTTTACAAGAAAGTAATTGTTATTCTTATTGTTGACCGATGTTGTAGCAGTCATTACGTGTTTACATATTTATAAGTAAAAAATGCTAATCATAATGGGGTTTTAACACTTACTACTGTCTTTTAAGTAGGATTTCCCCGAATATTATTATTATATTCGGGGAAATCCTACTTAAAAGACAGTAGTAAGTGTTAAAACCCCATTATGATTAGCATTTTTTACTTATAAATATGTAAACACGTAATGACTGCTACAACATCGGTCAACAATAAGAATAACAATTACTTTCTTGTAAAAAATATAAAATTTCCTAGTGCAACTGGATAAATCAATGCGTTAATGAATCAGAAATAAAATAAAATACAAAAAAATGCTTGAATACATATCACATTAGTTTTAATCCAACGCGTTTATTTAAAGACAGATAAATGTTTAGTTTGGCATTTTAGTTTTATGTTTAAAATTAGACATATTCAAAAAATCCGCTAACCTGAATGTCACATCTATATTTAGAGCCTTATGTTTAACTAACTACAAACGTTTACAGTTTTAGCACTTGTCAAGAACATGCTGGATGTTCATAAACTGTGAAATAAACGGTTTTGTCAAATTCATCATCATAATTTTTTTAACGTTCAAAGTTTTTTTGTGTCTTCTACGCAAATTCCAGATTTCTTGTAATTTTGAATTTTGCTATACTTTCGAATAAGAAATTTTGATGGAAATACATGTTTTGGACCTCCAGAAACCCAAAAAAGTGGTTTTAAAAATGTCTGTCTGTGGGTAGATGGGTACGTGGGTGTGTACGCCTCATATCTCCCGAACGGATCCGTCGACTTCGATGCGCTTTGGAATGTAAGAAAAAATTATTGTCAAATTCAGCTTTTAAAAAACTAGAAACCGAAAACGGAAATTTCTGTAGAATTTTTTCCGAAAAATAATTTTCTAAATTTAAAAACAGAATATTATACAAAGCGTTTTCCAAACATTTAGTTTTAATACCGCGCCGCGCCGCTACAGTTTGTTGAAACTTTTGACTATATAGAGCCTTTTTACTAAAAAAACAAGTTAACAGATTGAGTTTAAATTGTTTTATCGTGATAGCCCTTAAGAGACACAATGTTAATGTGCACACAAATTTTCGAAGAGCTGATAGCTATGAAGTGAAAAATATTTTTTAAATATGGGAAATTTTCAAAAAAAAAAAAAATTTTCTGTTGCTTTCTATGAATTTAAAAATCTAAACTGCTTGCTTCTCTTTTTAATAAACGGGGGACGATAAAAAATTTCTGTTTAAACCAAGTTACTCATGAGTAGTAGTAGAATCAAATTCAGAACTTAATCTTTATGTACAGCAATATTTAGGGGGCTTAATTTTTCCCTTGCCACCCTAAGTTTCGCAAACAAATTTGTTCTTCGGTTTTTGCTTTTTAATTTTGGTAATCTTTTTTCAAAAATCGAAAGCACGATTATTTAAAACAAATGAGCGAAGCACTTCGCCTAGACTTAAGAAATTGTTACTTATCTTATATTCATAAGTATTTTTGTGTAAACGTTTTACGCGCCAATAGTGACTGTAGATCGCACTACGTTTACCACTCTAGCGGAGGCCGCAGCTATATTGTATAATTGGTGTCACGGTTATCGGCTTTAAAAAGTAATTGCAGCACATGTTCTCACAAAGTCACAATCTGCGTAAATCGGCTTAAAATACGCACTAGCTTCATGTTAATTAATAGAAATGCTTATTAAGAAAAATTATTTCTCTTAAAGGTAAGCTTGTGTAAGTTATAAGTTAATTTAAACCTAAAATAATTATTTTAAATGAATTTAACAAAACCTGGTTTTTTATTTTCTCTGCGTTTAACACCTTCCTTGGCTTTAACCAGGGATTACTAGAACCGAAATTCTTTTAAGGTCGACTATAAATAAATCTTTATTTAGACACTAACAAATAACCCCTTCAAGTAAAACAAATTTTAACAAACCTTAACAAAATTCACAGTAAAATAACTTACAACTAAACCCTCTTATTAACAAACCATTCGCTTACTTTTACTTTGAACATATTTACCCTTTTAGAAAAACCTGTTTAACGTCATCCCAGCCCATTAAACACAGCAAAACCTTTAACAAATAAAGAATTATAACCTTTATTGGTAACTCCGCTTTGTACATATAAAGCATTTCTGCCTTCTTGTAAAGTAACTGTGGACTTCTCTACAATACACTACATATTTATTAAAATACACAGGCATTAATCTATTGCGTACTTAAACAAAAACCCGATATTTCAGTAACTCTGTCACACTCATCCATCTCAACCTTCTTAGCATGTCATTTGAGCTTGTATACCAATTACATTTTAGAATTATTCGCATACCCCTATATACAACACTGTGCCGCAGTTATAACAATATGGTAAAATATTGCTATTATAAAGTGGTTTCCTTGTGTAAGTAGATAAAGATCCATTTACCCTTGACAACAACCCCAATCTTTTCGCAATTTTTTTGGAAATATAGTCCACATGCTCATTAAAACTTAACTTACAGTCTACCATTTTTCCCAATCCTAACCATAATCCCGCTTTACTTCAACATTGCATAGGCACGATTGCTAGTAATACACATTGCCTTAGTTTTACTTCTCTTGATTTTAAGTTTGTTACTAGCAAATCAATCGTTAAACACCTCCAATTCCCTATTTATTTTATTCACAGTCTGTATTACATTCTCTCCTTCTACCAAAATTATCGTATCATCCACCAATGAATGAATGATACTTACACACCTTTATAATATACCCTAAATTATTAATATAGAGAGCAAATACTAGCGACCCCAAAATGCTTCCTGTGGCACTCCCACTTTTACTTTCTTTTCACTAGACTCCACTTTGCCGCATCTTACCTTTTGTTTCCTTTCTAACAAATATTATACCTACAACAAAATGGGTGAAGTACTTTTTCTGTACTTTCCCATACTCATACAAAAAACAAATGCTGTTGTATATCTAATCACTACAATTACAACACGTCTAACTAAGAACTGTTTTGAGTTGGAGGGTATTTAAATATAAACCCCTGCTAATCGCTTATTGCAAAAAGTACAGTTAACAACAGTCATAAACTCGTAACTCATAAACTATCTGAGCAGAAAATTTAGAGTGGTGCGGTAAGCAGCTATCGGGCCAACTCTTACGCGCGCCGTACGTGTTTTGCAGTCTACTTCGTTCAGTTGTCAAGGATGTTACTATGCAAGCTACAATGAAAAAAACTTTTTTTTTGAGAAAAGTAATTGCATTTTGGTAACAGATTCCTCAAGATTAAAATAAATAAAGGTGAAATTCCTTTGCGAAAATTAGAGTGGGAGGGGAAAATTAAACCCTTTAAATATTGCTGTAAAACAAAGGTGCATCCTGTCACCGATTTTTTTTCTTATTGATTGACTGGGTAATAGAAAAAACAATAGAAAACGGAACCGGAATACAATGTAACCCTATTTATGCAACTATAAGATGTGGAATTTGCAGACGATACATGTCTAATGTCAGCAAAACATAAACACATGCAGAACAAAACCAAAAAACGTGTTTAACTTCCGTTTCCCTTTTCGGATTTTTTGAAAAACTTATTTTGTTAGTGAATTTTTGATTTACCCCCAGATTTCAAAGCTCATCAAAATTCGACCATCCGTTCGGTAGTTATGATGCATCACGCACTTACATACCCAACCACCCACCCACAGACAGATATTTGTAAAAAACACTTTTTTGGGTTTCTAGAGGCCCAAAACGTGTATTTCCGTCAACATTTCCAAAATTTTTATGAAGTCAATACTTTCTTTCCTATACCGAAAGTAAAAAACAAAAGTTTTTGGTAAAGCTGACCCGATGGTTGCTTACCGCACCACTGAATTTTTGCTCAGGTAGTTTATGACTTATGACTGTTCTTAATTGTTCTTCTTGCAATGAGGAATTAGGAGTGGTTTATATTTTCAATATACTACAACTTTAAGCAGTTCTTAGTTAGATGTGCTGTAATTGTGATTATATAAATAAATGTAATTATTTTGTATATATGTAACCTGGTTTTCAAATTTAATTTAAAATAAATATTTTTCACGCTACCGGCAGTGTAAGTAGGCCTTACATCCATAGCTACAGGGATCGTAAATGGCTGATAACATTCGTGTACTAGTTACCCTTGACGACGGAACTTAATAGTGTCACTTACATTCCTAGGAAAATAATGTTGATTTTAACTGTTCGTTGATATGGTAACAAGCACAGACAACTTGGAATAATGGAGCTTTTAAAAAATAATTCCGATGACAGCTGTCAAAACGAACTTTTAAAAACATGATTAAATTTCTACCTGTAGGCCTACTTACATTGCCGGTAGCGTGAAAAATTTAATAAGTAACACGGAATGTATCGACTAATAACATCCTCGGCAGGCGACAAGCTTCGGCTCCGCCTCAGCTCGTATTCGCCTACCTCGGATGTTATTACGTCCTTACATTCCTTGATACTTAACTAACTATTAAGTTTCAAATAACTTACATACGCTAAACCTTTAACAGATACATTTTTTCGTCTTATCAAGTATTTCTATTGATCAACATGGATCTAGTCAGCAGTCCGTATTTTTAAGCCAACTTACGCATGTGAAGCGTATAATCGTGACACCAACTGTACAATATCAGCTGCGGACTCTGCTCAAGTGGTAAGCGTAGCGCGATCTATAGTCACTATAGGCGCGTATAACGTTTACACAAAAATACTTTTGAAAATAACATAAGTAACAACTTCTAAAGTCCAGGCAAAGTGCTTTGCTCATTTTTACAAATAATTTCGAAACTAGAATCGTCTAAAAGTTTTTAAACAATTCGAATACAAGGACTTTTAAGTTATAACTTTTAATGAGCGTTGCTATTATTATAAACTTTAAGGAAATGGCCACACCCGATAAACTGCATACATATGCAAAGAAAACTTTTAATCAGTTTGTAATTCTCGACTACAAGTTTTGTTGTACAATTAAATAAATCACGAACTGGAAATTGCTAGCAAGTATCGTAATATTAATAGAGTGCCATTGTGTTGGTTTTCAGGTTTTTACTAACTCTCGTCACGTTTTTTTAAAAATGAACGATTTTGACAGAAGTGTGTTCGACAACTTTAACATATTAAGCAATATTTTTCACTGGTGCTAAACGTTCTGAAAGTTCAGCTTGAAATCGACTTGAACGTGGAGAAATGAGATAACATTATTCTTAAGAGATTGATGATATTTTAACTTTCCCTCAAATCTCGAGTAAAGGTGTTAATCTCACATCCAGATTGAAAACTGAATAGCTTAGCGAGTTCGTGTAAATGTCAACGCTAACAAATTGGCAACCACAAAGTAGTGACGTTGCTTTAAGATCTTGATGGATTTCACTTATTGAGATTACGAGATTAAACGAAAATAAAAAGCTGTCGGGCGACCACCACGGGATTGCCTCGCATTTAGTGAAATTTTTGAAATAAAAAAAATGTTTTGAAACTTTTGACAATTTTCTGGAAGCTTTAATAATTTTCATTACCTATTTCGAAAAAATTTACAAAATTATGGAAAAATTTTAAAATATACAAAATATGGAGTTTTAAGAACCGGAAAATTTTGAAAATTTAATACATTTTAAAATTTTTTGAGGTATTTGAATTTTGCAATTTTGATATTAGAAATTTTATTATAATGTTGAAACTTTGTGTTAATTTAGAAAATTACCGAAAAATTATAATGGTTTTGAAACTTTTTTAAGCATTTTAATATTTAATATTTTGAAAAGCAATTTGCAACATTAGAACATTTTTGAAAATTACTGAAATTTTGATAAGTTTTGAAATTTAGAAAACTTAAAAATGTTTTAAAAACTGTAAAAATTAGGAATTTGAAAATTTCCTTGATTTTGAAAATTATGAAGTTTTTTGTATTGTTCAATAATTTGTTTACTTTAGGAAATATTTATAATAAGATTTACAAATATCCGCAACATTTTGAGAAATTTGAAATACAAATTGTTTAAGTTTAAAAAAAATTGAAAATTCAGAAAATGGAGATTAGAAAAGTTTTGAAAATGTTGAATAGTTTTAGGAATTTTGAAAATTTTGGAAAATTTTTGATAATTTTGTAACTTTTTGCAACAGTTTAATAACTTTCATCATTTTGCAAAAATTAATGAAACTTAAACATTTTTGTAAATTACTGATAATTTTATAATTGAAATAATTTTTTAATGTTTAGAATTTTTGAAAAATATTTTTAAAATGTTTAAAATATTTTGATGCTTTAAGAATTTTTCAAATTTTTTAAATTTTGAAAACTTGAAATTTTGGGAAATTAAAAAAATTCAGACAATTTTTGAAAATTTAGAATATTCTAAAAATGTTAAAAATGGAAACATAAAAACAATTACAATTTTTTTAAAACTTTTGACTATTTAAAGATTTTAAATTTCTAGAAATTTTTGGACGGTGAGGGGTGTTAGGGAGATCGCGTTTGCACAGATCGGCTATTCGATATGCGTATAGAATACTAATTGAAGGTTTTTTTTCGGGCGCGGCTATTTTGAAGTAGGGCACCATTCCCCTCACCCCTTTGTTTTTGGCGGACCAACCCCATTTTGTTGCGGTTTGGTTTCAGTGGAATTACCAATCTTTGAGCCAAATTTGGCGTTAAGGCGTCTGGGCTGTAAAGTGTGTAATGACGCACACACAAATACGTATGCAGCGTCCGCTTTATTGGTCATAATTTTCAGGTGGAAAATATTTGGCATAAAAACGCATTTGCTCCAAATCTAACATGACGTTCACAATACCTTCCTCTATAGCTATAGGTACTTCGTATAGGGAGGAAGGTAGACGCTGCCAACTGGTAGGAAAATACATAACATTAAATTTTAAATCAACTAAAATTCTCCATATCTTCTATTTTTACGAAGACTGACTACATATTTTGTACTTTAGAAAATTCGGTAATTAAGCGATAATTTGCTGCAGAAACATATATAAAATTCCACAAAAAATTGCTAATCATTTGGTACACATGTGCTAACTAAAAAATCTAATAATTGTTAAACTCGTTTTTTTTGTAATGAATTATGCACTAATTTATTATCGTAACAAGGTTATGTTACAATTCTTTGAAAATGTATTTTTCTACATAAAGTATATTTTCGATTATGAATTTATAATGCAATCAGTTATCCTGAATTAGTTGAAAAAGTTAAGTGAAAGATATGCAAAATCGCATGAGAAATAAAAGAGCAGGTTATTTCTTATCATTACATTATTTTGTAAGTTACACGTTCCCCTAGTACAAATTTTCAGTGTATGTTTACCTTTTGTTTTGTTAGAAAAGACCATTTGACTGAATATTCGTTGTATAATGATAAGGTAATCCGAATTAAAAATATAATAATAAATTATTAAACCTAAGTAAATATAAACTTTAACCGCAATGAAAACGCGTGCAGTGACTAACTGTAAACGTTAAATTAAAAAAATATACTTTTCTGTTTTAAAATCTGAATAGTAAATCAAGATAAAAGTGTAATAAAATAACATAAATATTGTACGTAGAGTGTTTCTAGGAGGTATCTATTAACAAAAGACTGAATATTATTAAAAATGAGCTGGAACTTGTTATTATTTAATATGAGGAAATAGTTATTTAAGTATCAAGGAATGTAAGGACGTAATAACATCCGAGGTAGGCGAATACGAGCTGAGGCGGAGCCGAAGCTTGTCGCCTGCCGAGGATGTTATTGGTCGATACATTTCGTGTTACTTATTAAATTTTTCACGCTACCGGCAATGTGAGTAGGCCTACAGGTAGAAATTTAATCATATTTTTAAAAGTTCGTTTTGACAGCTGTCATCGGAATTATTTTTTAAAATCCCCATTATTCTAAGTTGTCTGTGCTTGTTACCATATCAACGAACAGTTAAAATCAACATTATTTTCCTAGGGATGTAAGTGACACTATTAAGTTCCGTCGTCAAGGGTAACTAGTACACGAATGTTATAGCCATTTACGATCCCTGTAGCTATGGATGTAAGGCCTACTTACATTGCCGGTAGCGTGAAAAACAATTTTAATTGATTTATCAATTCCAGCTTTACTTCGTAATCTGTGTAAAAAGTGTCCAAATAATGTGGCTCATAGTAGTACTGCTTCTCATTAAACCGAATCCCCATCTCTTACCGTTGACGAGATCTCCATAGGTTAAAAACTTTGCATTACTTTTTTTTTTAGTAAATTTTGAATTATTGTATATTATAATTACACAAACTGTGTCTATAAAGTAACCCCCCCCCCCCCAACTAACTTTTGAACGACTTGATATTTTACCACAAAATTTGGTGTGCTGTAATTGGAAATTAAATGCTATTTTTTATTTATTTATTCCAGCTTTACTTCGTTAAAGTCCATATTTATTGATTATAGGTATATAAAATAATTAATTACTTCAACAATATTTATTTATTTTACCCTTATACGTATTTCGGCATGTTTACATGCCATTGTCAAAGGTTATATTAGAAAGCAAACAGTTAGTGTTGTTATAGCAATAGAACTTGGTGACTTGATCTCGGTAATCGTCTGCAGATGACTCGATTTCTTATTCCAAAATGTCCAATAGAAAAGATCAATTTGCTCATTCATTAACGGTACAGTTTTTAAATGTTTGTGAATTTCAAAAGCTTCTAGTATATCTAATTTACGTTTATCATCACAAAAGTGTAAACATTTTATGGTGTTATTAGATGTCATTGAATGATTTTGTTCTAGTAAGTGTTTAGCGTAATTGGATTTATGTGGGTGTTTGTATTTGTAACAACGTACGTGTTCTTTATACCTAATATCAAAATTTCTAATTGTCTGGCCTATATAAACCGAATTACAATGCGAACAATTTAATTTGTAAATGCCTGATTTTAACAAATCGTCTGTTTTTGATTTTGCATTAAACAAAGTATTTAAGATGTTCCTAGTTGTTTTAAAGCTTACTTTATATTTATTTGTTTTGTTTATAATTTTAGCAATTTTTTCTGATTTCTCACCAAAATATGGGATCGAAGCATATTTAATTGTATCGAACGAAGTTAGGATATTCGGATAAATTTTTTGAATGGCTAATTTATAATCTTTTTCTTTAATTAATGTATCAATAAGTTTAGTATTATAACCATTACTGTATGCAATTTGTTTAATAATTGAAATTTCTCTATTATAATTAATTTCATCTAAAGGGACCGTCAAAGCCCTATGTATCAGGGACCTGTATGCTGCTAATTTATGTGTTTTATGGTGACAAGAATCGTGTGGTATTGTAATGTCTGTTTGTGTAGGTTTTCTATAAACTGAGTACTCAAATTTATTAGTTGAATTAATTTTTATGTTTAAATATAAAAAGTTAATGGACTTATTTTGTTCAGTTTCTAGTGTAAATTTTATGTTTGGGTGCAAGCTGTTAATAAAAATTAAAAATTCATTAATTAAATCAAATGAACTATTAAAACATGCTAAAATGTCATCAACGTAACGAAACCAAAATATAACTTTCTCAGATTGATTTGATTCGAATATTTGATCTTCTAGATTTTCTATAAATATGTTAGCTAAAAGAGGTGAAATTGGACTTCCCATGGGTAAACCAAAAAGACAAATAATAAATCCAAATCCACAACCACCAAAACTATACGGTTCATTAAAAATACACAAACCCAACATGCCCATTAGACCAGTAGTATCATACATAAATGCACCCAACCATATGCTAGCAAAAATACTAAATAATATAGTTACCAGTTTTGATTATAAACCAAAATATTCAGTTAAAAATTCTTCCGAATTAATCAAAAAGTTGTCTAACTTACATTTACCACCACAAAGCAAGCTAGTTAGTTTTGATGTTACTAATATGTTTTCCCAAATACCTCCTCAAGAGTGTATTCCTTTGTTAAATGATATTCTTATTAACAAAAATGTTGAGTTAATAAAACGGACCGAGTTGATTCAATTATTTGAACTTTGCACCAATCAAAATTATTTTACTTGTAATAATAAAATTTATTTCCAAAAAGATGGTTTACCCATGGGAAGTCCAATTTCACCTCTTTTAGCTAACATATTTATGGAAAATCTAGAAGATCAAATATTCGAATCAAATCAATCTGAGAAAGTTATATTTTGGTTTCGTTACGTTGATGACATTTTAGCATGTTTTAATAGTTCACTTGATTTAATTAATGAATTTTTAATTTTTATTAACAGCTTGCACCCAAACATAAAATTTACACTAGAAACTGAACAAAATAAGTCCATTAACTTTTTAGATTTAAACATAAAAATTAATTCAACTAATAAATTTGAGTACTCAGGTTATAGAAAACCTACACAAACAGACATTACAATACCACACGATTCTTGTCACCATAAAACACATAAATTAGCAGCATACAGGTCCCTGATACATAGGGCTTTGACGGTCCCTTTAGATGAAATTAATTATAATAGAGAAATTTCAATTATTAAACAAATTGCATACAGTAATGGTTATAATACTAAACTTATTGATACATTAATTAAAGAAAAAGATTATAAATTAGCCATTCAAAAAATTTATCCGAATATCCTAACTTCGTTCGATACAATTAAATATGCTTCGATCCCATATTTTGGTGAGAAATCAGAAAAAATTGCTAAAATTATAAACAAAACAAATAAATATAAAATAAGCTTTAAAACAACTAGGAACATCTTAAATACTTTGTTTAATGCAAAATCAAAAACAGACGATTTGTTAAAATCAGGCATTTACAAATTAAATTGTTCGCATTGTAATTCGGTTTATATAGGCCAGACAATTAGAAATTTTGATATTAGGTATAAAGAACACGTACGTTGTTACAAATACAAACACCCACATAAATCCAATTACGCTAAACACTTACTAGAACACAATCGTTCAATGACATCTAATAACACCATAAAATGTTTACACTTTTGTGATGATAAACGTAAATTAGATATACTAGAAGCTTTTGAAATTCACAAACATTTAAAAACTATACCGTTAATGAAAGAGCAAATTGATTTCTTAAATTCTCCTCTACTGGACATTTTGGAATAAGAAATCAAGTCATCTGCAGACGATTACCAAGATAAGTAAAAAAGTTCTATTGCTATAACAACACTAACTGTTTACTTTCATATAACCTTTGACAATGGCATGTAAACATGCCGAAATACGTATAAGGTTTAAATAAATAGATATTGTTAAAGTGATTAAGTATTTTATATACAGATACTCATTCTTTTATGTATGTTTAATGTTTGGAATATTATCTTATTTCTATTAAACACAAAGTTTGTGGATGAAGTTGAGAAGTCATGACTTTTATTTCATTTAAAAAGGTGCCGAGTAACGGCCTTCCTCGCATTTATTAAAATTGTTTTAATGTTTAATATGTTTTATGAAACTTTAATAATTTTGCTTTTCTTTAAGAAATTTTGGAAAATTTTAATTACTAAAAATTTGTTTTTAAATTTTAAAACTGAAAATGTTGAAAATTTTTAAGAACTACAAATATTTTGAAATTTCGAAGATTTTTTTAGATTTGAAAATTTTTGAAAAGTATCAATCAATGGTTATCACTTAAAATCTCAAAATCGATTTCATAATTTGGTGGTAGCTGTTTTTGACGATTACTCCATTAATAAGTTGAGGTAAACTACCAAGCGGAAGGTGTTTTTCTAATGGAAAGTTGTTCCTGTTCTCATTTAACATGCTTTTGCCGAGTTTGAAGCCGAAATTCGGAAATTTAAAAAACAACAAAAAATCGATATTGGGGAAAATCCCGTATGCGCAGATCGGTCATTCGACATGTCTAGAATACTAGTCTAATGTTGCGTCTCTATTGTAGTAGAGCACCTCTTCTCTTTCCACCATTTTTTTTGCGGGCGCCCGCTTTTATGATATTTTGTGTTTTCTAGTTGCAACCAATGTTTATCCATTTAAATATCAAAATCGATTTTTCACATCCTATAGACCTTTGGCCGACAGCCGTATTTTTGGTGATTACTCAATTAAACTGTTCAGGTAAACGACTAAAAGGAAACCCACCAGTGTTGTTTTCGCAATGGAAGGTTGTTCGTGTTGTTATTTAACCTGCTCATACTGATTTTGCAGCCGAAATTCATAAATTTTTGAAAAAACAAAACATCGATGATGGGAGGCAATGAGGAGTGATAGGCAATAGCGTTTGTATTGCACAGATCGACTATTCGACATGCGTAAAATACGAATTTAAGGTTCTTTTTCGAGCGCGTCTATTTTGATATAGAACACCCTCTTTTTTGGCGGATCAACCTCATTTTCTTGTGGTGCCATCCTATTGCAATTATTATATTAATTAATCTTTAAGTCATATTTAAAAACGCTGGCAACCACCAAGTGTGCGTGTTTTCTGTATCACTGAACGTGGAATTTCTAGCTGGTTGCAGACATAACGTGAACTTCTGGCGGCTTTAAATAATGTTACAACTTTCGTACCGTTTTCTAAACTCATAACCATACGAAATTTAGAAACAAACAAATTACAGGATGAAAATCTGAAGAGTTAGTTGTAAAAATAAAATTAATTTGACAGTTTGATATATCATTCGTGAGATAATCCAATCATATACCACTCGTGAACTGAAAGCTAATGAATGCATTTAGCAATTCATATACAAATACAACATAAATTAGATTTATTTTTCATTATTTCAGTAATTATTTTTTTGATATCAATGAAATATTTCGTGATTTTGAAGAGCAAAATATGCATCTAGCAGTTTGCAAGAAAATATTTAAGCACCCTTGGGTATATGCAAAGCCCGGCGCCGCCTATGCCAACAGCTGTAGTGCAGGCGATATCTAGCCCATGTATAGCGAATATGCAGTGCAGCGTTGCCAAGTAGTACAAAGGTGAATAACCTCTTATAGCGAAAAATATGTTTTTACAAATCAAAAAGTTTTCAGAATGAAAATTTTAAAGAATAAAGAAAAAATGTTTTGTTAAAGAAAGACAAATTTTAAAAGAATAAAAAGGTAAATTTAAAGGAAGATATAAAATAAGAAAGATTAAATAAAAATAACTTTTTAAAACAGTTTTTTCTGGCTTTAAAAAATTTTCTTTTTGCTCCAAAAACTTCCCTTTCCTATAAGTTTAACTTATCTTTTATACAAAGTTCGTTTTCTTTAAAAAATTTTGATTTTGGCCCAAAAGGTGCCTCATAGTGGTCCCACATATTATTTAATTGTTGCCTGACCATTCTTTTTTTTTTGTTGCAGTTGCAGTATGAGTTGTTACCAATTAGTTTTACCTTCGAATGGTATTCTCGCGTTAAGATAACGTTTTAACAGGAACCAAAATTTAAAAATAATGAATCTCACACTTCTTCTATAAATTAAAATTAGTCGGGATATAAATTTCTCAAAATGGCTCTTGAAAAAATATAACCTCATCTACCTGCAAGGTCCTTAGAAACCAAATTTCATGTTGTTCATAGCAAATTTGATTTTTACGGACCTTGATTCAGCTGCAGGGTCGTTGACTGTACACGGGGGGCATATGAGGTTAAATCCCAAGGGTCCAGTTTGATCTAGTAGTTCAAACTCAAACTCGTACACGTATTATTGACCGCTCTAGAAAACAAGAAAGTGACCAAAGTCTAATAACCTTCTAGGGGGAACCCTAGGACCTATACATATTACAGGAATTTGTAGAAGATCGGCCTAGATTCGACTATCTTATTTTACTAGAATTCCGCCTTATTAAATATGAACAATTATATTTTTCTATATCCAATGTCATAACTTTACAGAATTAAAAGAAAAAATATTTGTTTTCTTTAATATCTTCCTAAATTCTGACTGTTTTGAAAAGAAAATACTAAAAAAGAAACTTTAAGTCTTTAAGTTGTCGAGAAAATAGGCTATAAAATCAGAGTAAAAACTCTTAAGTGGTGTTTTAGTTTTAGACTCCAGCTGTAGGAAAACACGTCTGTAAGCAACATAAAATATATATTGAATCCGTAGCTGTCTCACCATAACAAAACGATTAAATCTTGCATCTCGGAAAAGTTTATCAATATAACATAAGGGCAGGATTTTTGCATGTCGACGTAGTTTATTGAGTGTTGTCACTTTTGTTGGTATAATTTGTTTGTTTACGGTTTATTTTAATTCTAGCGAGTCGGGAATGTATATGATTTATCGCGCTAACCACAAACTACTAGGAACGCACCAGATGAATTGTACAATTGGTGCTCCACTAAGTTCCGCCTATAATTAAAAATTGTTTACTACAAAACTGTTTACTACCAATTTTTAGAGACGACGCAGTCAGTAACATTTGCCTTACAACTCGAGACAGCTTAGATATTTATTATGCTTGCGGACAAATATTTACTTTAAAAACACGTAGAGTGATTGGGGACATGCAGCTGCATTTAATGTATTAACTACATCATCATGTCATTACATCTCTGATTTATAAGAATAAACGCGAATTTAACTTTGAAAATATATGCAAATGTCTATGGAACATTTTTTAGTGCGCATTTTATTAGTTTTAATAACTGTATGAAAATCTCCGTTGAGACACTTAGCTGAAAGCAAAAACAAATGAATAATTTTACTAATTTATTTCCGGCTTTTTAAAGAATTCTCCGGGGGTTATAATAGGATTTTGCGGGGGATGTTTTTCCTAAAGATTTTACGCCGGTTTTCTTTCTCCAAGTTTGTAACGGAGGTGTTTTTCCGCGCTTTTCTTTCGGGTTTCCCTCCGGGCTTATTTTCGGTTCTTTTTACGGATTTTATTTCCGGGAGCAACTCGTATTCAGAACGACTCAGCGGAGCGGCAACGTGGCCGTGCATGAAGTTATCAAGAAAAACATCCGGGCGGAGAGGGGGCGTAGCCCACGGGTTCTGTTAGTATTATTTACTTACTTTTATCTATCATGACCATAAACTTAAATAGTTTAGAAAGTCTTCATATTTTTTTATTGTTATAATTTCAGAAAACAATTTAAACTGTCCGTACGAGGAAGTAAAACGAGTCGGAGGACAAGGTGAATTGTATTGTAATGAAAATATTATTAGAACGAAAAGACAATGATGATATATATTGTATTAATAAGAAATAAAATCTAATGTTTTTTTCTTTTTTGTTCTAGCATTTTTTTGTAGGTCACAGAATATTCGATTTGTTTATTTATAAACGGAAGGACGTTAAACCTATTATGTGGATTAGATCTTGACACTGATTAAAATAAAGGGGGGGCTCTTGGGTAGTGCGCTTTGATAAACTCTGTGAATGTGTTCCGCATTGAATAATGATAATTATTTGAGCTTTATTTCCAATTATAGTATAAATTTGTAATTCAGTGTACAATGCCGAGACATTGATTGCAGTTTAATTAGAAATTAAAGCTGCATTTTAACATCACGTACAAGAAAGCAGAAGTTACTTTTACTGAATTACTATTCATATCAATGGTTGATAAAAAGTATTTTGTTAATAGTCGAAAAAAAATTTCAATTTCGTAAAACACCACACGTATTCCAATAGTTTTTTGATTGGTATTGAATTGGGAATAACAAATTTAATTCCAAAAAAGCTTTGGAGAATTTAAATGGATCAAAAATATTTTACAGTGCTTAAAGTATTCGAAAGAATTTCCGTTTAACGACAATACGATAAATTATTCCACTCTCGAATTTAAATTAATGGTAATATTTTGTTCATTAGCATTTTTATTGGCAACATTCCTACTTTTGCATTTATATAAGCACTCTATGAACATTTCGTCGGAATCGCCCTCCAAAGTTTTCCTAATTTTTTAGTAATTTTCATTCTTTACTTCTGCTCCGGCTTTATCTGACCGTCGTATCAAACCCTCATAAAATGAACATTTTGAGATAATTGCATGGCTTAGCCGGAAAATTGCAGATTTCCTAATATGGGCGTTATGTCCAGATAAGCGGTGTGACAATTTATCAAAAGGCATATATTTTATCCTTATCGCATTTACGTGGTACATAACATTTCGACCAATTTTGGTGGCGATAATGGCGATGCCAACGTATTTGATATAAATCAGAGATTTCATCTTGCAAGTGCTAGAATGCGATAAAAGGATCGTTTTTTTTTTATAAAATGATCATCCATTTCTAAAGATCTTTGATGAACTAATTTACACTATTTGCTTAAGTAAAGTGTTTTCCACGTGATATTGTTGATATTGACATGTATTATCATCTTATCGCCAAGTGGAATGTGTAAGTGTGAAATTTTTAAAAAATAACTCGAGTCCTTATTACGCAAACCTTTCAGAAACTTTTTAAAAGGTGATTAGATAATAATTGCGTTTGTCTTAAAATTGCTTAATTACAAGAAAAATTGCGAGGTAGGTATCGTAATTGGGCTCCAGTTTGTAATCGTTTTCTAAATTGAAATACTATTAAATTTAAAGCCTGTGAATTTATTACTCTCTTCTAATGCAATTAAAATTTGCGCGCAAAAATTTATAATTTTAAATGATACTGTAATGGGAAGGTAATGTCTAAATTATGAAAGAAATTGCTTTATACAAGCTAGTAGGTAATTGGCTTAATCAATAAGTTTGGTGATTTGCATTTTCTTTTTACTGAAGATTTTGTAATACCTACAGTTTTAATAACTAAACGAACAATTTTGAAGGTATAGAACGAATTTCATGCATCCTGAATTGTGGAACATACGAATTTCAGAGATACCTATATAATACAGGGTGCCATTTTATCGCGTAACTTCTTGATTCTTGAGAGTAGGCAACACACGTTGCAGGTCATGCATATGTTGCTTTACTAATCTTCTTCTTCTATCTTCTATATAAATAAAAATCAATTGCCGCATGTTTGGTACATCATCACTTGAGAATGGCTCGACCGATTTGGCTCATTCTTTTTTTGTTGTGTACGTAATTGTCAGGACAAGGTTTATATCAAAGAAAATTTTGGGAAAATGCACCAGAAAAGTCGGAAAATTCGGAAAATCCAAAAGATGATTTTGTATGGTATTTTTGTATGAGATTTCGTATGTTTTCGTTTTTGAATGGCTTTTCTAAGAAAAAAATTGAAAAAGAAATGCTTGCGTGGGGCGTGGCCCACGAGTTCAGCTAGTAAAATATAATTCTATAATTGAGAAAAATTTTTTGCTGTAAAAAAACCTTTGACTTTTTATTATTAATAATATGTACAGTGTTCTATACCCGCAGCAAACTGTTGTTCTCATTTATATACTTGAATAATACAGCAGCCTTCCACACAAGTAACTAAAACCAGATACGGATTTCGACAGCTATCATTATCAATGGTAAACTGACTGTAATATTCTTCTCAATCTGGTTCATTGAAGGGTTGAAATGAAGAGACACATTCTTTATAACTTTAATAATATATTTAATACTCCACACATCATCACAATACAACGATCTACGTATCTCTAACTTAATATTAACGTAACATAATATAATGTAAAGTCAACGTACTGTTGACGATGACATTCCATAGCCGAAGTACACTAGAAGTAGGTTACACTGAAATGCAATATGACATACATAATTAATGCAATAGTATTACGTAATATCTGCATCCAGTACACTGACATTGTGTGGAAGGGTGCTGTATTTTTCAAGTGTTGTAATTCCACAGTTTTAGTGTTTTTAGTGCAACCTATGACGTGCAATGTATGTTGCCTACTCTGAAGAGTAAAGGGGTTACACGATAAAACGCACACCCTGTTTTTATTCTTCCCATGTTGGCTGCCTATGTTCGGCTAGCAATGGGAAAGATTGTTATAAAACAATAAAAACTTTTGCGGAAAACAATCAAAAGGCGTTTTAAAGAAGTGTCTTATTTAAAAATTCATGATTCTCAATTATTTATTTTTGTTTTTATGGAATGCATATCAGTTTGGTTTTGATGCAGTTATGTCCAGATATTCCTAAGAACATATTAGAGCAAGCGGTACAAGCCTGTGCTGATTTGTTACCAGCAAAATCCAGGTCGAGGTATGAACACGAGTATCAACTTTTTATCGAATGGCAAGATCTCAAAAAAATTAAATAAATAAATATTGTTTTTTCTTATAATTAACTCTAATTGTATTGTTTTATTTAGAGCACGGAAAAAAATCGGAGATGGGGAAAAGTTTTCCGTGCGCTGCGCTGTTCTGAAAATGCCACGTTTACGTCATTGTAAAAACGGATAAAAACAAAGTGTTTTTAGATAAGTATAATAAAAAGTACTTTTCTTCACTGTTTTCTACAAAGAAAAGACGTTCTTTGCCGTTGAGTATACGAAAAAGTACTTTTTTTACTGTTTTCTATTAAGAAAATACGTTCTTTGCCGTTGAGTACACGAAAAAAATAGTTTCCATTTGGCTACGCCAATCAGCGGCGGGTATTTATTTTAAGTCAAAAATTGAGCAAATGTAGTATTTCGCAATTGAATACGAGCATGTATATTATTAAAAACAAAATTATTTTGTACATTCAGTTAAAATTTTGAAAAAAATTAAAACATAAACTACAAAAAAATTATAAAAACAGTTTATTTTACAAACCCCTTTAAAATGCTGCCATTCACAAGGTTTAGATATTTCAAAGCCTCCGGCAAACAAAATTACCTGCGTTAACACCAACGCTTCGAGCGCGGGTTCCTTTTGCTTAGTTGTAGGCAGTGGATGGAAAACGTTTGTCGTAGCATTCTAGCGCTGTGCTGTGTGTTGCATATTTGCGCCTACTACTAGGGTCATTAATTTTGTAACTGACTGTACACAATAGAAAGAAGGAGAAACGCATATACACCACCAATGGGAATATTCTGCTTCTAACATTTCAGGTATTCGGCTATTCGCCGACATTCCAACGCGAACGCCGAGGTCAACATTTGAGCGTATTTTTTGGAAATTGCAAGTACACAAGTTTTTCGAGAATCACTTCTGCAACAAAATCCTTTTTTATGTTACCTACAAGCTTCTTCTACCGATTGCCATCAAATTTTCCGGAATTGTTCCCAAGCTGCTCATCTGAATATTTGCCATATGTTTAGTATTCTATCAAACAACGATGGAATTTCTTTGTGTAACCGATTCGTAACATTTTACACCACAAGGTTAACTATTTTCTAGATAATTTCCATATGAAAATAATTCTCCCATTTGGTGTAAATCGAATTAATACTAACTACTGCCGCTGATTCTGACTGTGCAGTTCGCTTTTACATTGCTGGGCAACATAAATCATTGTTCTGACCAATCAAGCGGACTAACCACGTGGAATACCAAGAATATGCGCAATAAATAATTGTCAGTTTAACATTTGCCGTAATCAAAAATATTGGTAAATTCTGATAATAATCGGGCCTGCGGTTTTTGTTTATACTTAAGAAAATCCTTAATTTCGGTTTTCGAGTTTAATTATTACGCGGATAATTTTGTGTTTTTGCCGGGTTTCGGTTACGGTCACGTTAAGGTGAACGTCACTGTTTTAAATACGTATAGCAAGCGATGACTCTAAGTCACTGTATTGCAGGTCAAACTTCTCATTGTAATGTAGGTGTACAACTGCCACAGAATTTTTTCTGCAATATATAGTGTCTACAGAAGTCATAACTTTTTCCTAATAAAATAGCATCAAGATGAAAAGGCTCAATCAAAAGTCCGAAAGGAGGAATTAAGCAGAAGTTCTCGACAGTTTAATTGAACGATTTTGTAAAAAAGTATCCTTGAAGACTTTGTGAAGTTATTTGAAACCATATTCTATGAAAAATGTACTGACGCGAGAATTGCTCCATCTTATCTTATTAAAATACCAACGAAGTAGTTCATGAAAGGAGTCGGCAAAGGTTTTTTGCTTCTTATTATATTATGTAGGCTTACATCTTGTTTTCCACAACGTTGGAGGCAGACAACTAGACATCCAGTTTTTTTCTGCCTTCAGGTGCTTATGTCTTCAACAATTTTGGGTAGTCTGCCCATAAGCTCATTTCCAAAAAGAACACATTTCTAAATATAATATGCGCCTTTGGGAATTACTCTTATGGTTATTAGAAGAATTTTTCCTGACAAGTTTTCTCGGTGCCGATTCTCCCTCTTAGGAGCTTTTTAGAAACTTAAGCAGAAGAGAGGAAATACCGTTCTCAGCAGTGCATTTCATAGAATTTGTTTTCAGGTGTGAAGTGCGCTTATGAAAATGCGCTTTTGGGAATTACGGTTTTCGTTCTCAAAACGTACAAATTTAGTGTAAGTAAAAAAACAGTTTTGAGGAAACCCATTGCTTGACAAGTGTTTAAAGTTAGTTGTGTTTGTAAACTCCTGACGATGACCGCGATGGTTGAAACTCGAGTTGAGTAAATAAAAACCAACAAATTGTGAAACAATTACCAAGCGTTTTATTTTATTAATAAACTATTAATTTTTAATAGTTAAATATTTATGTTTAAAAAACCTTTGTAAACTTCGGAGAAGTTTGTTGACAAAAGAAAGTTTTTTATATGAACAGTGTCTGAAGGGAAGTTCAGTGTTGGCAACTTTAAATACAGACCTAAAGTGGGTTTCACAAATTTCTTGTGACTGCAAACTGAGGTTTGTACGAATTCCCTAATTGAAAGTTTAATGCTATTGTAATAATGCAATTATACTGTTTCTAATTAAAAGACTTACAACTGTAACGTTATTTTCATAATTTTACTAGTTTTACTTCAATATTTATTCATTAATTAAAAGCTTTTAGAAAAGTAAAAAACACAAAGGATTACTGTTTACAGAAACTTTGAATGTACTTTTGCTTCTGCAAAGATATTGGTTTTCCACTGATACGTTTTAATAAAAAATTATATAAAAACTTTTCCTTGTCTAAAGCGATGTTGAGCTATTCATCACCTATTGCCCCGTGCACTTTTTTGTTTGTAATTACTGTTTTATTTCAACATCATTGGCAGTAGTGAAGATAATCATGCATTCTGACAACGCTTGCCAATCAAAACAACTAAAATATCTCATTGTTTGTCAGAGAAATACAAATTAAAAATAGAAAGGTCGATAGGTATATATGAAAATATAAAATAAGTCTATCCGTATATTTTCCTCAAGTCATAAATACAAACACTGTTACTATTACGAGGATGAGTTAAAAAGTTCGTGGGATGACGGATAGATGGCGCTGTTTCAGACAGGTTTTGTGGTGCGCTTGCAAGTTCACTCCTTCAGACCGCCAATCTCTCAAATTTCAGATCGCTGCGTTCATTAGTTTCGTTTTGACAGCAATTAAGAGCGTGTTAAATTCGTGCTGTCATTAAGTACTTCTTCTTGACTTATCAGAAACCGACATTCATAACGAGATGAAGGATGGTCTGAAGGACTCGACTCCTTCATTTTCCACCCTTGATAAATGGGTTTACGAGTTCAAGTGTGGTCTTACAAGTGTTAAAGATGCACCCCGTAGGGGACGCCCAAAATCTGCCGCTACACCAGAAATTGTTGAAAACGTGCATGCTATGGTGTTAAAAGACCATCGATTGAAGACGTCTGAGGTAGCTGAGGCTGTAAACATCTCCAAAGAACGGGCAATGTACATTTTGAATGAAGAGTTGGCCATGATGAAGCTGCTCGCGACTGCTCAGTGTTGATCCAAAATTGGTGCGGATGTAAACTTCTCGTGAGTGTTTGGAGCGTTTTCAAAACAACAAAGTGGATTTTATTTGCTGATTTATCACCACAGATGAAACTTGTGTCCATCATTATACGTCAGAAACAAAACAATCTAAACAGTGGCGGCACAATGGTTCTCCTCCAAAGAAGGCAAAGGCTGTTGCATCTCCGGGAAAGGTAAGTATTCTTCTGATTGATTACCTTCCAGAAGGCCAAACCATCACAGGCGTATACTACGCGCGTGTCTTTTGGACAAATTAAAGCAAAATGTTAATGAAACGCGTTCTGGTTTAGCCAAGAAAAAAATCATTTTTCACCAGAACAATGCACGGCCCCACACGAGTGTTCCACGTCTGAAAAAATACCTAGTAGGCCAGAAATTTTCAACAGACGACGATGTTAAAGCTGCCTGCCTATTCCTATTTTGAAGAACTTAACAGTTCCGAATTTTGTTAAGGCATAGAGGCATCATCGCTGGTCCACTTGTATCGAGGTGGCAGGGAAGGAATTATGTTGAAAAATAAACGTAGTTTTAAACCGCAAAGTTCTGTTTTTCATTTTCATTCCACGGACTTTTCAACCCATCCTTGTAATTGCCATTCAGAGCATTTCAACAAACCAAAAGTATGTTATTATTTTTAGGTTAAAACGTTTCACAGAATTCACATTTTACAAAATTAATAATCTATTCGACAAGTTACGCAAATAGCATTTAAATTCGAAGTGATATCAGTATTTTTGCGCATCTTATCTGTCTTGTTTGAGTGTAGTCACGATTTGCTGAAACTCAGTTGAAAACCAGGGTAACTACAGTAAACTACGGTCTCCGGAGGTCTAAATAGTTTTGCTTACCAAAACTATTTCTGCTCATTAAATGTTAATAAGCAAAACAACTATATAATTAAACCATATATTATTTAAAATTAAGCAACAGGTTATTTACAGGTAACTTTTACAAAATCAAATAATTACACTAAAAGTGCAAGATACTACAAGCCAAGCAAAGCAAAATATAAACGAAATCAAAATACGAAAACGGTATGGCAGCATGAAAAATACGGAAACGATAGGGTGGAAAGACGGGGGCAAACGTCAGCAGATAAAATACGGTAGCAAGCAAGGTATGATAGCAAACGTTACCTGATAAGATACGGTAGCTTACGGTAGCAACTTAGATACAGTAGTCTACGGTAGCAAACGGTAGCTCACAGTACCAATTACGGTACAGTATTCCACGGTAGAACAAAAAAAATCAAGACAAATTCGATGAATACCAAAGTGCTAAAGTACAGAGAAAACTTTGTTCGGTTTGAATTTTCTGTTTTCACCAGGGCGTTCGACTGCGTCAACCATGGTGGCATCTGGTATCAAAATGATAAAAGTATGGTATTAGTTGTGTTTTTCTAAACTGGATAACATCCTTGTTGCGTATCAGGAATCAATTTGTCAGAATTTCAAAAGTGACTGATAACTCTTTGACTAATATCAAAATTAAATTGAAATTAACAAGGAAGTTCCACAAGGTTTCATATTGAGCCCTGTTTTGTTTTTATTATAGATGACGTATTTTTTACGTTATACGCCGATGATACTTCAATAACTAAAACTTGGCATTTGTGTTCGATAAGTTAAGGGACAACTGATATAGATCATTTGGTCTGCGAGTCACGCAAAGTGGATTCTAAGCGAGCAGTCATTTTGCAGTCCCAAAGGGAACAAAAGGAAAATCCAATGGTTGTTCATCCCTTGTGAGGAGGAGAGCTACACCGAAGTTATAAGCCCTTCTTCGACGAGAAAGTATGTTAAGGATGGGTTAAACAAAGGATTTGGATAAACGAGTATTTCTGTGGAAAGTACCGTCCCAGTATAAGCCTTGTGGTCCCGGAAAACCACAGAATATTGTAAGGCAGGACAACCGTTCTAGGAAATCAAACCGAGGCCCCCGGAATCAGAGATGACCGCGTTAACCGCGTACCCACCGCGCTCGGTACTGTCCGGATGCCCAGCTCTTGCGGTGGTGTTTTTGGGAAGTGCTGGAAACTGGAGTTAGGGGTTAGGAAAAGGAATTTTGGGAACAATGTGAGTTATTACGTGTAGTTTGCTTCGGGTGTCATTCTACCGTCTATACGCTGTGGCTCATGCGGCCTAGTGTGGCACTAGCAAGGCGCTGCCTGGCTCTAGAACGAGCTTTCTGCGCTGGGACCTAAAGTAATGCTTGACCAGGCGTTGAGTATTGTCACCAAAAAGCTAAGCTTGCATAATCTGGAAATAAACAACACTTTTCCGTCTAAGTGTGTAGTTTTGACAAAGTAAAATATTTGTACAAAATTCGAATCAAATATCTAAAATTATGCACAATATATATTTTTTAGTTCTTTTTGTTTCAGATTAAACCCAAAATTTACATCCTTGATCATTCCATCACGGGACATCTTGTATGGCATAAAAATAGTTTTGCAGCTCTATTGATTTGCGTTCTATGCCTTACATCCTGAGTCGTAATTCGGGTAAATTAACAAAAAATGGCAGTAATTCTTCAAATCTTGATGTTTGGTACGTGTTTTACGCTAACTACACTCCTCTTTCCTTTCTGTTTATGATTTTTCACCGACATTTTGGAAACTGGTCGTCGATTGATACCACTAACTACATTACAAAGTAAAATTAAAAAACATTTATAATTAAGAATGTAACTATTCATGAAAATCAGATCAAGTTTGCTTTCTGACGATTCTTTTATAAAGAATGTTCTTACTGTTGAGTAAGTGTGTACAAATTACTAATTACTCCTCAAATAATTGTGGTATAGGTTTGCAAGGAGGTTTAGCTGAACAGCTTATTCGTTTGATCATCGATAAATAATTGCTACTATGATACCACCTTTCTATTTTTTAAACTGTATAAATACAATTCACAATCGTTAGACGTTGCCAACGCCTTGAATAGGGTTTGTCACCAAAGAAAAAGAAGATTAAATTAATTCTCTTCAAGTGCGATTCTATAGTCATTTAATTTGATCATGCGATTTAAAGTGTTGGGTTCAATGAACTTCATAACTAAAATCCACGTATACTCTTCTAATTTATAATTCTTTTGGAAACTTTCTTGAAACTTTAACTTATTTTTAAGTTATTTTCTGCAATTGTTTGTTGTTACATTTTGCTAAATAAGATTGCCTAATTAAATCCAAGAAGCAATTTATTTTCAAAATTTTATTCGTGCATTGAATCGTTTAATAAAAATTAAGTGAATGTTATTCTACTTACTGCTTTGTTATTTTTATACAAAGTTAGAATTCAAAATTTATTTGCTTGGAAAAACCCGTAACAAGAAAAATATTTACCTTTAATTCTAGGAATATAAGAGAAAGGTATCTGAGATTGTGAAAACCTCAAACGCTAAATTTTTTGCTTGTTTACAACTTACGTTGTCTAAAACAGATCGATTTTACAAAGGTTGTTGTGATTGCAATATTTTGACGTGTCTCGGTCTGTTTTGTAAAAGTCTGAAATTTTCTTTTAACAAAGTTTTTATAATCTATCTTCTATCTATATATTAAATCCGGAGCCCTTCGCTCTGTCGCGTCCACTGTATACGGTCCAAATTTGTTTGTACAGCCTACGGCGTTCGAAACAAATTTTACAACTTAAAAGTCGACGTTTTGTGTGTATGATTGTACATAATTAAAGGATAGCTGGTATTTGCTTATCACACTTACCGGGGAGAGCATATCCTGGGCTGGCGGATTACTTCATCGGCCTCGATTGTAATACACTGCACAGTGCAGTATTGAACACAGGGGAAATACTTAGGTCAAACCATGTTAACAAACTCGTGATCAAAGATTACGGTAACAATTAGAATTTAAATCACTAACGAACGGCGCCAATTGCAAGGAAAAGAAGGGTGATTACTTTTAAAGATTATTTGGTGTCCATCATGCGGGGTAGGGATGTTACTACAAAATAATAAATATTCGTATTATTACTTAGTAGGATACTGATTAGATTTATGTTAGTAGTTACGCATGGTCAGTTCGGCCATTGACTTTGCAGATTTCACAATATACAATACCGCGGGATGCCTTCGGTACATGTCTTGCACCTCGACATGTTTTTTAAAATTATTTGTAAAAGGGAAGTTACCAAAAAAGCTGAAGCGTAGACCACGGGTTTCGCCATTTCTTTCAATAACAGTGTTAATAGTAGTTGAACCCGTGGACTAAACCTCGCGCTCTTCTGTTAAAAATTGCATTTTATTAATAAATTCCAGCTTTACTTTGTCGAAGTCAGATTGATATTAAATAAAAATACTTTTCCTTATAGAAAACAGTAAAGAAAAGTGCCACTTTTCTCCTTATCAACACTTTTCTTCATAGCAACGCCCTAGCAACACTTTTCTGCATAGCAACGACCACAATTTATTCATTCGACTTATTAGTATAAATATTAAATATACAATTATTCAAATTATTAAATGTTATGCCAGAAGAAGATGCCACTGACTGGAAATCAGAAACTGATGAAGTGCTAACTCCTTCGCTTGATACTGCTGTTGACTGGGGATAAGAAATTGCGATAGAAGAAGGTTGCTCACCAACGTTCTGCTGGCCGTTAAAATTTCCTCTTGAAGTAGAAGGTTGCTCATCAACGTTCTGCCGGCAGTTAAAAATTCTTCTTGAAGTCTTTAATTTATTCTCGATACTCTCCTCAACATATCCCTCGGCGACTGTGCTCGAACGCCATCCTCCACGCCTTTTTAAAATTTGGATGTCAGCCCCGCTGTCCGCAAGTAAAGTCGCAGAAGTTCTTCGGAAACAATGTCCGTTATAACTATTGGCGTTTCGAAGTTTCAAGTATTCTGCAATTTTGCTTGGCATACCGTAGAAAGTATTAATACCAACTGGCTGCACAGTGCATCTGCCTTTACGGTAACATATGAATAACCTACGATGGTCAACAATTCTTGGTCTTAAACTGAAATATTTTCGATATAATGCTATTCCATTGATATCTCCTACTAAAGTAACTGTAAAGACACGTTTTTTCTTCGTTTTTGTGTCGTGTAACGTTACCACCAAACAGATCCGGCATCTTCTATGTCATCAACTTTCAACATACGTAGGTCATCACTGCAACATGCCCATGCAGAGCAAAAATTCATGCTACTTTGATCAAAAGGAAGGAATCATCAGGAGCTTTATTGAAAAACGTTATCACATTATCCATCGTCAAATAATTAGATTTTTTTGCAACATATCCGTCATTTTGACGTTTTAGGTATGCAAGCAACTTTCTATATACAGAAATGTCCACATTTTCGTTAATTTGCAATGTGCTTTTCAACATCGAATAAACCGACCACAATGTTGAAGATTTAAGAGTCTTAGCCTATAACAATACGTAAAAACTAGTATTGGAAAGTAATATAATTAATAAGCAAGACTTACCTTCTCAAAAAAATAAGCTACTAAAATATCTTCATTAATTCCGTCCACTTTCTTCTCCATTCTCCACCGACAAAATGCCTCGTAACATTTTTCGTATTTCTCATTTGATTTTGTGGGGAGTAAATTTAAGGTACCGGGTGATCATAAAATAATGATTCAGTGCAGCCCATGACCGAAGTGTTAAAGTTGGCAATACGTAATAAAAGCCAATTGTCGAATGTTGACAGCTGTAAAAATTTTTGGGCAATACATTAAGTTAAATGTATCTAACCAAAAATTTTTACAGCTGTCAACATTTGACAATTGGCTTTTATTACGTATTGCCAACTTTAACACTTCGGTCATGGCCTGCTCTGAATCATTTTTTTATGATCACCCGGTAGCTTCTGCAACTGCTTTTAAAATATCAGAATAATCTTCATTTGATTGATTCTATCCGCAAAATTAAAAAACCTCGTTTAATTACTCTATGTTGCGATGTTTTGTTACCATGTAAACAACACATAGATCTTAGATAGCTGCTTTCATTAAAAATATTTTATGCCAAATTTTAAATTTATTATTTAATAGTTGTATTTTCTTTAATTTTTTTCCATTAAGTACACGAAAAAATAGCATGTTCCACTCGTAAGAAAAGTGCGTTTTCCAGCTCGTTAAAAATTAATCCACTCGCTCGCTTCGCTCGCTCGTGAATTAAACATTTACACTCGCTGGAAAACTACCAATTTTCTTCACTTGTAAAACAATCTACTATTGTTTTACTTCAACAGTAATTATTTATTTTAACCTTATACGTATTTCGACATGTTTACATGTCATTGTCAAAGGTAATAACAAAAATGGGCGAAACAGTTCGGTGGTACTTTCCCATACTTTTTACGTTTTAAATATTCTCGCGTCAAGAAGTGATGGAAATTTACATCTTGTCATCTTCAGCCCGTACAAGCCCGCTGCAGACTCAAGGCGTTGCGTTGGTCATGTAAGGGCGGCGCGCTCCTACTACGTAAAAAGTGCTAATATAGCTGATGGGCTCAGGAAAATTGTTATAATAACTTTATATGTAGACTTATCAAAACTATGCAAAAATTAAAAATATTTTTTTTAATAGAGCTGATTGATAGCCGTAATTAAAATTACGTAACTACCGAAAAACACGTTGTTTATATTAAAAAGTATCGCTTTTTTAGAATGTTTGAAATAATTGAAAATTCGTGCTACCTAATTCTAATAAAATACTTTAAATAGCCTATCGAACTGACAATAGTTTATAACGATCGGCGTTTGCGTTTATGAATATATAATTAATCAATTAAAAAATATATTTGTAGTTCATTGCAAGTTCTATCGGCTCAGAAAGTAAAAAAAATGGTATGGGCAGTTTTTGAGGAATAATGTTCAAAATCACCAAATTTTTACATTTTTAATATTTACAAAAATATGTTTAAATTAATTTATTATACTTATTAAGGGCTATCAAATAATATGACAATTTGTATTATTGGATATTTTGTTTTTGAGTAATTGGGTATTAAAATAAAAATTTTCAAAAATTCGGAGCGGCCTTAATTTTGTAGATTCAGCATTTAGTCGAAAATCATTAGCTTTGTCTTTAGATGCAGTACAACGCCGTGTATTCAAAATTTCAAAAAAGTGCTTAGAAAAAAATCTATACCAAAGAAACAGGTCTAAATTCCGTTTACGGTTCCGATTAACGATCCTACAAAATACTATCTGCAACTAAAAAATTTCCACACACTAAATCTAATAAAAATTGGACAAAGGGGTTGCGGATATATAGGGGAACGAACGCATCCACCTACTCACCCACGAACAGACATTTCTTTAAACACTTTTTGGGTTCCTTGGACCCCAAAACGCGTATTTCCGTGAAAATCTGAAATTCTAAAATTTGCATGAAATCAGAACTTTTCTTACTTCAGTAGAAGTAGGGGAAAGTAAAAATAACCAGTTCTTATACCAACACCAACTGTTTACTTTTTAATATTATCTTTGACAATCGCATACAATCATGTCGAAAATCGTATAAAATTTAAATAAATAATTATTGTTGAAGTAAAATTAAGTAATTTAATTATTAAATTAAAAAAATTGTAGCAAATTTATTGAAAGTATTGCAGCTTTATGGCCCTGACCACCCTACGTGATTTTTACGAAAACGTCATAACTCATAAACATAATAAATAACCTGTGTCGAGATGTAAGGTATGTTACTGAATGCTCGGTCACTAAAAGTTGAGACAGGGAGAAAAGATCCAGATTTACTATACAGATACTAAAAAAGAATTGCACAGAAAAACATTAAACTTTCATTAGAAAGGACATTTATAAAGTAGTGGCATTTTTAGGCACTATAAGTAATAATAGGATAGCAAGATGGTAGAACAAACTCCTTTCTTGAAGCCAAAAATATAATTTCAAGTAAAATTCAAGTAAAAACTTTATTAAAACAACAATATAAGCAAGAATTGCAACTTTAAAATATAATAAAAAAGAGATAGCTGTAGTGCCACTATAGCAAACAATGAGTTTCTCAATATAGTTGTCGTAGAAATAGCCAAAATTAGTCAAAAATACTATATTATTTAAGGTTACAAAAAAATATAGGGCGTGGCCTAGAGGTTCTGCTAGTTATTATTAATTATTATAATAACATTTGCATATCTAATACAAGTTTATACAGGGTCGCTATTAAAGATGGAACCAAAGCTCTCCTGCTAAAACGGTTTGAGATATAGATATGAAAATTGGAAGGCTTCCATTTGAAATTATTTCGCATATTTTGAAGTTAAGAAAAATTTTTTTTGACACATTATTTTTGAGCGCGGCCGCCATCTTGAATTTTTTTAAATAGCAACATGGGCTTTGTGATACATCATTAGAAAGCTTATTTTTTTCTCTTTCTTACTACCTTAATCATGTATGGTGTTAAAGTAGAAAATAATGCAGAAAAATGGCTGGCTAATGTATTGCACTTTAAATCTAGATACCTTTGCAATAATGAAACGTCAAAAATAAACAAAAAACAATCAGCAGGGGTTTAATAAGTGACAAAAAACACAGTACATATGGTTTGTTTCCTTACAACTATTGTATTACGTGACAAATAAACCTTAATTTCGTGAAATATGGACCATTTGACAGAAACAGAACGCATTATTTTCTACTTTAACACCATACATGATTAGGGTAGTAAGAAAGAGAAAAAAATAAGCTTTCTAATGATGTATCACAAAGCCCATGTTGCCATTTAAAAAAATTCAAGATGGCGGCCGCGCTCAAAAATCATGTGTCAAAAAAAATTTTTTTTAACCTCAAAATATGCGAAATAATTTCAAATAGAAGCCTTCCAATTTTCATATCTATATCTCACACCGTTTTAGCAGGAGAGCTTTGGTTCCATCTTTAATAGCGACCTTGTTGTATAACAATAACTATGACTATACTAGGTACCATATTATATGTCAGTCATTTTATACAGGGTGTAACAAAAACGGTGGGCTGATTGAACATACAGTACTCACTGAAATGATCAAAAAAATGTAAGTAAACATTTGTCTTAAAAAACTTCTGAGGGGAGCTAGGCCCCCCTGAAGGCGGCGAATGAAATTTAAGCGTTAATTAATATCTCGGACACCTTTCAAAACAAAATAATGAAATTTGGAGTACGGTTTAGTACTAGTAAGTGGTACTATCTAACATTATCGAAATAAAATTATTTTAACCAGAGGCGTCCTAAGCTAAAGAGCCTGAGTCATTTTTATTTATTATTTTTGGAACATTAAATGACTACTAATTTGAGTCAGTAATACAAGATCTTAAAATGCGTAGAATTGGCACTTTTGACTTTTTTTGTAAGACTACCTAGTTTCCTGAACAAATCGATTTAAACATTTTTCTTCTTTAGATCGAGGTAAAACTTTTGTTTTATCCCGTACCTATTTGTTAACTTTGAATACGGAAAACTTAAAGGTAATGGATAGCAACTAACGACTAACTATTACTAAAACATGATTCTTGCAGTTCTTAAGCAATAATGGTTGTCCGAATAAAAATCAAAATCAAATTGCTAACAATAAAATGACAACCACTATTGTTTAAGAACTGTAATAATTACGTTTTGTTTTTTTCTTCAGTATTTTGAAATTTTCTGATTCCAAAGCTAGTAAATAAGAACAAAGTAAAACAATTTTATCTCATTTTGAAGAAAATTGCTTAAATCGTTTTTATCTGGAAAATGGCTAGTCGTGCAAAAAAATCAAACAAAAATAATAAATAAAAATGAGCCCCCTCCAGTTTAAGATGATTTTGGCTTAAATAATTTGACTTGGATGGTGTTAGATAGTAACACTTACTAGTACTAAACCGTATGCTAAATTTCATTATTTTGTATTAAATGGTGTCTGAGATATTAATTAAAACTTAAATTTCATTCGCCCCTTTCAGGCGGCCCTAGCTCCTTTCAAAAACATTTTAAGCCACATGCTTACATGAACCATTTTTAATCATTTTATACAACACGTCTATGTATAACAAAGGCAATATTTTTGTTACACCCTGTATTAATAATCGAGACAATTTAGTTTGCGTTAGATATATTTGCAATTCAATATTTTACCGGTATAGGTGTGTTTTAAAATTAATCACGAAATAGGAATCGGGATTGTCAGTGGCTTACTTGAAAGTATAAAATAATCCCAGAGAGCTTTCTAAAATCGCTTTTTTCGTCAGGGTTCCTGAGATTTACCAGATTTACCAGACTGTTAAAATTCCGTTTAAAGGTGAGATTATTCGTTTATGGAGGAAAATGTAACCCCTAATCTGATATTAAATCTCTTTCAAAAGACGTCTTCTATCGCACTGCTTAAAATTATAGGTAAACTTTCCAGCTTAAAGTGAAGATTAGTTACACTAAACTTGTGTGTGGTTTTCGTTTATTTGAATTTATCTATTGAAAACGAAAACAAAATGACAACTATTACTATTACGGTCACTTTCTGAAACTGTACCAATGCGCTTCTAAAAAACGAGCTTTCGATAATAGCTCTTCTGGCCATAAACCTGCCTGACAAACTAAATAGAGTTCTTGCTCGCCTAAGCTCGATGCGTTTTCCTTATAAACTGGTCTAACAAGCGACCAAAAGGAAAGCTCGCAGAGGTTCCTTTTTTAGGGGATTTTGTTTTTGTCATTTTCCACCATTATACCGAGTTTATAGTTGAAATTCCGATATATTTGAAAAACGACAAATCGCTAATGGGGGCGACTAATTGGTACCCGTAAAATGCTTTCATTTATGATGTCTGGTATTTTCTAAACGTAGACTTTCCCATACTTCTGCTGAAGTAAGGAAAGTTATGATTTCATGCAAATTTTCGATTTTCATATTTTACGAGGTCCAAGGAACCAAAACCGGAAACGGAAATTAGACCTGTTTTGTCGGTATGAATTTTTTTCTAAACATTGTTTTGAAATTTTAAATACATAGCGTTGTAGTACATCTAAAGACAAATTAAATGCTTTGTTTTCAAAATGAAGACCGCTACGAATTTTAACTTTAATGCCCGATTACTCTAAAGCTAAATATTCAATCAATACAAATTTTGATATTATTTCATAGCCCTTAATAAGTACAATCAAGTAATGTAACAATATTTTTGGAATTATCAAAATTGTAAATATACTAGCGGCCTAAAATTTCGGACATTTTCCTCAAAAACAGCTCACAGCATTTTTTTAAAACCTTTTGATCCGATAGAGCTTGGCTATAAACTACAAATCTATTTTTTACTTATCTCCCAAATTTTCCTCTGAAAATTTGATATTGATAAATTTTTTATTCAAAAACGCAAAAGCCAATCGTTATAAACTTTTATCAATTCGATAGACTATTTGAAGTGCTTCATTTTAGCATGATTAGCAAGAATTTTCAACTATTTAAAAAAATAAGAAAATAAAAAACGATACTTTTTAATTTCAACACCGCGTTGTCCGGCAGTTACGTAATTTTAACTACGCCTATCAATTAGCTTTAATAAAAGAACATGTTTTTTATTTGTTGCATATTTTTGATAATTCTGTGAATAAAGTTGTTATAACCATTTTGACCCGAGATCTTGAACGCATTTTTACATATCTAGCGCTTGTACGAAGCATGGAAAAGTACCAGCGACCTGTTTTGCTCATTTTTTGGGTGATTACTTTATTAAAACGGACAGGGAAGTAATCAAAAAAAGCTTTAATCTCAATGGAAAGTTGTTTTTATTGCCATTTAACACGTTCTTACCGACATTCGTAATATTTTGAAAAATCAATAATTTAAAGCGAGGTTGAATGTTGATTAATACTAGTTAGTATGCGCAGAAAATACAAATCTCAACTTTTTCTAATGCGCCTATATTGAATTGAAGCACCCCTCTAATTCCCCCCATTTTTTGGAGCAGTCTCCTGGTTTTACGATTTCTGGTATTTTCTAATTACAAATAATGTTTATTCGTTGAAACATCGCAATCCTGTCTTTAATTTGAAGATCGTCGCTTTCTTACAAAGTACTCTATTAAACTGTTCAGGTAAACTACCAAAACAAAACAAAACCTCCCAGAGATTATTTCCAATTAACACATTCATACCAATTTAGAATTCGTAAATTTTTGAAAAAACGAAAAATTTATAGTTTACAACAAAATTTGGTGTGCTTTAATGGGAAATTAAATACTATTTTCTAGCCAATAATTACATTTTGTATCATTCAAAATGGCGGCTGGACGTCATTTCGAATTTTTTTTTAAATGGAATGGGGGGTCGAGTGACACCTCATTTGAAAGGTCTTTTAGTTCTGCGTCTGATCCTAGAGTTTCAAAGAAAAATATTCAGCCATAACAAAATGGCGGATTTTAAACAAATGGACTCACTCAATTTAAAATTGTATTTATTTTTGTATCCAGTAGTCCACTTTTTCATTTGCAGGACAAATTTTCCCAGAAATACCTCAGGTGGCTGGAAATAATATTGAAAACGTTATGTTTCAACAAGACGGTGCGCCGCCCCATTATTATAGGCCTGTTTCTGACTTTCTCAACGGACATTTTCCTGGAAGATGGATTGGTAGGCAGGGGCCTGTAGAATAGCCGGCTCGTTCCCCAGATTTAACCCCCTTAGATTTTTTTCTATGGGGATATATGAAATACTGTACAAAACCCGCCCAGAAACAATTGAAGAACTGGAGCAACGCATTACAGAAGTTTGCAGAAATATCACTCCAGAAACGTATGAAAATGTAAGGCAGGAATTTCATAACCGACTTTTTATGTGCCAAGAAGTGAATGGTGAACATTTCGAACACTTAATTTAATTTCTTTTTTCTTTAATTCTTAGTTTTTTCAAATAGACTTCTTTATCTTCAAACATTTGTCATTTTGTTATGGTTGAATATTTTTCTTTGAAACTCTAGGATCAGGCGCAGAACTAAAAGACCTTTCAAATGAGGTGTCACTCGGCCCCCTTTTCATTAAAACAAAATGTAAATGGCGCCCAGCCGCCATTTTGAATGATACAAAATTTAATGATTGGCTAAAAAATAGTTTTTAATTTCCCATTACAGCATACCAAATTTTGTGGTAAAATATCAAGTCGTTCAAAGGTTAGTTTGGGGGGGGGGGGGGGTTACTTTATCTATACATACCATTTATGAACTTTATTTTTAATATATAACGAATTTTAAAAACTGTTGTGCCGATCCTACCCAATAAAGCACTAAAACGCCAAAAAAAAATTTAAAGCTAAAGCAAACATAACATTTTCACGAGCTTAAGGCTTTACTTTTGTATCATTTATTACTTCCGACGTTATGCATAGTTTTGTGGCTCGCTTTTGCATAGTGATTTGTTTCCTTTTTCATACTTAGCATGTATGAAAAACGTGATCATTGTACAGCTTTACTGATACAAAGAGGAGCTTTAAAAAAGTTATTTTTTTGGAACTGTACAACATAACTCAGGTTTGAAGGTATGAGGCAATAAATTAATAATAAATTTTCGCATAATTCGTTTAAACATGGAAAAAAAGCTTCTGTGCAAGTTTAAACGAATTACCTAGGTGATTATTACAGCATCACGAGTTCAAGACTATATGTTTTTGCTTATGCGAACTCCTTAAGTTACTTATTATTTATTTGGTTGGTTGCAATTGATGCTTTTGGTTGAGTAAAATAAAATAAAACAGGGTTCATAAGCGTAGAATATGAATGGCCACGGGTTTTAAAAGTACTACACGAAACAATTTTATGATACGGCTATATAAGGCAGTTATTTTTGATATAAAAAATGTGAAAACAATAAATCTTATAAAACTTTACTACTTTATTAGTTGCTACATTATTTTTAAAATATTTTTCGTCGCATTTGTTGTCCTGTATACTTCATATTGTGTAACTATTGGTCCTGGTATCTTAACAACAAGCATACACAATTTGTTCTGCTAAAAAAGCTCAGAATTAGACTACACGTGTCGCGTTTCAAGTAAATAAAAACTGATCGCTTTATGCTTTTTATAAATTGTACTAATTTTCTCTAATTTTGCTTACATAAGATATCTCAGGATGAATAGATGTAGTTAGGAAAGAAATTACAGATAAATAAGTCCACTGAATAAAAATTAAGGGCCATTCTGTTGGCGATATTTAGATAACAAGATTATTATAAATTGTTGGTTGATTTCCTGGAATAAAGTAGAATGTGTATTATACATAATTAAATTGAAAATTTGTTAATTATTTCCAATTTTGTTGTCATATGTTATTGCAGACATAATAATAATATGACTAAGATTAATTGCTTATTTATGGAAATAGCTTTTGTCACGAATAATTCCACAAATACAAAGCGATTAAATAAAAACTTATTAGCAGTCGCCTTTGAAACAAGCTTCGTCGTGTCGATGATTAGTTTGCAAATCGTGGAGGTATTAGCATACCTAGTTGTGCTGTTTATTATTTTACCGCAATTGCTCATATTATATCTTTTAAAACAATTGAGCAATTCTTAATATGTGATATTTTTATTTTACAAACATGCATAATAAATGTCAGTTGTAAACTGTGCGCCATTCAACACACATAACCGAAAATAATATTAAACGGTTGTTTGATTTAGCGGTAGAGGCGAGGGCTTGGAATCCGGCGACCCCAATTTAAATTCCGTAACAGACCTGTTTTTTAAAATTTATTGCTTTATTTTTTGTCATTTTTACTGCTAACTTATCCTGCCTTATATGTATATTTTATTTTTTAAATCTTTTAAACAATTAGCAATTTTTAATATGTAATATTTTTATTTTACAAACATGCATAATAAATGTCAGCTGTAAACCGTGACCCATTCAACACACATAATAGAAAATAATATTAGACGGTTGTTTGGTTTAGCGGTAAAGGCGAGGGCTTGTAATCTGGCGACCCCAGTTACAATTCCGTAACCTGTTTTTTAAAATTTGTTGCTTTATTACGTGAGAGTTTTTACTGTTAACTGCCCCATATGTATATTTTATTTTTTAAATCTTTTTCTAAAAATTGGGCTTTAATTTTAATTTAAAAATGGTTTATGTTGCATTTTTACGAACGAACAAAATTCAACACTGTTTAGAAAAGTAAGTAAATAAACGTATTTAAAAATTATAAACGTCGTTGCGCTATTGCTTTATACACACAGCTATTATTCAACAGCGTTTGGTTGCGGAACCTTTTGAAATGTAAATTAGAAACATTTTGTTTTTAAATAAATACAAGATAGAAATTTAAATAATTATATACATAGGGCAAGATAAAAAAATAGTAGCAAATGCAAAAAAAATCAAAAAAAAACAGGCCTGTTACAAAATTTAAACTGGAGTCACCAGATCCAAACCCTCGCCTTTACCGCTAAACCAAACAACCATATAGTATTTTTTTATATTTTTTTATTTTATTTCTATTATGTGTTTTAAATAGGTCAAGGTTTACAACTAGCTTTTATCGTGCACGTTTGTATAATTAAAATAATTTACCATGCTCACTTGATCATTGTGAAAAAATGTTAAATATGAGCAATTGCGGTAAAATGATAAACCGTGAGCTAGACGATTTTCAAACTAATTATCGACATGACGCGCTTGCTTTATAGACGACTGCGATTAAGTTTTTATTTGTTCGTTCTGTACAATTAGTGGCTGTTTCAAATTCGTCTCCCACCACAGGGATCTCGCTTATTTGAAGAAATAGTGTTGGTTAAATTGAGGCAAAGTTGCAAAATTGTATACTTAACAATAACCTGTAAAGAAATTTGAATTAGCCACTCTGGTTTTTCAGATATCTGAAAAAAACTGAAAAAACTGATTTTAGTTTTTTTTTATCTATAGCTAACTTAAGTGTGAGAGTGTTGGAAATCTATAAAAACACTTTTAGAGTAACTTTTTATTCTAAATATCTTGCGGTAACCGGATATGCAATACAACGTTTTGAATTTTGCGAAATCATTATCAGGTTCATTTTTTTCAAATACGACTACTACTTGTTTTTTTAGCGCATTACTTTTTACAATTTTATTGACATTACAACGATATATTACACTTTATGATTTCGTTTCCATTTAACGTCAATAAACGGATTTTTGGACGCCAAGAATTGATTTTTCGACTCAATAAACATATTATTTACGTCCAAAATTTTTCTTTGACGTCTGAAAATAATTAATTATGGTTAAAGAATGAAATTAATGCTGATTTATTATTTAATTCTGAATTGTGTAAGTGATTTTCAGGCGTGATCAAATGATTTTTGGCGGCAAACAATCAATTTTGGTGTCAAAACATCAAAAATCCGTTTTATCTATTATAATTAAATAATTTTTCTATTTCCTACATAAAAAGATGATTTTCAGGGGTCAAGAAATATAATTATGACGTCAAAACATAAATTGTGTATGTCTGAAGATGATTTCTATACGTCAAAAAATCAATTATTGCTTAATATTAATATATCAATTTACAACGTCAGAAAATAAATTTGTGACGTTAAATTTTTTTCGACATCAAGCAATCATTTTTCTTCCAAAATAGTATTCAAGGTAATTTTTTTACGGATTGTTTTAAATATTGTTTAATTTGTATCAGTTACAAGAGACACCAATTGCTGAGTTCATATGAACCCCTATCTAAATAACATGCACAAGCTGACACAAACACCTATACCCTGGCAACTTCTGGAACTTTTCTGTTGCCCATTATCACGACTTGCCTTTTGTGTTTTCTGAACGATATTTTAGGAAAACAATTTCCACACTAATGACCGTAATTACAAAAGTAATTGCGAAAGGAAATAAAAGGAATCCGAAATCAAATAGACGGCGAAAGCAGCAAAACATTGACTGTAGAAAATTTTTTGAAATGGCTTGAGCTTGACTTTGCGAAAGCACATTCGAAAGAACTATTCTGCCTTACATTTACTACGACGCGACGCGCCGGCCGTCTGGATTCTTTAAAAATCGCTTATATTTTACGTAGGTATATCATTTACGTGTTAGAGGAATATAATAATGATTACCAAGCCTGGGTTTACTTTACTTTTACTTACTTATTTTCTATCATAACGTTGTAGCACCAACAGTTACTCTAAGAGTAAAATAATTTTAACTGACTCGTGTACTCATTTAAACTTAGGACGCCTGTAAGTGTAACCACGCGCCCAAAATTATCTAAAAGTATTTTAACTTTCGTTTTAGGTTAAGGTTTATATAAAAGCCTTTCTCCGGTTGACTTTTAAGTTTTTATTAAAATAGAACCCGGAGATATTGAGAAGCGAACGAACGAATTAGAAGTGTGGGGAAGTAAAAAGAAACCCTTTGCTTTATTAAATAGAGTTTCGCTTTAATATCAAAATCTTCTTCTACCTTAATATTTCACTGCAATTCTGGTAAAAGGTTTCATGTTCACTATCAGCTTTTTTTGAAGAGAAAACAAATATGATTATGTAAATAATAAGAACACTGTAGCGTTCTTTTTAATTGAATTATAGAGATAATATTGCGTAACTTTATTTGCTCTTTTGTGGAAAACGAATGTGCTCTGTACAGAATGTTTGGTTTACAATTACCCGGCTTTTATCTTTAGTACTACTGAAAGAAAGGGAGTTAGTATACAGAAACAATACTTTTTGTGTAGCTTGCTTTGTTTGAATAATATTCTGTAACTAAGTGTTAACTTAATACGTAATACCTTCTGCATTAAAATATTTAATTGTGATTATTTTACTTATAAATTTACTAATAATTAATTACGTCAATTTGTCGTTTCAAGGGTCATTAGAACAGTTTAACAGAATTATTTTTGATGTACAAAATGTTATGGTAATAAAATTGAAGCAAACTGCACTTATTTGTTTTATTTGACAGTTTTAAAAATTAAATTAATATGAGAATTCGTATTTTATTCCTAGTACTTGAATGGGTGTTCAAAAAACCAAATCAACGCGGTCCCCGTGCTCTCGGAATGGAACGCAAATAGGTGGTCCCGGCTGTCGCATTAACAACGCGGCAGCCGTTAGAAAGGTTGGAAGTCCTCTCAAATACAGAGGTACGGAAAAAACGGCTGGTAGGAGTTTGGCATAAGCTGATGGAGCGTAATGGTTTAAAAGTCGAAGGACTCCATCACCTCCTGGAACATAGCGATAAAATCAATCCCTGGCCATGTTTAACCCGACGCCCTAATGGCATAAGGGATGGCTAAAGAAGAAGATGAAGCATTTAATTTGTAAAATAATCCAATCACATACTATTCATCAAGTGAAAAATAATCGGGGTGTATTACTCAAACTTTCTGGTAGCAACTCGTGTTTGTTTTGTCTATCGGAAAATTTCACTCGACCGTAGTAAAATTTTAAAGCAATACAGATATGCTATGCAACAAGTTTTCGTAATTTAATAACCCGATTATTGTTGATGATCAAATTTTACATATGTTGCAGATTTCAGGCAAATTCACGCACACTATTTTAAAATTTAATTCCTGTAGTTTTGTACAAAGTGTGTATCTTGTGCGGCCTTGGTAGGCGAGTGGACTAGACGCTTGCAGCCAAGGTCACAGAGGCATTCGGGAGTCTGTAGCTCTATTTGGCTCAGAGTTCGAATCCGAGCCAGGACAGTTTCTCAGCTCCTGGAAACCACTTAACATAGAATAGGTAGTTCTAAAGTAGTTTTTAAGGATTGAGTTAAGGCAGTACGCACAATGGGCCCCACAAAGTGGCCTAAGTGCTGTAAGACCTGAAATACTGAACACAGAATGTATCTCCTGCAGAGATTTTAGAAACTGCTTTCAAGTTTTGATCTACCTTCAACGGCAACAATGATGAAGGCTGGGGAAACATATAACAACCGCTCTGTATAAAACACGCGGGACGGCCAAGGACCAAGACACTTTCTGCGGGGTCGGCGTTGTAAGAGTCACTTCGGTAATTTCAACTTGGTACCCTTAATTGGGATCATGGAAAAGTGAGTAAGTGATTTTACGACGTGATGTGCCAGCCCACAGTATGGGTACGTGTCTATAAATTTGCCTGCGTCCTAGTCACTACGTCGAGGTGACCCCTGCGGGTGATAAATATGTTTAGGAGATATACTGGGTGGTTGGAGGCCGACTGATTTAGGCAGGTGGCTGTGAGCTTCAGGAAGGAGTGGCGCGGCTGCTGGCATGAGGGACTTGGGCTCTAGGGGTAAGGTACACTTTGCCTGCTTACGCTCACTATCAAAATGTCAACCCAGGGGGTTTGTGCTTATGCATACTTGACGCTGTTAAGGCACCGACCACTATCAGACCAGCTACCGACTGATCTGAGCGATGTGTAGTCGACTAGTACAAAGGATTGCAAGCAGCCTAAACTAGTAGGGGTAGCACTGTTTCGGCAGGTGCTTGACTTTGACTGATACCAGGGGTACCACGGCCCGAGTTCGCGGGGAAATAGCAGCCCCCGTGTTGATTACTGTGTAGGACTCGTGGCGACAGTGGTAAGCGTAAGCAGGCTGGGGCCGTCTTTGTGCGGTTCGACTGGTTAGCTGCGTTTTCAGCTCGGGCACTGATCTGCAGATTGAGATAACCTCCTACCAGTGGGGACGTAGGGCTCGCACCCTGATATCAAGACTGGCAGCTTGTTCTCGTTGAACTATTGTTAACTTGAGCAAGCGCGCTGATTGAACGTAACTCAATCCGGCCCGAGATGGACGTGGCGGATAAGGCGCACGCTAGGTGCCACCACGTAAAACTAAAGAGGTAGGCTGTAATGGCCGCCTTACATTGGATCTGTACAAAACACTATGCCATATTGTACAAATATTGCGTAATACAAAAGTGTTTATTTACTTCAAAAAAACTTTTTTTTTAATTTTTCTGTCATACTCGTCTATAAAATTCTGTTGCCGCCAAAACTTAAATTTTCAAAACGCAAAAGCAGGTGCTAGTTTACTATTGTGTTTATTCTGTACATATAAATTAGTTAAAGAAATTATATTTTTTCCTGGACCTTGAAGAAAAATATAGAGGTTTAGGAACGGAAAGCAGAAAATTATCAACTTGTTTTGCAAAATTAAATTAAATTGTACATGGACTAAAAATACCTAATTTGAAAAATAGTGTAATATTTTTTTTAATGATTAATGATTTTGAGTCTGGTGTAATAAAATAAAATAAAATTAAAATAATATTTTCAAGGATTTTTCTATTTAAAAATCGCGTTCGCGTTTGAGGTCGTATTTAGTTAAGTTATAGATAAAAATTTGTTAACTGTAAGGTGTTTCTACTTACTTTAAAAATAGAAACTTGAATGTTATTGCTATTTTACGACAAAATTACTATTACAAAATCTGTAGTATAAGTTTTAAGTTTCAGTTTTCACTTAATAGTTAACATGTTTTATTCTTTGCCAGTTTGTTTGCATTAAGTGTAAATTGCGACGTGGGAACCCACCAATTTCATGAATAGTTATTCTAGCATTATAAGTTTTATCAATAAACACAACAATAACATTTTCTTGTTATAATATACAATTTTTGCAAAATAACTTCCGTTGATTTTAATTACTTAAAAACATTTTTAAAAGCAAACAGCATCAAAGAGATACGCGAACTTTAAATCTAAATATTTGCATAATATTTTAAATCTATAGGGTAAATACGGAAAGAAAATTATTTAATACTTTTCCTTTTTAAAGTGCACACTTTGGTGTATACAGAGTGTCAATAAAGTATGGACACAAGTGTACATCTCCCTAATTTTAGGCACGTCAAAAACTATCAATTTTTACGTTTTTTGATGTACTTGAAAATAGACCCACTCCACATTTTCGGAGCAGTGACGTCATCATGGTTTCTTCATGACATCATCGACCTTCAACTATGATTTTAAGTTTCTTATGGTATTTTCTTTGTGGAAATATACAATAAGACTGCATGAGAAATACTTCGAGATTTTTGTAATTTTTCGTATTCTTGATTATTTAATTAAGCAACCCGTATCAATGGTTTAAAATATCTTGAAAATTGGTTTATGTCAGACATTCCAAATCTGAATGCGACTTATATTTTTTTATAAGGTCATTTAAAGGTGCTAATTTAATCAAATTCAAATTAACCTATCTATTAATACAGGGTTGGGCAAAAGTACAGAACAATGCAAATATCTTTAATACGACAACTGCGATTTTGACAAAATTTTTACATGAAGGTTCCGATATACGGCGGATACAATGAAAGTATCGGCTGTTTAAAAGGACTTTTGGTTTAGCCGGAAATGACATCAAGTTTTTTATTTTAAAGGGAACACCCTGTATATTGTTTGATATATCGATAGAACTCTTTTTTGCGAGTTCAGTGATATAACATTTCATGCCCTCATTTTCAATAATTCTAGAGATATTGAACAATAATATTTCGTAATTTTATCTAGCAGCTCATGAAAACAAAAGAATGTAAGAAGCAATCAATGCGCCCTAGTGCAAAGTTATTTTTGGAGGGTTCCCTATCGTAATAATAATAATATGTAAACTATAATATGGTATAAAAATATATATTTAAAATAAACAGCATGAAATTTAACAAAACTTAACAAGTAATGGAACTTTTTCCACGTTTTCAACATAAATACATTGTAATGACTTAATTAACGTAACTATAAAAGCTTTTTTTCGTGCCTTTGTCTTGACAAATATGTCAACAATGTGTAAAATATTTGGGCAGATTTGTAGCTCTTGAAACATTTCTTTTATAAATAATTAATAATTATGATAATCAAGGCTCAGTTTGTTATTTTTTTAAAATTATTTTTATAATGAACAAAATTGCAGAGTTACAGATTTTTCCGTTTTTCTTGAAAATAGTTTGTTCTACCAAAAAAAAAGGAAAGAAACAACTTGGGTGTTGTTTCAATAGATAAAGCTAAAAAGCTTGTGATATTGGCTAAAAAACAGTGGCGTACCAGATTTTTCTACAATAACGTAACCGAGGTGACCCCGCAGCACACCACTGATGGAATAAATTAAATTTATTTCTATCAAAAACTGCCACTTTATGCAATACTAACTTACACCAAGTTTCAATAGAATACCCCTAGTCGTTTACCAGATTTATGAAAAAAAATTTTTTTTTATTAGTCTTTAACATTCTTTATCTTGAAAACGAAGCCGTTTAGGTCTCTTGCTTACATAAACTTTTTGTCTTAGAATTAATCAAGGAAACACCCTCTAAAGTTTGTCGACGTACTTACTTAACACCCTTTATATAAATATTTCTCGATAAGTATTGATTTCTATCGATAAATCTGTATTTACAAAATATTTTTCAATATTGATGTTCTGTATCAAATTTTACACTTCTCCTGCTCCTATATGCAAAGTCGCTAGTCAAATTGGGACATTTTTACAAACAAACCTTTATATGTATACATGTATGTGGAGATCGACTACTAATCCAGAGGGTGACGCACAGACAGCTTCCGGCAGTTGAGCGATTTGTTTTTCGAGAAAAACAATTTCAAGTCGCCTGCTTGTCTGGTTTGGAGATTACACAACAAAGTGGTTAAGTGGTTGCGCCGTAAATTATGAATAAGAGTGGGAGTCATATAGAGTATGCCAGATTTTTGGCGGGTATACTGGAAGTTTCATTCAAGTGATATCATCTCTCGATGTGATTGTGTATATTATTGACGGGTTTTTGTAATACTTCTAGAAAAAAAAGTTTATCAATAACAAAGACTATTTTTAGTAAGTATTTGTTGTAATTTTTATTATTATATGTCAAAATAAGTTGTAAATGGTTTATTAAAAGGCATTATACTTGAGGAAAAAGTAGTTTCCTTGTATTGGGCACTAGGAACAAAACGTGTTTGATGAGATGCGATTTCGTTAATGTGGCAGATATAAATCCACAATTTTCAAAGTTCAGTGGCAATATATCAATATCAATTCCATCAATATTTTATATTTAACTATTTTAAGTGCAGTAAAAAGTTTTCCAATTAAGGTTTTAAAACAGTTAAATCTACAGCAAAATATTTTTGTTTTTATTTCGCTTGCCAGTATAAGCTAGTATATCTAAGATTATTGGAGAGTTATTGTATTCGCCAAACAAATCGACCGTTTTGATGATTAATTAAATTAGGGCTCTGGATAATGAAAAAACCTTCATTGCCGTGGTGTAAGCATACCGAGCAGCATAAATAGGATAAAAAGATTGTTTATCATAAGAGTTCCACGCAAACATAAGATAAGAAAATTGATCCGCCAATCTTAGTACAAAAATGTACAGAAGTTGCAATTTAGCAACCTTCGTTATAGCATTGAAAATGACCTTGGCTAACTTTCAAGTCTGGCATGAAATTTGCAAAAATCTGAAAAATTTACAGGGGTAAGAAATAAATTTTATTAAGTTGCAACGGATAGAAAAGTACAAAAGTATAAAATCGTACACAAAATGGAAATATATACGACTCGCGAAAAGTTACACAACACACAACTCGGAATAATTGTAATACTGAACAATACAGTGAAATACAATAAACTTAAAGCTAGAAAACATAAAACGATACAAACAAACGGCAAGCAATGCAAGAAAAGACACAAACATAATGTTTTGGACATTTCTACAAAAATGGCAGTATCACGTGAAAGTACCAATCGTCTTCTGTGCGAAACGCGGGGACACCGATACGGCCGGCCGTAGGTCCCAGGTCCCAGGACCTAGGTCTTAGGTTCTAGGTCTTAGGCCCCAGGTGCTAGGTCCTAGGTCGCGGCCGCCGTATTTGCTTCAATTTCAGAAAAATACAATCCGACAGTTGTCCATACCTTTAGTATCACAATATTTCATATCTACTTGCAAAATTACAATTTCACAAAGGGCCAGAATCAAAAAAATTGTACAAATACCTTATTTAAAATTTGAGAAAATAAGCGAAACAATTGCGAAACAATCATATTTCATGCTTCATATCCTACAAACTCGCTACATATCGATTTTGAAGCGATTTGCACCAAAACTTTAGCACGAAAAAAAATTGTCCCCTCCCCCACACACACAACCGCATCCCGAATTATTTTACAAACTAAAATCGACCCGTGGAAAGTCTCAAAACACCGAATTTCACACAAATATCGATTTTCAGCTTTTTCCGATGATTATAACTTTTTCCCCATTTTCAACCCCCAAATCCACCTCGGTCAAAAAATTCTTAAAAACCTACAGATTCGTCCACATAGTACCAAAAATTGGATTATCCATAAAGCAACAGAGAATTGGAACGCAGGTATATCAATAGGTGACCAGAAGATCTCGAATCTAAGATATGCCGACGACACAACAGTTTTGGCTAGTTCAGAAGAAGATATGGCGGATATCTTACAGCGGATTGTAGTATATAGTGAAGAAGCTGGTCTTAAACTTAATAGGTCAAAGAGCTATATTTTGGTAGTAGATGGAGCAAACACCCTACCTCAACATTTTGAAAATATACTGGACATACCAAGAAGAACTGAAGTTATTTACCTTGGGGCACGCATTTCGAACACCGGTAACTGCAAAGAAGAGATAAAAAGAAGAATAGGGATGGCAAAATCGGCATTATTTCAACTGACCAAAATTTGGAAAGACCACCATATTACGAAACAAACAAAGAAACGGTTGATAGGCTCCCTAGTATTTCCTATTGCTACATATGGCTCTGATCCTGGACACTTAACGCAGCGTGCCGCAGAAGAATTGAAGCTTTTGAGATGATTTGTTATCGACGCATGTTAAGAATTCCTTGGACTGCGCGAAGAACCAACCTCTCAATTTTAAGAGATTTAAAAATTGACACCAACCAGCGACTTCTACCGACAATTCAACGTCATATACTACGCTTCTTTGGTCACGTAATCAGACGAAGCGGGATGGAAAAATTGTATATACAAGGCAAAGTTGATGGTAAAAGAAGAAGGGGTCGGCCACCCGTGAGATTCATAGATCAAATAAAAAGTCTCACTCATCTATCTATGACCGACGTAATGAGAACAGCAGAAGACAGCGAAACATGACGGGCGGTTATCAACTCTGAGTAACATGAGGGGTCACGATACTCGGAATCGAGTTACGACTAAGAAGAAAGAAGTACCAAAAACGCAATGTGACATTTTTTTATTTTCCCCCTTTTAAGCGAAATTCCAATTTGCTAAAAACGTACCTCAAATTTACACCTCTGTAACTTCGTCCCCGTGCATCGCAGATGCCAAAACATTTCCAAGCGTCACACAAATCGCTACTGAACCCCCGTATTACCGTCACACTTCCAATTCGTTAAATATTTTCAATGTTAAAAGAAAAAATAAGCGAAACGAAGCCTGTACTTTCCTATACTTTAAAAACATTTACATATACTATTACCAAAGCTCCCTAGGCGTGGTTAGAGTTTCTGCTGTTTAGCGGTGTCAAACTGATACAAAAATTGATTTAGCATTATTTAAAATTTTTATGATTATACGTCTTAATAGTAAGCAAAAATTAAAAGAATAAAATAATAAAATGTAAATGTCAGTTGCAGCAAATACTATGCTAATAATTGCCACTAACAGTAAAGGCCACAATACTCCCACTCAACAGCTATTATGCGTTCACAGTATTTATCTATTGGTTGCATGGTGGAGAACTGCGGATGCCGGTCATACGGTATTCAAAGTTAGGCACTGTCCGCTCTGGTCCCCACTCGGATGGGTGACCAATATAAGGGTATATCTGCAACCAACCGTGCTTCGGAGGGCACGTTAAGCCGTCGCTCGGTCCCGGTTGTCATACTAACATCTTTGGCAATCTTAAACCATTTAGTGGAACTTCTTCCCCTTTCGATGGGTAAGGTCAGCCTTCTGCCCGGCATACGTGCAAAGAGGGTTCACAGAACCCGCACTAGTTGCGGGTATTAAACAGGCCATTGGCCTATAACAAGAGGAAGAAGATGAAGAAGTATTTACCTCTGCACCGGACGAATCCTTCTGCCAAGTTGTTATAATCGCCGGATCGGATCCTCTTTTTTTTGACAATTTAGAAAACCAAATTTCTTATGAGAAAAGAAATTTAATTTATAGATTTTTTGCAACTAGATTCTTTGGTATTAAAGAAAACCAGAGACGACACAGCAAATTTATCAGACATAAATTGGGTGGACGGGGGAAAATTAACTCCGCTAAATATTGCTGCACCTAAAACTTAAATGATATGTTTCTTATTCTACTAACACCCGTGAGCAATTTAGCTAAAACAGAAATTGTTTATAGTCGCAAAGAAATTAACGGGCTGGAACCCGAACCTAATTGTTGTTCATCCTCAACTCTACGAGCATACACAGTGTAAAAAAAATCGTGCCAGTCTTTGATCAATGCTGCTTTGAAAATTTCCAAAATATTGAAATGATTTTCACTTCGGAGTTTTCATGCATTTGAAAATTCTCGTACAGAGTAATATTGTGTATTCCTAAAACTACTACCTACAATGCCAAATTTGATCCCGATCTGGCGACTGGATTTTGAGTAATAAATAGTAATTCAAAATTGAAGAAAATGTAGCGGTCGCCATTTTGAAGCTAGAAAGTTTAAAAGAAAAGCTTGGACTTTGCCCTTAAGGTTTCTATCAAATTTCGTTTTTAGATTTAGAAAAATCAAATTTTGAAAAAATGGCACCAAAAGAACATGTTCAACTTCCGCTTCCGGTTTCTATTTTTTTTATCCGTTTGGGAGTTATGGAGCGCACACACCTACCCACCCTTTCACACGGACATACATTTTTTATAATTCATTCTTTGGGTTTCTGGACGTCCAAAACATGTATTTTCGTCAAAATGTCGAATTTGAAATTTTCATGAAATCAGTACTTTTTTTGTACTGATATTAAAGGAAAGTAAAAATTAGGAAACTTCAGAACTTTAATGTGCGGTCACCGTATACAGGTTGTTACTATTTTACTTGAAACATAGGCAACTAACAAGCGCGACAAAGACGGAATACGCTACTAATGAGTGCAACGAGGAAATGATAGTCGAAAATTGAATTTTTAAATAATTCCACAAAATAGGAGTTGAGTGGGGGGACAAATGTCCTTCTCAAATATTAATTTATCAAAAAGCAAACCAAAATCGTATTCCACGATATACAAATGGTCTATTTACGCAGGCGCGATATTTTGATCATCCCCCGTTGACTTACACCGTTGTGATTATCAAACATTTCCAAATTTTGGATTTCAAATTGTTAACAGGGTGGGAATTAAGATTGCTTTACAAAACAGCTTTTGGAAGGTTTGGATTGGCTTAATCTGTACTTTTTACAAACCTTGTTTTATTTCTAGACTGAAAAAGAGTAGCTCATTCGGACTAAGCTTAATAATTCTTTTTAGTGAGATGACTGGGCGCGGCCGATTAGACGTGGTTGATTAAGCGCGGCCGTTTGATCGCAGTCGTTTTGGCGCAGGGGGTTTGGGCGCATGAAGGTTTTGCCGCGAGTCGTTTGGGCGCAGGGGCGACAAGCGTAATTTATTTTGGTTTATTTTACAGAAAATTCAGTGTTGCTATTCAAATCAAAATTGATTAAAAAGTGTTGTTTTATCATCACTAAAAGTTTGAAAATTAAACTGAAACTTAGGGGTTGTTTTCACTTTTTGTTTAACTTTGTAAATTTGTCAGTTTGTGATGAACCGGTGTAAACGCTCCAATTTAATTCAGTTTGTATTTTTTTCAGTTTTTTAAACTAAAAGATAAGCAATTATTTTGTGTTATATGTATGTTGTTTATTTTGCTAAATTAAATAGTTGAAAATTCTGAATCCCGTGTTAAATGTTAGTTAATAATATAGTGGGTATTAAAATATTGATTAAAAAAGAAAAAATTAAAGAAAAAACAAAAAAAATATTTTTTTTATTGCCCCCAAACATATCCGCGTCCAAACATCCCTGCGCTCAAACGTCTCTACGTTCAATCTTTAAGGCAAGCCATAGAAAATATCTCAAGGTAAAAGTATGCAATAGATAATCTTGAATGATATTTTGTTGAAAGAAGTTCAGGAAGAAACGTTTTTCATAAGCACCTTAGGAAAATTTAAAAATATGTAAATATGTACTATAATTTCCTCATAAGCAACACCTTTAAAAAACTCATTTGAAAAGTTTTCAGTTTCTTATATCAGTTATTTGGTACCACGGTGTGAAGATTTAAACCAACTTGATTTAAATCAAGATTTAAATCGCGATTTAAATCGTTGCGATTTTTTTATTTTAATCAATAATTTAAATCAAAAGGTCAATTTTTCGAATGTTTATTGTAGAAAACCAAAAAAATGTGAAAAAGCAATTGCAAGTTTAGTATCAAACGCAAATGTATGATATTTTATTAAAAATCAAACAAATTAAACATAAAATAAATGGTCAATTCTAAGGATTACATGGCTCATGCTCATAGCATAAAATTAGTCTTCAAATACAACATTACACTTATTGTTACAATAACGAAATAAAAACACCAGGCAGAAGTCTTCAATCTAAAACTAATTTCTGTAACGGGCAGATGTACAGAATAAATTCCCGTTTGTGTTTCACTTTTTCTGTATTTAGGTATAATTAAACATATTAGTCTTACACGTATTACAAATGCACAGATGTGAACGTGAAACTTAAAAACATGTACTGTTTTATAAAGATAAAAACAGGTTTCAAAACACCAGAAAAATTGATTTAAATAAAAAAAAATCGATTGTTTTTTGATTTTTTATTAAAATAGTAATTTTTTTGCACCCTGTTTGAAACCGATACTTGGAAAATATTGTCTGGTAATTAAATTTTCAAGAAAAAAAATAATTTGCTGCGTGTAACAGGCGATTGATTTCTATTATTTGTCTAAAAGTAATTTAATAGAAATTTTTATTGACCTTTACGGTTATAATTGAAAAGTGGTGGAAAATTATCTTTCTCGATCGGAATATTTTTTTATTACTTTTAAATTACGACCGTAAAGGCCAATAAAAATTTCTATTAATTTATATTAATAGCGGCCAATTAAACGTAATTTAATTCTTCTAAAAATAAATCTGGAACATTCGTGATAATTACTCATGATCCAAATCAACGTTGAGGTATCATCATCGAAATGTGAAACTGATAACTTTGATTAGTTATACTATGAAAATGATGTAATCAAGTATTTTGAAAGTATTAAACGTTAAAAGAAAATCTCTGTAACTTATTAAAGATTAATTGACAATTTTTTACTGTTCCTGTACTGTATTTTTAATTGCAGCTTTTTTTACATATGCCGAACAAGCCGCAATAGCAAACATTATAAATATCTAAGTGAATACCAAATGGATGTTGTTATCTCGACAGATCCGTTCATTGCTGGGCTAAAAATGTATTTAACCTAAATTATTTTTTATTAAATACAAAGTTTACCAGGTCATATTATTTGGGAATTAGGCTTAGTACTTGACTTACTTTTAAAATGTGGTATGTTTCAGCTGTGATTTTCGTTAGTCATCTTATTCAGGTTAATACTTAAATTAGCCGACAAATACTTGTGATCTTGTTATCAGTGAACTAACCGGGCGAAGTTTTATTATAATATATTATGTGACAGGTCTTTTAGTCTCATGGGGGAATTTCAACAGAAATTACATGTTAAATTATTTACAAGGTAATGTGTTTGGTTTCTCTAGGCTCTAAGGGACCTCCTAAATTTTACTTATAAACAGGACTATAAATCTTATTAAAATTATATTAGTAAGTGGTTGCTGTTTAGGTGTGAAGCTGCACTTCTGGACGTTGAGCTTTTATTTTCGTGTACTTTCAGTATACTACAGTACGGATTTCACGAAAACTTACAATACAATAAATACAATAAAAAATAAGGTTTTTAAAACATCCGAAGCGGAAGTTAGACATGTTTTTTCATAACATTTTTTTCGGAAATAAAATTTTCCAAATCTGAAAACGGAATCTGATAGAAGGCCTTAGATCAAATCCAACGCTTTTTTCCGAACTTTCTAGCTTTAAAATGGCGGCTGCTAGCATGTTTTTAAAATTTTAATTTTAGGTAGGGATGTACCAAATAGTGATTTTGGCCACTGGTCAAATACCGAATATTTGGAAATTTATCACGACCAGCTATTCGGCGAATATTCGGCCAACTATTTGGTCAAGTATTCGGCCAAAATAACAGAATATTTTCCAAATACTTGGCTGAGCATCTAATATTAGACCAATTACTCGAATAAATATTCGGCCAAGTACCAAACTACTATTGGGCTAATTACCTAACTCAAGCCAATTATTCGGCCATGTACCGTATAATTTGTGGTAATAAATGTGTAGGTTAATTGCGTTACATAATCGGATAGCGTTCAGTTTGGCTGCCGAAATATTAACTTTTTTAAAATGTATTTCAATCTTAATTATACCGCCAAAACATCAAAACATTGCAGTTTTCATGTGGTACCCTAAATGCCGAATTCTTACCGAATATTTGGCGAACATTCGGCACACTAAAAAACTATTCGGCTTATTCGAATATTACGCAAGCTCTAAAAATGGCCTAATATTCGGACAATTATTCGGCCCACCGAATACTCGATACATCCCTAATTTTTGCACCTTATTTCTCTGAAACAAGTTGGCAGATCGGGATGAAATTGGGTATGTTATTCAAGCAAAAGAATTTTTGTAGGAATGAAAGCTGAAGTTTTTGAAATTTAAAATAAATTTCAGAAACTGCACATGATTTTTTGTAGAATCACAGAGATGGTGGTGAGATCTACAATTAGGTTGCTGCCTCAATTAGCTAGTTTTTCTACTGCTTTGTTTAATACATGGGGAACGATATTGAAGCTAAAAGGGGCTATGAGTGATAGTAGAATAAGATTCTCAACTTAATTTTTATGTGCATCAATATTTAAAGAGCTTAATTTTCCCCTTCTCACACCATTTTTTATATTTTGGGTAATGAATTTGATGTACCGCCCCTGGTTCTCTTCAATCCTAAGTAATCTTTTTTTCAAAAAATAATAAAAATGAGTATTTTTTAAATAATAATAACTTTTATCGAGTTATAAAGTAGTGCAGGTGCGCTTCAGCCTCAGTTCTAGCTATGTCAGCGTAGCCTATCAGAAAGCGGAAAGTGTTTGTGTGTTTGTTTCTTGCTCCGTTCGTTCTCCGTTTTTTTTTATGGGGGCGAGAAACGCATTATCATAGCCAGCTGTTGGTGCGTACAAATACAAAAATACTTTTCAAAATATAGTAAGCAACAATTTCTAAAGTATTTTGTGATTGCGCAGTTTTGGGGATATTTTTATTTATAAACTTTAATAGTGGTTGAATTGATGTAGAGCTATGAGAACATCCAATAATGGAGTAGAAAAACTCTTTGGTTCTCATAAGAACAGTTTAGAAATGCAGATGTACATTTCGACCGCTAAGCAGGTGAAGAGGTGATTTTTAATTCACCCTGCTAGTAAGGTCACATCGTAGTTCCGCTCTTTTGTTCATTCTCATTTTTTGCTCTGAAGATGGTCGGTTATCGGTCAAAATGTACAATTGAATTTCTAAACTGTTTTTATTGAAACTCAATGGGTTTTCTACTCCATTATTTTTAATAGCAGTGTTTTTCAAAATGAATCAAGTGCTTATACTTCATGGCTCACTTATTAGCATGATTGAAGTTGGACCTACGTTGTAATTTATTTATTATTGATGTCTGACTTACCCTGTCTTTATCGAGGTTAAAAAGGATGAGATGTTGAGCAAATTAAGCAACAGTAAACGTTTTGAAAGTATTATTTTATTTTTGTGATGCATATGTAAGTGTCATAAAGGTGCGAATTTTGTATTGCAAATTAGCAAGTCAGTTGTAGGAAGTAAAGCTGCCAATCTGGATTTATACCCCAGTCTTACATATAATGATACTTCTACTTTTTGGGACTACTAATAAACGGCAAGAGTTGTATAGGTTATGTAAGTAACTGAGAACTCTTTTCAAGAACATTGTGTGCTATAACGTATTTGTGTGCAATACTCTCAACCTGATTAGATCTCTTCCCAACAGCGCTTCCATCGTTACGCCTAATTTCCGAAAGATAATAGCGCCCCGTGATACACCTGACATTTTAACCAAATAATATTAATCGAGTACTCACAAATGGGTAATAAGACCCGAAAAGAGCCTCTTGCTGCAATAGAAGTAAAAATAGCACCGTCATTCGCCGCAGTCAGCTTTCATCAGCGCTTTAATATGATACGCATATGCCCTCGTAAACCAAAACCTAAGGTAATGATTTTTTTAAACTGAAATTTTAAGCCTAATACGTGTGTGATAATTCGACAGGATTTCACCAATAATGCTTCAAATCTCACATCAAATCCAGCGATCTTAGTGTTCTTTAAAAATCAGCAAGATGGGTCCTTTTCTTTAGGGAACATACTCTTTTATTCAAATTCATCTCCAATCACTAAAATATTGGCTTTGTCTATTTTTGAATCAAATTGCAGCCACACTCTCCTTTTAGTTTTTGATTGGATAAAAGTATCAGTAAAAATTTGTCTTACACTTTACAGCTTTCTTGGATACTTGTGCTATTTAAAAATGTCAAATTACCTTATTTTGTGTTAATAACACAACGCAATATTTACTCTAATCCCTAATTAATTTGATGATACTGTTCACCGAATTGTCCGTATCCATTTTTATATTATTTCGCAACAAACTATCCCTACTAGTGGCGTAACTATGGGCCCGGGAGGCTTGCAACCGCGAAAGGACCCGAGCATTTTAGAGCGTTTTGGGGGACCCAAACTTCCAAATCATTTCTTTTTTTTGTTTATAAGTTTCCTAAGGAGAGCTCAACAATATCGGAGTGGGGGGGGGGGGGGGGCAAAAACTGTAGCCTAATCCCCGCCCGAATGTGAACAAACGTCAACTTAATCTTATGTTCGGCTACTACCCACTTGACACTACTGAAACGCTGTAAACCCCTTACCAACCACTGCAGCGTGCAGTTCTTTTTGGGATGTCACTGTTGCATATCTCGCGCTTCTACTTGCTGTTCTAAAAACATTTGTCTCATTTTGTGTGACGGAATTTCCGCACTGTACTAATTCAAACTAACTTTGTGCTACTAACAATCTCAACAAAATTTATTTCTTGGATTTAAAATTATATAAAATTTTTAAACAGTAAAAATAGACAAAAAAATACTGTAGCGTAACAATAGCTGGGAGGGCAGTGCCCCGCTGTCCCCCCTGTACCGGCCGTTGCGTCACTGGTAAGGAAGCGTTTGCATACTAATGTTTATTAGAACTTTGTTTTATTGCTTTGATGTGTAGAACCTTTTTCTTAAAGTTTATTAAATAAAAATTAAAATAAAATCAAAAATAATTTTAAATTACACTAGGGGCAAAAGCAATATTCGAATGTTGCAGTTAAAATATTTTTAGCTCGTTGTTTCTCGCCGCAAGGCACCGTCTTTATCTGTATGCGTTTGCTTACAGGAATTATGTCCGAGTTAGTGAATTCCGCATTCTTGTCATCACAAAGTGAGTTGTGCGCATTATGATACAAACTTTGACCTCTCCTTATGTCATCGTATCATATAGTTCCATGAGGCATTTGCAGGTGTCTAATGTAATGGGTATTGTTTCAACGTCCGCTTCCAAAGTGGAAAAACAGAGAATTATAAAATAGTTCAATCATACGAATTATAACCTCTCGAGATATCTCGAGATATTTCGAGATATTTTTATAATCGAATAGTTCGATTATTTTCATTCGAAATATTCCATCACTAATAACAATACGTTTTGAAAAAGTGAAATACAGAAACATGACTAATATCCGTTGTTGATTACGTTGCTTTAACGGTTTGTTTTTGAATGTCATTACGCTGAAAAAACTATGAAATTGTTCCACAACTTTGTTGGAGCTATTGAAATTACTTATACCCATACAAAACGTATTTAGTTCTTGTTTTAAAAGAAAAAAATACATTTTCAGACACCGTTTGCCTGTTCTTGTAGAATTTAATATGGAATAATAATTGAAGTGTAAAAAGAATCCTTTTTGGAAGTTCTCTAATTCCAGTAAAAATTGCTTAGTATAAATTATATATAAGTATTCATACCTCTTGGTAATGGTCCATTAAAGAAAAAATTAAATGAAACTCTTGAGGGTGAATTTACATAAAACGATTCAATCAGTCTCACTCCAGTGAAGCAAAAAATTCACGCAATCACGATCGAAAGATTACCGGCAATAACTACGAAATTTTTTATAATAGTCTAATGGATGCAGAAAATCTCATGTCAAAATTTGAAAAGAAAAATGTAAATGACAAAGATGATATCTATTACCACAAATTTTATTGACAGTAACGAAATGTATAAATGCAGTAATTCGAGTGACATACGCTACGCTATTGTAATATAATTTTACACCGTATGCCCGTTTTTCCATCTCAACGCCAAACACACGCCAAGATAAAGAAAAATTGTGTTTTGGTTCACTTCCATATTAATGTATTGATAATGTTGTTTTAAAAATTTCTTTCAGCGTGGTCTTTCCCGAGCACTCGCCTGAAATTTAATTGTTTTTAATAGACTCACACAGTACACAAAGTGTGTACACTGTACAGGCAGCTACAAAATTAACGACCGTAGTAGTAGGCTCGAATAAGCATTTAAATACAAAAGTTGTTCAGTTTAATGGGACCTTTAAAATGTTTGAGATGTTCGAGATAAGGTTTTTTGAATGTTCCCGCTCTTTTGAGGAGGAGAGGGGGTATTAACGTTAATACCCCCTTTAACGTTTATTTTTGGTCTTCGTGTGGTACATCGTTGGAAACTTAATTTCCATAAACAAATTTTCTTGGTACACTAGTTCATGTGCAATGGAAAAAAAGGTTTATTAATGGACGCGTTTTTATGTAATTGGCCGCCTTTTTGAAATGACTTGAGCTATCGATTTTGTCTTTTTTTAAATTGCTGGATTTAAAAAGACCTTTTAAATGTGATACGACTTGACGCAACTTTGCATTTGAAAATCTCGAGACACCTCATTTAGCTCCCAAAACCACCCTTTCCGGAGCCTCACAACATTTATAAATACTTTTACTGAATATCTTATGTTCGATTTATATAACAAGTTTTTTATCCCATCCATCTAGATTCAATGGTTTAGCGTAAAAAATAGTGCGTGGGTGGTCTCTAACTCATGGACCTGTTTTCAAAACGATAAAAATGTCAAAACTGAAAATGTCGGAAGTTTTAAAAATTACTTTTCAAAGGCTTATAATTATTTATTTACATTTTTTGAGCTAATAGTGATAGTGAGAAACTACAAATTGGCTTGAATTTTCTTAATTTCTCTGTAACGCCTTCTATATAGTTTTAAAGTATGGACATTACTGTCTTTATATTTATTAAACGGGAGATGTTAAAAATTTCACGTTTAAGCTAAATTGGTCATTAGTAGCATTAGAATGGCATTCTAAATTTGTTTATACTAAGATATAAAGATCTATAGTAAATCCGTAACTGTCTCACCATAACACGACGACAGGCTCATGCATCTCGTCAAAATTTATCACTATTTATTAGCATAACACGATGACGGGTCCTTGCATCTCGACTCGATTTATTGATTGTTTATGGTGAATGCTCATGTTCCCGACACTATTTTTTTTATAATTTGGTTATTTATAACTTACTTTAATGCTGGCGGGTGGAAAAAAATAAACTGTAAACTTCTTAAAGCTCGGTGTATTTATCACTCCGACATGAGAATCTCGCAAAGCGCAATTTATATAATTTCTTTCAATAATCTTCTTCTCCTTCTTCTTCACATGCGTGCTCTTCGGAGAAGAGCGTTCGCGATCATCAGCCGGGACACTGCTGTTCTAAAAAGTTCTACCGATGTTAATCCGAACTAATCTCTGAGGTTCTTGAGCCAGGATATACGTCTTCGGCTTGGTGGGCGGCGGCCATTGATTTTAGCTTGTAATATAATCTGTAGTAGGCGATATTTATCAGTCCTCATTATATGGCCTAGATACTCAAGTTTGCGCTTTTGAATAGTATTGGCGCATTCAGTTGTTTTGTGCATTCTTTCAATAATACACAATTAATATAAATAAATCATCGCACAGAGAACGCTATTACAATTTTATTAGAAACGGCATGCATTACTAGGGCGAGGATTTTTGGACAATTTATTAAAAATCTCATAATAGACGAGACGTGCTTACAGGAGCTATGTTTCAAAACGATTATTCATTCATACTTAAGAAGCGATAGTGTTAACTGTTAAGCTGCAATTTGTCAACTCAGCAATTTAGCGTGACCTAGAAAGTTTAGTTTAGTTTTACATACTGAGCACTAATTTATTCCTAACATATATCCAGAAATATGTACAAGTCACAACAGAAATTGGACAAATAGGTATCGAACAATTACATTACAAGCGATTTGTGTTCATAAATTTCTAAAATAAATTCAGCCTAGTTAGGTTTATCTACGACATGGAATGAACCGATTTAATTTTGTTTAGGCGAACAATTAATAAACATGAACTAAACTTAACCAAAATATTGGGAACAAGAGTTACAATAACAGCCGCGTTGGTAATAGCTCGCATTACAAAAGAATTAACTGTTGTTGTTGGTAAATTCGCAAAATATAAGACCCTGTTTGGATTGTACAATCCGGCCCCATTCTTTTCGAGATGCATTCCATTCGGAAGAGGTCGAAGAGATCCGAAAAATAAGTAAAATTACAGCAATCGCTATATGATTCATAAAACTAGGACTTCGAGGCGCGGTTCGAAACACTACCAGCTTTTTAAACTTATTTATTATTTTAAAAACGCGTGAGGCATAGCCCACCGGTTCTGCTAGTTATTATTGTTGCTATAACCTTTCATTCGCCCATTTTTTTGACTTAAAAATTAAATTTTCCGATCTTCCTAAAGGAAGATAGTTTTGGATTAAAATCCAAATCCCGCTTTTTCGAAAAAATAAAAAGACACCTTTATTTAAGATTTTTCGGTGCAGTTTTGTTACTCTTGTTTTTATATTTAAATTTTGATGTAACTGTATGTTATTAATGTAATTATTTGTTTTATACGTATTAATATAAACTATATGCCATGCTATCGAATTACTAAACTTGATTTTTTTTGTTCATTAAATTTGTTAGCTGAAGCGTCAATCAGAGACTAATTGTATTTATTTTGCATACGGCATTGACGTCAATTTCAAACAATAAGCAGCATACAAGACCTATTTCCGACATGATAACTGACTCAAATTAGTCTGTACATAACGAACTCAAGGTTTCTTGTCAAGTTCACCTATTAATACTTATTTTTTCTTGTATTTCAGATGTTCCGATATGTCTTTCTGTGCTGGCTCGTCGTTTTACATTTAAGGGCCGCCACAACAATAGAATACGTCGATCCGGTATCATCCACGATACAACACCAACACGTCTTTGTTTCCAAAGTGGAACCGCGAAAAAATCAGAACACTTCGTGGGCATGCGACTGTTACAATGCCACAGATGGGGTGGAAATGGAGATGGAGTGTCGGTGTTACGGGAAGGAGCTTACAGAAGTTCCTTCAGATTTAGATGAGAACTTACACAGGATAACAGTCACTGATTCTGACATCAGATTTATTAGAAGAAATTCGTTTCAACCTTATAACGAAACGCTCAGAGATGTGTAAGTAAAACAATACTATGTTGCTAAAGTTTGTAAATATGAATCTTTCCTATTGAAAAACAACAAAACGTTAAATTGAATGTTTGTTTTCTCCTGACTTTACATTTAATGTAGTAAAAGCAATTTGTTTTTGTTTATGGTTTAAAGTATTAATCTTGAATAATGAATAATTTGTTTGGTATTATTTTGCATATGTTGTGGTCGCAAAAAATATTAAAATTTTCAATCGACTTTAACGCCTCTTTACCGATAAACCATTAAGTTTCCTTAAAAAAACGAGCGAATTAAAAAAAATTTAAACTTTAAAATATTTTTATTGCAGTAAACATAAAAACTAACAACCCATTAGTACACTAATGTGTAATGTTTTAAATATGTAGCTACCGCAACAGTCAACAAACCTTCAACCATGTGATTATGTTGACGCGCTTGTACTACACTGGTTGGTTTAAATTGTAAAGGTTTACGCAAGATATTATATGGATGCTAAATTAATATTTAAACATATCTTATTAAGTGAACTAAAGCAATACTTGTCACGTGTGTAAATGATTTTTTTCCTACCACACATACAAGTTATAGATTTTTTTTATGTTACTGCAAAGTAGATGACATAAAACAGTAAAGTATTTCTTACTGTCAATTTAAGAAACATACTAAGGAAGTCTCGTGTTTAAAAAGGAAGATAAATATAAATACCGTATTACATAAAAAACTGGCGAAATATTTATTTTAGATACAAAAACTACTTTTTTTTAATAGCAGCAAACTAGAACTAGAATAAGAGTAGTTACAGCTAAAGAAACTACAAGCAAGAGCGATATTTAGCAGTGGCGTTCTGTGGGTTCAAAATTTGACTAGGCATAGGAAAAAATATTTAACATTAAGATTAAAAGGTAAACAAATTACGGCAACTTCAATTTACCAAGATCTGTTGTTAAATGAATTAATCTACGCATAACATCACTATTAAATTTCACTTTGTTATTATGCACTTTAATTTGATAACGTAAACCGTCATCCAAAGCCAAGTTAATGCGTGATTTGTCAAACAATTTTAATCTACCAGTTGATATGATAAATGTTCGATGCACGTTTTTCAATTGCAGCTGAAAGATTTTTTAACACAGAGTATATCCTGTTTCAGACTATATTTTTGAGGGTTAGATGTACATAAAAATAGTAAGCAATTCCAGAAAAATAACTTATTTTTAATGTTGCTAGCAATCAGCCACTCCATTATTTTATACCATTCTGTATTAAACGATGTAGATTTCTTCATACCGTCTGTCTGTAACAGCCCTAGTCATTTAGGAGTACATCGCCCACGTTCTTTAATTTCTATTGTTTTTTCGTAGGAGTATCCATTAAATTTTTCTTGTAAAAGCTGGTCAACGAGATTTTCCATATTTGCTGCAAATTTTCAAACTACGTATGAAATAAATCATCACTCAATAGCTTCACACTGGACGTGAATGCGGCTGAACGACGTTAGTAATTTAAATAACCGAGTGAGGCCATGCTTTTTCGATGCTAAAAACCTTCTGAAATTTCTACTATTTTTTTCCAACCGATCATTGCATTATTTTATAATTGTGCATGCAAACGTATTAAGAATAATAGACTAGCTGATTGTGTCTAACCTGGCATAATTCGGCCCGATAAGCTGGGCCTCGCGTAAACAAAACAGTGTTTTAAACGCTTGTTTGTTTATTTGCGATCGGTTTGTTTCAGAACTATTCTGCTATTGTTGCTTTAACTGTAAGTGAAATTTGATTACATGCTGGTTAATATATTTACTTCCACTTTTACTTTGGCGTCCAATTTTTAATATTACGCGGTAGTGTTAAAAAGTAAAAACAAAAACTGTATGTAAAAGTTGTTTTTTTTAATTGAAATTTAAAATTTGAGTTTTTATTTAAAAAATTATGGGTAGGCACTGACTACCCTGCCTAATAGGACGGACCGCCACTGATATTTAGTCAATTTTTGGTGATATTACTGCGTGTCTGCAATTGTACTAAACTTGCCAAGTATTGCAAATATTACAATCTATTTTTTTCGTCTTGTTCTTCTTTTTCTTCTTTGTCATCAAACATAAGTCTTAGTTGCTTGTTGCGTCTTCCAGTGTTTATTGGTTTTTACATATTTTTTACTTAGTATGCAAAATAAAGGAATACAGAACACAATAAAAAAGAACTTGTACATAGGATGAATGAAGAGAGAGCAAATAGTGGACTTCCGACCAAACGGAGAAGAGGAGGACGATATTTGGGAAACTGAAAATATTTTTTTGATGTAGGTACAGTAGTTTGAAAAGAAGGGATGACGTTTTTACGATTTAATAGTGTTTGTCATAAATTAAAAGAAAGTTAAATTTTTTCATAATATTAATACTCAGCTTTAGTAATTTACAGAGCGATCAAATAAAAACTTAATTGCAGTCGCCTTTGAAACAAACACGTCATGTCGATGATTGGTTTGCAAATCGTGGAGCTATTATCATAGTTGCGCGGTTTATTATTTTACCGCAGTTGCTCATATTTAACATTTTTTAACAAAAAGCAAGTAAGCATAGTGAATTATTTTTAATATTTATTAGTTTAATTTTCCAAACGCGCACGATAATTGTCAGTTGTAAACCAAGACCCATTTAACACACATAATGGAAATAAATATTATACGGTGCGTGGTTTAGCGGTAAAAGCGACGGCTTGTAATCTAGTGACCCTTTCTTCTTCTTCTTCTTCTTCTTGCGGCGATGCGGAACTCCGCAGCACGTAGGCCTAATTGGCCCATTGTACATCCACCGCTAGTTCAAGGATTCTCCTCATACAGACCGGTACCTAGGCCAAAGGCCAGTACCCTGCTGATGGAGATATCCTGTAATTCCTGTGGCTCCAGAACTGGAATGCCGAGGTGTCGGTGCCTCAGTACCATTAGTCTGAGGCAATGAGTGAGAAGATGGAGGGAAGATTTCTCTTCTTATCCACAGAAACTGCACATGGGGTCGTTTGCTACTCCCGTGGTGTTAAGGTGTTTGTTAAAAGGACAAGGGCCGGTCAGGAAACCTACCTCGATCCTAATGTGTTTCCTACTTAAGCGTAGGAGTTGTTTGGAACGCCATGGCGAGGGTTCTCGGATAAGAAGCTTTGACTGGCGCAGTCCTAGATGCAAGGTCCAGTGGATTTTGAACTGGGAACAAGCCCAGTTTTCAATCTCTTGCCGTGCAATAGTCGTGGGAAGTCCAAGGGCGGGCTCCGGGCGAAGGAAGGGTTTCTTTGAGCCTTTCCTGGCCAGAGCATCGGCTTCCTCGTTTACATTAATGTTACTGTGGCCGGGCACCCAGAGTAGCTTGACCCAATTGTGTGAGCCGAGTCTGCTTAGGGCCTCACGACAGTCTTTAACCAGCATTGATTTGGTTGTAACAGAATCAAGAGCCGCTTGGCTATCGCTGCATATATAGATATGCTTATTAAAGTAACCTCTGCTTAGGTTCTCTTGGGCACAAGTTAAGATAGCATAAATCTCTGCCTGGAACACTGTGGCAAACTTGCCGAGGGCAAACAAAACTTTGCCCTAGGCTGATTGCTATAGATCATGCACCGGAACCTTCTGCCGCCTTCGATCCGTCTGTGAGACAGACTAGGTCCGCTGACTTTAGAAGGTCCTCAGTTCGGGTTCAGTCAGTTGTTTTTTATTCATTTTTGACATTTCTTACTACTTATCTTATCTTGGCCCATGTCTATAATTTATTTTAATTTTTATCTGGTATTTAGTTAAAAAAATTGATTTTTATTTCAATTAGAAAATGCAACACAAACAAACACCTGTGGAATAATAGCTGCGTGTACGAAACAATAACGCAACGACGTTTTCAATTGTTGCATACGTTTATTCACTTACTTTTCTAAACGGTATTTAATTTCTTTCTTAATTAAAACTCAAACAAAAACTCCAACATTCATATTATATCATACTAAAGTCGTACTTAGAGAAAAGGTACTTCCAGACAGCGTACCACAGCGAAGTGTTCTGGGGTCCGCATTATACCTTATTTACACCTCCAATTTACCCACCAACAATAGCATAGTCACAGCAACATTTGCAGATGACACAGCCATTCTTTCAACACACTCAGGCCCAGTTGCTGCAGTTCAACAACTTCAGATGAATGTAGAGAGAATACAACAATGACTGCAAAGGTAGCGCATTAAAGTAAACTAGAACAAATCCGCCCATATAACATTTACCAACGCCAAAGACAATCTTCATAAGTAACCTTGAACGAACCCCCACTCCCACAGGTAGATGATGTTAAATATCTAGGCGTACACCTGGATAAAGGTCTTACATGGCGTACACACATTTGGAAGACAACTCAGCTTGGTCTAAAACTAAGGAAGTACTGTTGGCTAATAAATAGGAAGAAATTCACAATTATCGCTACAAAACAAATCTCTCATATATAAAATAGTACTAAAAACCATATGGACGTATGGAATGAACTGCCGCTAAATCCAATATCGATGTCCTGGAGAAGTACCAATCAAAAGTTTTACGTTTAATAACCAACTACTACGTCCCAAATGCTGAAAGCCGCAACGACCCAAAAGTGACCACCGTCAAGGAAGAAACTGTTAAGTTCAGTGCAAAACATCTACATAAACTAGAAGTGCACCCTAATCCGTTGGCAGTAAATCTCTTAGACAACAGTGAACAAATAAATCGACTTAAAAGAATAAACCAGCTCGAATTACCCTTTAGATTCTAGTAATATATTGATACTACTTTATATATTATTATACTATAATAGTATTTAAGTAAACACAGGAGGGCCGTTAAAGAACGTTCCCTCCTCCAAACTCTGTTCACAAATTACTTAATGTCATTGTAATTGACAGAATGTAATTATTAAAAAAAAATTACTTTCGTTCGTAAAAATGGTTTTAACATAGCAACATAAAATATTTTTAAATATAATTTAAAAATCATGTTTTTAAAATAAATACAACGTAAAAATTAAAATAAATTATAGACATGGGCGACGATAAGACAGTAGTAGGAAATTAAAAAAAAATTAAAAAAAAAATTTAAAAAAAACAGGACTTGTCGCGGAATTTGAACTGGGGTCACTAGATTACAAGCTTTCGTTTTTACCGCTATACCAAACAATCGTCTAATATTTTTTTCCACTACTAGCATTAAACGATATCATTATTTACTTTGTTTTAGAGCCAAGAAGATGAATTTCTTTCCTATTATAAAATTAAAAAACTTTCATGTAAAAATCTTTTGATTTTACTGGTAATAACTGTTCACCAATACTTTCTGGACCTTCCCTAATTTCAGGAGGAGTGCAGTTTTTACTCAAATCATCAAAATTGGACATTTTATAACCACTATTATAAAATATATATTTTACATAAATGTCAATTGAAATTAACTATTCTCTTGTTTTCAAGCAAGGCTACTTTATTTTTGTGCAGATTTGCATTTGTAATTTTAGTTTTTATTAATGTAAAATCAATTAATTATAAAAGGAATAAAGGTGCTAGTAGTGAAAAAAATAATATATAAACCACGGTAGAGAAGACTTATCAGCCTCGCAACTTATTTCCCTCGATGCTTCGCATCTCGGGAAATAATTCTGCTCGGCTGTGAAAAATGTCTTCTCTACTTTGGTCTATAATATACTATTTCTATTACGTGTGTTAAATGGGTCACGGTTTGCAACTGACATTTATCATACACGTTTGTAAAATAAAAATAATAAATATTAAAAATAATTTACCATGCTCACCTGCTAATTGTTAAAAATGTTAAATATGGGCAATTGCGGTAAAATAATAAATCTCGCAACTATGGTAATAGCTCCATGATTTGCAAACTGATCTTCGACATGACGCGCTTGCTTCATAGACGACTGCGGTTAAGTTGTTATTTGATCGCTCTGTACATAGGGAATGTGCTAAATATGGTACAATCACATTATTTTTTTTTATTAAATAGTAATTTTAGTGCTTCGGCTGCTGAGGTCATTAGCACTTAGCATTTGTAGCACTATGGTACATTAGGCACTTCAGACGTTATTGTTAGGCTAAGTTAGGTTCAAAAAAAAAGTATGATAGCTATTTATATGTAGAATCGGCGCTTGTTTTGGCATCGACTTTCCTGTCTATTATTGTTTTCATATTCTTTTACGATGACAGCTATTAATATGAAACTATTTTTGATAGCAATTACAGTATGCGATATTTACGAGTAAACGAAGTAAGACGTATGAAATTAATTATAGGATTATCTGAAAGCGCAAATTATTTTTGATTTTGCCAACAGTAACGAGATTATGTCCTGGAAAGCTGATATTGCACGATATAAAAATGAACAGAGTTGTGGTTAGAATTAAAAGCAGCTAATTTGTAGCGTAGGAGAAAAAGAAAAACGAAATAAAAGTAAAACAGTATTGCACGAGTTTAAAACTACGGTTTTTGCAATATTTATTAAAGAAAATTGTAAATAAAATATCTATATCACATTAATATTGATTGGTTTTAGGAATGTAATTTTAAAACCCAACCACAATTTGATAGTTTTGATACGCCAATAAAAGGATTTTGTTTGTATCCATATGTAATAAATTGGCAATCATATGACACCAATTTTAATTTGTATATTTTGTCATTTTGTGTTAAATGTCAGCCTAAAAATAAAATAATTTTGAATTAGACAAGTACTCCAACCTAGCCTGCTGCCAGGTATTGGAGTTTTCCGAGTTAAAGTTAGGGCACGAAATCAGCCGTCGCACTTCGCAAACATTTACAAATTTATTGCGTTTATATTTTACATTTTTAGCTCATCTCAGTTGGATGTTTAGGGGGAATAAGATATGATTTATTATTTACTCTATAGTATTATAACACAGAATAGTATTATAGAAATCTTGCAGGATAATCGCGATCAAATTGTGACGTCATCAAATATAGAAAATCCTCCAAACCGGTATAACCATGGCAATATATGATATATGGATAGGGTTATGGTATCATTCATTTCATATACAGTGAGTTTTTCTTTTTTGTATACATACCAGCTATGTATACTTTTATAAAAAACATGTCAATGCATTGTTTTACTGCAATCTGTAGGCAACCAACTATACACTACATTTCAAAGCTTCAATTTTTGAAAAGAATAGTCTGCTGTGGAAACAGTAATCAAATTGTTTAATGTCAAATTAATAGCAATGAGTTTTAATTTTTTGAATTTAGCATAAAATTTGAGTATTGTTGATATTTTATGTTTTTAAAATAATAGTTTTATTAAAAACATTTTGATATATAAATAATTTTGCGTTTATTCATAAACATACTCATTGAACATAACCTCACACTATGAGGAATAACCTTTCTCTCTCTATTATTTTCTGTACAGTTGGTTGCCTATAGATTGCAGTAAAACAATGCATTGACATGTTTTTTTATAAAACTATACATAGCTGATATGCATACATATAAAAGAAAAACTCACTATACCACCATTCGTATAAGCAGTAGGCGTTTACGTGGGAGCTTTGCACGTGCTTTTGGGTTCGGATCGACCGCTGCACGTTCTCCCCACCCCGTCCAAGTGAATATTCTGCCGTTCGAACAGAAAATAAATCTGAACACATTTGGTTTTTATTACTAAAACGGACATAATACGTTTACACAGTTTAAAAAAATTACAAAAATTTTAATTCCACAGTAATATATTGCTTTGTTTGTATTCTACGGGCTTTAGATTTTACAGCATTTAGAGTGCGTATAGCATGCTTGGCCTTTAGCTATTTTTGTTGAACTACTACAGGAAAAGAATATATTAAAGTGATATAAAGCTACAAAAAACAAATTTTCAAATTCTTCCCTGGTACGGGTAAAGGTATCTATTTATTCTTTATTCTTTGCAAAACATCTGGAAAAACATTACTTTTAACGTTGTGTGCCGTATAAGTTAAAATTAATTTAATTGGTTCTACTTTGCCCTCAAATTTACATTTTTCCCAGAAGAAGAAAGAAGCTCTCCTGTTTTACCAACCGTGCGTTGTTCTAACTGAAACTATTCCTGACATTATCATTCATCGTAGTGCATTAAATATTTATGTATACATTCTGTAAAACGTTAAGTAAAATAAATTGATGCGATTACTTCATCAAATGGCAATAACAAGCAATTAATTGGAAAGTCAAATTACGAGAGCAGAGTGAGAAGTCTTGTAAAAATGAAACCAGGAATAATTTTTTGGGCCAAAAACAATTAATTTTCAACGTAGTCGCCTTTTAGGTCAATACACATAGTCCAACGTTTTTCCAATTTTTCGATCCTTTTCAAATAGTACGATTTCTCCAACCCTTCAAAATAAGCGTTTGTTGCATCGATGATCTCCTTCTCTTTTCGCCGAGTCATTTCTTCAATTTCTGAAACATGAAATAGTCGCAGGCGGCTACAGTCTGGAGAATATGGTGAATGTGGAAGCAATACAAAGCGTAATTCATGTATTTTGGCTATGGCAACTATACACGTGTGCACCCATGCATTGTCTTGATGGAAGAGAACTTTTTCTTCGCCAAATGCGGTCGTTTTTTTTTCAAAACGTCAATGAAACGGTCCAATAAGTTGCAATAATATTCGCCATTGATTGTTTTTCTCTTTTCAAGGTAATCGATGTGGATTATGCCGCGTGAATCTCAAAAAACAGTGGCCATGACCTTGTTGGTTGATAAAACCGCTTTAGCCGTATTTGACGCAGGTTCGCCAGTAGAAATCCACTGTTTAGACTCTTTCTTGGTCTCCGGTGTATAATGATAGATCCATGTCTTGTCCACAGTTATAAAACGGCGCAATAACTCCATTTTATTGCGCTTGAACATCGTCAAACCTGTCTCTGATGTTGTCACACGTTTGCGCTTTTGGTCGATTGTGAGCAAACGCGGAACCCATCGCGCGGATAAGCAAATGTTCGTGTAATATATTGCGCACACATTCATCTGAGATGCGTACTAGTACTATCTCCCGCACTTTTACTCTGCGGTCTTGCAATACATTATCATGGATTTTGTCAATCATTTCTGGTGTGGTGACCTTATTTGGGCGTCCTGAACGTTCGGCATTAGTTGTGCTTGTACGACCACAACGAAAATCAGTAAACCACTTGTGAATCATTTTAATCGATAGTGAACAGTCCCCATTTGGTTTGCGTGAAAGTTTTTCCATGCAAAAAATAATGTTGAATTAACACACAAAATTCACTTTTTTCTATGTTTGCAAAAATACGAGAGGTTGGTTGTCTGCTTCCAATGCCTGTCAAAACTGAGCTAAATGATAAATCTGTCTGAAAATTTTAATGCGGCCCAGTGACAGATGGTATTGACAAATGTCATCTGGGATTTGCACTAGTAACGCCCTCTGTTGCAATTTTACCAAACTTTTCACTTCGTCCCCGTATTATGAAAACAAAAGTGTAATTATTTAACCGAATTTTGAGAAGGCGGTGTACTGCAAGATATAGAAGTAAATACGTTAAAATAGTGATGACATCGGTGTTAGTTTTTACAAATCAGTTCTATAAATATCACTTTTTACAGAGAAATGCACTGGTGTGCAACCGCTTATCTCACGTCTATAATAATAAAAATAATAATTTTATTACAATCTTAATTTAAGACAACATCGTTAAAGCGGAATTGGTTTTAATTATTAATATTGCAGGTGCAATGCTGCGCATCCATTCTTTACTACCACCTAGAGATAAAAGTAGAATGTGAAGTGAAAATGTCTAATTTCACCGTGTTTTATTGCTACACTTAAGTTCAGCCTAAACCTCAAAGCTCATTTCCTAGGTGAAAAATTTAATTGTCCCCCAGTTAAGTTGTTTGAGTCAAAAATTACGTTTTCTTTTATTACCTGAAACTTTTACAGCCACGCTCAACATCGGTCCTAACTTTACTTCTTAAAATAGAAATTTAATGCAGTAGATTAACCCTCAAACAGTCTCTTATTAAAATGTATTAAGTGCTTAAATTAGCTTTCATATTTAAAATGTTGATTAGTTTTAGCTCTTTATAATTTTTTTCACTTTGTCTTCTTAGTGGGTGTATGATTAAGAAATTTATAAACTTAATTGCTGTTAGTCTACTAAAATGTAATGGAAAGATTAGCATAGAATAACTATGACAAAATTATATTTCGTAATGAAAAAAAAATAATATACAGGGTGTCCCAGAATAACTGTGCCTAACTTTCAGAAGTGATAGAGGGCGTGTAATTAAACATCTTTTACTAATAAACTAGTGTCCGGAAATACTTCCGTATCGAGATAATACGACATTAAGGAAATGAGTACTTGAAATAATCTCAATGTAGAAAGTAACGGTTTTATTTATTTCCAGCGGTTGCAATTGTTATTATTCATATTAAGAAAATGGTATTACACATAAATTATAAAAATTGTTCAAAATTATGTCCCAGTTAATATTCGTAAAAATCGTTTTTTAATATGATAGTGTACCAGCACATTTCGGTTTAAATGCTCAAGATTATTTAAACGCAGAATTTCGTAATCGATGGATTGGGAGACAAGGTCCTATTCCTTGGCCTGCACGTTCGCTAGATATGACTCCAATTGATTTTTGTATTTGGGGTCATATTAAAACACTCGTCTATGCGACACTTGTAGACACAGTAGAGGAGTTAGTGGTTCGAATTATTCTTGCTTTTGATGACATTCGCGATCGTCCGCAGATATTTAGAAGAATTCGTCGGACAATCACACGTCGTTATACCTTGTGTGTCGACAATGGCGGCCATAATTTTGAACAATTTTTATAATTTTTGTGTAATACCATTTTCTTAATATTAATAATAATAATTACAACCGCTGGAAATAAATAAAATCGTTACATTCTACATTGAGATTATTTCAAGTACTCATTTCCTTAATGTCGCATTATCTCGATACGGAAGTATTTCCGGACACTAGTTTATTAGTAAAAGATGTTTAATTACACGCCCTCTATCACTTCTGAAAGTTAGGCACAGTTATTCTGGGACACCCTGTATACGCGCAAAGAATAAAAAAAGTCTTAAAGGAAAATAAAAATGCTGTTATGGAAAAATTAGATTTTAAAAGGCAAATAAATTTTTAAAGAACAAAAAAATAATTTATTTTTCATAATGAAAATTAGACAGAGATAAAATATTTTTAAAAGGGTAACACAATTTATTCTACAGTTGAAATTTATTTTATTCAACTTTACGTCAAGAAGAATTATTTTTCTTTTAGATAAGTAAATAGTCCCGGAAAAAAATTTTTTTGTTGTTTGCCGATAAATTTCATTTACGTTTTATGCACGCGCGAACACGCGGCAACGCTGCAGCTGTTGCGTGTTCGTGTTTTTATCATGTTTTTTTAAAAATTGCGGGAAGATTTTAAGTGCTGCTAGCCGGTGTACTGTTTGTTTTTGGTTAAATTAATTTATTACAGGTGAGTTCATTATTTATTGTTAATATCCTTTCACTTCATTTGTTGCAGGCTAGTAGCAGCAGTAGTGTATTGCATGAAATGTTGAAAATATCGGTCAGTGGTTTTCAAATCAAATTTTTTTTATCGAAGTAATAGTAAATAAGTGGTTTCCTATTGCCAACTAAACTACGAGCAATAACAACTAGGGCATTATTACAGGGACCTGTAACCTTTCCCATAATTTTCATTTCGTATAAGTTTGTTTAAATTGTCCATCTCTTTGTTTTGCATCAATGTTATAACTTCGTTCATATTTCCTGGACGACATTAAATTTTTCTAGCCCTTTTGGACTATGTGGAATGTGGAAAATGTGTAGGTAAATGATATTTTAATTAATTTGTTAAATATCTGTAACTGCGGGCGCCTGCAGCATGCAAAGATACAGCAGCTGACTTTCCATACCATATGCTCTTTGTCAAAAATTGTACTTGACCTTCCGTAAAAAAGGTTTCCTATTTTTGTCATGAGGGTTTCCGACTTTGTAAAAGAATCATTTTCCGTTTTCAAAAGTTTATTTTCGTGCAGAAGTAACTCAATCTGGAGCTGTAATTATGGAACTCCATATTGCTACTTATTTGAAATTTAAAATCAAGATTGCCAGTAGTACATAGTCGAATATTTTGTTAAGAATTAAAACAACAAGGTTAGTATCACTAACGTTGTTTAATGCAATACAGGTTTGACAACTGCTGACTTTATTTCGAACGACACCCGACTGTTGTATGAATTCGACAATTGTATTAATTCGGGCGTTGTATTAATTCCTTAGTTGGTCTGCATTTAAAGCAATAGTATGGTGTTACTTTGAATCATAATTTTGCAGCAATGTTTGCACATTGTATTAATTCGATTTGCAACAACACCCGCATATTGTGTAAATTCACTGGATATTTATTGCAATAGTCGGGTATCGTTTAAATTTGCATTTTTGTCAATACTCTGGTATTGTTTCATATCATTATTTACAACAGTCGGACATTGCATTAATTCGATTTACAACAATATACGTTTATTGCGATAAAGTGTTATTTGATAGTTTCTTCAATTCTACATTTACAGCAATAGTCGCATATTGTGTTAATTCGATTTACAACAACACCTGCGTATTGCGTAAATTCACTTGATGTTGTCAGCAATAGTCGGGTATTGTTTTAATTCGGTAGTTGCTTCAAATATGACTATTTATAACAGCATTGTGATATTGAAATACATGTTTTAGGGTCCAAGTAACTAAAAAATGCGCCTTTTTGAAAAATGGTGGGTGCGTGGATGCGTTTGTTACCCTATATCTCCGGAACCCCTTGGTCGATATTTATCAAATTTTGTGTGTATAAGGCTCGTAGTAGCAGATAGGTTTTTGTAAGGTTTTATCCGGAACCGAAACCAGAAACGGGAATTTGTCTCAATTTTTTGTAAAACATTTACCAAAATTTCAAAACATAGAGCTATTGTGCGTCCAAAGACAAATCAAATGCTTTTTTCGAATGTTGTATCTTCAAAACGAAGGCCGATACGAAAATTTAAAAATGTTGGTTTTATAATGCCCGATTACTCAAAAACAAAATATCCGATCTATATACATTTTTATATGATTTAATATAATAGCCCGTAATAATCATAATTATGTGATGCAAAAATATTTTCGAAATATAAAAATGCCAGGTTTCAAAATTTTGGAAATTAAAAAAAAATGTACCACAAAAACTGTCTGTCCTATGTTTTTTAAAACATTTTGAGCTGATAGAGCTAGCAGTGAATGGCACACTTATTTTTTTTTATCTATAAAATTTTACTGTGATGCCCTCCAGGAGTTTTTGAAAATTTTATAATTAATTTTTCTATTTATTCAAAAATTCAAACGCCAATCATTATAAACTTGAAACAGTTCAATAGACTATTTGAAGTAGTTTAATAGTATAAATAAGAATTTTAAACTATTTAACAAGTAAGAAAAAAGAAACGATGCTTGTTAATACTAACAACGCGTGGGGCCTTGGTAGGCGAGTGGAGTAGACGCTTGCAGCCAAGGTCACAGAGGCTTTCGGGAGTCTGTGGCTCTATTTGGCCCGGTTTTTGAATCCGACCCAGGGCAGTTTGTAAGCTCCTGGAAACCTCTTTACATAGTTAGAATAGTTCTAAGTAGTGTCTAAAGATTTTATTTAAGGTAGTACGCACAATGGCCCCGACAAAGTGGCTTAAGTGGTGTAAGACCTTAAAATCCACAATACAATACAATACTAACAACGCGATTTCCGGAAGTTACATGATTTTAACTACACCCATAAATTAGCTCTACTTAAAAAATATTTGTTATATACACTGTGTCCATAAAGTAACCCGCCTCTCCCCCCAAACTAACTTTTGAACGACTTGATATTTTACCACAAAATTTGGTGTGCTGTAATGGGAAATTATATACTATTTTTCAGCCCATATTAAAATTTTGTATCATCCAAAATGGCGACTGGGCGCCATTTTGAATTTTTATTTAAATAGAGAAGAGGGTCGAGTGACACCTCATTGGAAATATTATTATAAAATTTTAAATAGACTTCTTTATCTTCAAACATTGTCATTTTGTTATGGCTGAATATTTTTCTTTGAAACTCTAGGATCAGACGCAGAACTAAAAGACCTTTCAAATGAGGTGTCACTCGACCCCCCTTTCTATTTAAAAAAAATTACAAAATTTAGTTTTTGGCTAAAAAAATAGTATTTAATTTCCGATTAAAGCACACCAAATGTTGTGGTAAAATATCAAGTCGTTCAAAAGTTAGTTAGGGGGGGGGGGTTACTTTATAGACAGACGGTATAACTTTTCAAATAAACTATTTGCGGCGATTGTTCGTCCATTGTCCGCAGCGCAATATATAATTAACCGTAGGACGGTTACCTTGCTTCCGCACATTTTAGTCGACATTTAATATTAATATTTAGAACGTAAAGAGTATGGGAAACTTCCAACGACATGTTTCGCCCTTTTGTAATTTTATTTTTGTCATTTATTTATGTGATGCACAGTTTACGAACTTCTGTTATTGAATGATTTTTGCAGTGATAAAATAAAAGTGGTAAAACAACATTATTTCCGTTAATTTCGTTCACCCTTCATCGATATTATTATCCAATAATCTAATAATTAATGATGCCCTATATTTATCAACGACTTAATTTATAGCCAATAAAGCGTGCCTGCATTTAATGCTTTAAACATGAATTCATTCGCTGTGCAAACAATTCGTAGCGGTTGGCTTTATTGCCCCGAAAAACCGCGTTTAATAAATCCAATGCGCTTATTTAATTGCGTTGTTGAAGTTAATTTCAACTATTAGGGGATACGGAAAATAATTTCCGGATTTTCCAAGTTGTAAAAAGATGTAATGGAGCATAGCGGTTTGCTACAATTATTCGCTAAATGGTTCCATTAATATTGAAAGCGGGGCTAAATTTTACGAAAAATTTAGATTGAGCTTAATAGCTGAAGGTTATGTAAATAGAAAAAAAATTAAGAATTGAGGACAGAAAAAAAATTAAGTAAAATTCGTAGCAAGTCAAGGAAATTTTCACAGCAAAAATCAAATGTAACAAATGGCGAATATAAAAAAATGAAGAATTGACGCAAAGAGCGTGCGTGGTAAACATATATCTACGTCTACGATCAAATCACAAATGCCAAAGCTGGTGCAAGGATCACTTTCTCATTATACGATAGACGACGTTGAATTTGATGGGCCGAGAAACGAAACAGAAAGAATGTGAAATTGAGAAAAACGAAGCGTCTCCACAGAAGTAATTTGTCTAGAATCACAAACGTCAAGATCTGTTTTTCTAACTTCTTTTGCAAGTCAATTAGCTACGGGCAATTCTTTATTGACTAGTAATTTATAGCATACCAACCGACAGGCTAAAATCACAAAACCTCCAATTTCAAAACTATTCCAGGCTTAACAAGTTCAAAGGTTGGACGTCTGGATCTTATACAAATATTTTGTGACCGCTCTACTATGCCATAGTGGAACACGAGTAGCTGCTAAACCAACAATCTCGAATGTTAAAGTTAGGGGTGGAGGGGGACCAACCTTCCGTACTCTTCGATATTTTTTCTCTCTTTCCCCATTTCCAGCTTAAATTTGTAATATTTTTAATTTGCATGGGATATTCATCAATGAAAAACCACGCCCCTTATTCATTAGTAGGTCAATTTCGATTTCTGGCGTTCTTTAATCACAAACTGTGGTTATTTGTTTGAAATGTGAAGTATAATTGTCGCCCACATGTCATCAGTGAGACGTGGTCTTTTTTTACGACTAATCGGTCAACCTGTTTCCAGAAGTTTTTTTCATATACCTAGAGAGGCTTTTTCTGTGATTATTTGATTTCCTCGCCAAGAAGCAACCAAAACTACGAAATTATTAAAAGTGTAAGTCCACTGCTCTTGTTCCCATTCTCTGATTCAAACTACACATTACTTTTCAAAATTTTGAAACTTTCGTAATTACTAAAATTTGTTTAGTAAAATTTTCAAATTTTGAAATATTTGACTTTTTTTAAATGCTGAAATGTCTAAAAACTGTAGCAGTCGCTAAGGGGAAAGAAATTATTCAAAACAAATTGGTTTAAATATTAAATCCAATAATAAAATTAATGTAGTACATAACTCGTGTCATGGAAAAGTTGGTTGAACTTTTATATATCTACATATTCCCACATATTAAAAAGTGCAAGTTATAAATTATGCTAAGTAATATCCGTTGATAAGTGGAAACGTAGAAATGGTAACGCAATACGAAAAGCTAACACACCAACTAACCGCCAGCTTTCTGTGGGAAATGCATTGGTTGCAATTAGAAGCTCAAGCAACTTGTGCGCACCTGCATTAGCTAGTAAAAGACAGTATGTAATAAACGAAAGACAGAAAAATCCTAATCCCTTGGAGGGGAAAAGTTTTGCTAAGAAAGAACGCGAAAAACGACAGTTAGTTCGGGTTTACATCTTGAAGACGAAAAGTCAGTTTTACTCGTACTCACGAAATCGGTTTCTTTATTAAATTAAAAACAAAAACTAAGTAAATTTTTAATACTTAATACAACTGGTTATTATTTTATAAAAGCAAAGTCAAAGTTAAAACAGTGAAACTATCAGTCTAATTTAAATTAATTTATTCGCATCGTCAATAAAATTACTTGTGCCAATTTCCCACTCAGGGGCGCACTCACTCGAATTCCGTCGGAGGGCAATTAAGGATTCTGTCAGGTCAGAAAAGTCTAAAATAATTTTACTAACATTTATTAGATTAACTAATTGGTATCTTGAGAAAATTGAAGTAAAGATAAATTAAAATATTTTCTCATTGGTCAAAACATTATTGAAACATTCAGAGTTTAGTTCTAATTCATTTCAAATTTAAATTTAAGTCGCCGAGAGCAATCAGGCTTCTCATTGTGCTGTAAAAACCTAGCCTCTCCTCAGGAGCGGTCTTCCGTTAATTATAAATAAATTATATTATATTTTACTTTATACCTTTTGTTTTAATTTCCATTATTAACTCTCTTTTTCAGGTCCCCTTAGGGGAAAAGTATTGGATCATTTTAATTTAACTATTTTGACGCTACGGGAGAAATCCCAAATAATCATAACCCTAAGAATCATAATTACATCAATTTGATTTAAACAACTCTTTTAAAAATAAAGTGCCTATTTCAGGATCCTGTGCAGTTGACTAGATATAAGCTTAATATTCCAGGAGCAGTCCAGACCCTCGGTCAAGTACTCATAAAGTGAATTTAGTATTTGCAGATTTTTCAGTAGCTCCAGGGCTATTACAAAACTTTATAATTATTAAAATTTCTAAAACACTCAACAATCCTTAAAATTTGACAAAAAAATGTAATTTGGAAATTAGCAAAAATAATCAATATGCGGAAAATTGAAAATTTGGGTTTTTCAAAAATGTTTTGAAAATTTGGTTAATTTTTTTAAATCTCGCAGTTTATAAAATTTCTTGATAATTAAGTTGTTTTGAAAATATTGACAATATTATATTTTTAAAATTTTTAATAGTTTTTGAGAATTTTGAAAATTGTGGGAAAGTTGGAAAGTAACATTTTGAGAGTTTTGAACATTGTGAAATTTTTTTAAAACGAAACATTTTAAATTTTTCAAGATTTGAACATCAAACATTTTTCAAGTTTGACAATAAAAGTCATAAACCTGAAAATACTGTAATTTGGAAATTTGCAAAAAATTTTCAATATCGCAAAACTTTTATGAAAATCTTGAAATTTTATAATTTTTTTTTTAAATTAATAAAGTTTTAATATATTTAAAATTTTTTGAAAATTGACATTGACAATTTTGAATTGTATTTCAAAGTTTTAAAAAATTTTTATATTGTGTAATTTTTTAAATATGGTGAAAATTTAAAAAATTCTAAAAAATTAAAAATTTTACAGTTTTGAAAACTTTTAAAAATGTTATAAACTTTTATAGCTTCGATACTTTTAAAAATTTCAAAAACTTTTGAAAAAATTTTAAAAATTCCTAAAACTTTTTGTAGTTTGTGGGAATTTTGAAAATTATGAAAATTTTGAAAATTAAATATTTTAGCAATTAAAAATTTTGAAAATATATTTTCAAAACTTTTGTAAATTTAATTTCATCAAATGACAGTTTGTTGAGTCAAATTAGACAACCAAGTTTTCAGTTGGTGAAGCAAGATTTTATTCAGGAAAAAAAATCTCGAGTATAATTCTATGAAAGAGTTTAACGACATCGCATCGTTGAAGTTGATTACTTACTTTTTTTAAATTGATTCATTTTGTTATTATTTAAATCGTTTCTATTGTGAAAAGTAAATTAAATAATCTCCACTTGCAAGTACTCACGGCGGCGTGCAACTGATATTGTCCAAGATTAACTAACTGGCACGAGTTAAAAATTAACCCAAGTTTATCACAGAAAAAACTCGGACATGGGTTGCAGTTGTAGTGACTAGATCACAAGCATTTAATTATAACGTATTGTAAATTAACGAATCTTACCGGAAATGGTCGTCGTGTTTCACGTGCTGCTACGATCCTAGTTTTTCACCCTTATCGCTAACTAACGCAGCCATAGCAATTTTATTGTTGTTGTGTTACTTATTTAAATCCACTAGTGATTTTCACCTCAAAATTAACTTGATTGTTGTTAACACGGAAAGCGAGCACTCTGATTGACTAAATAAAATGTGTGTCATCATGTAGCGTGTTTTAAACGTTATGTTGGTGTTTTATCAGTTAAAAACAAATCTAATTGGCCGAACTTTGGCGAATTCTGGATTCTGATTGGCTCATTGTAGTAAGCGCAGAATAATCGTGAATAAGTGTAAACTACTCATTTTTACTTTCCTATACTTTCAGTATAGGGAAGTATTGATTTCATGCAAATTTTCAAAATCGAGATACGTGTTTTGGGCTTCCAGGATCCTAAAAAAGTGGTTTTTAAAAAATGTCAGTCTGTGGGTGTGTGGGTAACGCTCATATCTCCGGACCGATTTCTATGTGCTTTGGAATGAGGAGGTATATCAAAAATTCATCGATAAAATAAGCTTTTAAAAAGAATCCGAAACCGGAAGCGGAAGTTAGACATGTTTTTTTGGTAGCATATTTTTCAGAAACTGAATTTTGGAAATTGGAATAGTGGAAATTATAGAAGGCCTTAGAACAAATCAAACGTTTTTTACCGAACTCTCTAGCTTCAACATGGCGGCCGCTACGAATTTTTGAAAATTTCGACTTATACGCCCATTTACTCAAAAACCAGTTGTTTGATTGGGATCAACTACATCTTGTTTGGTAGCCCCTCAAGGGTACTATACCATGAAATATCATTAATTTTGAAAATCGAAAAACGATCTCAATGGCACCACTCCAAAAATTTTGAAATTTTCAAAAAACAAAATCTCAAAAACTCCCCACACGTTTTTGTTTAAACTTTTTACGCCGATAGAGATAGGCATCTGCTACAATTTTGTGTTTTGCTCATTGTTATAATTTCACTGTGACGCCTTCTATGAATTTTTGAAAATTGAATATTGGTACCCTTTCATTTATTTAACGGGGGGCAATAAAATATTTCTGTTAATGTGAAATAGCTCACCATTGATAGCAAAATCCGAATATAATAATATTTTTTCGATAATTTCATATTTAGGGGGGCTACTGATTCCCCTCCCCCCAAATTTTTTCAATAAAAAATTAAAAATCTGGTTTTTTGTTTTGTTTGCTCTAGGAGAATCTTTTTACAAAAAATTAAAAATCGAATTTTTTGCCGCTAATCTTTTTGTCCTTAGAAGAATTTCACATACTTTCTACAGCAGTTGTATTCTTGTACTAGTCGTTTAATGTTCAGTGTAGGCTAACTTTTTTATTTTAATAGATAGACTCGTAAACCCAGAGTAAAGTTGTAGGGCAAATTCTTCTCGATTGTATTTAAGAAAAAAACTTGAGTTTCCAATTTTAATATGGCAGCCACGGTAAAAAATAACTTTTTTTAAATGGAAACGTGACATTTTGGCTTTAAAATCAGAAAGGTTTTGAAATTCTAAATACAAATTAATAAGAGTAATTTCTTGCTAAAAATAATACTTCTCGAGTTATTAATACATTTTCAAACATCAACACGCTTCCTTACTCGTGCCTCCGGTTCATTTCAGTTCGGTTGTTTTACATGAACTCAGTTGCAGGCGGAGCCAGCGTGGTAATGGTACGTTTAAGTTACGCTCTTCACGCTTGAAGTTTTTATAAACGCCGTTTACTTTTACTAGCCGGGTCTAGACAGGTGTACATCAAAAGTGTCGGAAAATATAAAACAATGTTAATCTATAAGTATAGGAAAGTCCAGGCGAAGTGTTTCGCTCATTTTTGTCTTATTTTCTAGTTTTAAATATACAATTTATTTGACAATTCGATATATTGTAGGAGAAATAATCCGCCGATATTATACTACCCTCCAATCTGGGTAACTTACTCAAACATCCTGCATTGCAAATAGTGTTTAATTTAAGAAAAGATTTGGTTTCAATTATGGCTAGAATAGACCACTACATGTTTCGTTCTTGTTTGAACTCATCAGGTGGACATAATTCTAACCATAATTGAGACCAAAAGCAAACAGGCATATATACGCCAGAAAGTATAAAACTAACGGGGAATTAAACTAATAACGCCCTCTATTATGTGCGGCGAGAAAAAGTTGCAAAGCAACAAAACCGGCAAAGTTGCGATCGGAACCTGCTAAGCAGGTATCTGCGATCGCACCGGCCTCTAAGCACAAAACACAGAAACGCCCGTGTGGCAAGAAATAAGAAAAGATTTGGTTTCAATTATGGCTAGAATAGACCACTACATGTTTCGTTCTTGTTTGAACTCATCAGGTGGACATAATTCTAACCATAATTGAGACCAAAAGCAAACAGGCATATATACGCCAGAAAGTATAAAACTAACGGGGAATTAAACTAATAACGCCCTCTATTATGTGCGGCGAGAAAAAGTTGCAAAGCAACAAAACCGGCAAAGTTGCTTAGCAGGTTCCGATCGCAACTTTGCCGGTTTTGTTGCTTTGCAACTTTTTCTCGCCGCACATAATAGAGGGCGTTATTAGTTTAATTCCCCGTTAGTTTTATACTTTCTGGCGTATATATGCCTGTTTGCTTTTGGTCTCAATTATGGTTAGAATTATGTCCACCTGATGAGTTCAAACAAGAACGAAACATGTAGTGGTCTATTCTAGCCATAATTGAAACCAAATCTTTTCTTATTTCTTGCCACACGGGCGTTTCTGTGTTTTGTGCTTAGAGGCCGGTGCGATCGCAGATACCTGCTTAGCAGGTTCCGATCGCAACTTTGCCGGTTTTGTTGCTTTGCAACTTTTTCTCGCCGCACATAATAGAGGGCGTTATTAGTTTAATTCCCCGTTAGTTTTAGTGTTTAATTTGTTTAAAAAATTTGTGATTTACAAAAGTTAGCCCGAATAAATTCAAGCAAACTGCTCATATATTTTATTTGTTAGTTTCGAAAAAAATTGATTTCAAGATTCGATAGATTATTCGTAAAATCAACCACTTTTACACCACTTGTAAATTGAAAAATAACCGGGGAAAATTACTCAAACTGCCTTACAACTAGTGTATGTTTTGCGTAAGGAAATTTTGCAAGCAAAACTAACACAAGTTGCAACACAACAAGTTTTCGTAATACTTTGCGCGTTTATTTTTTAATTCACTCGTGCTATAACTATAGAATAATATTGGAAAAGATGTATTTCATATTTCTAGTATTTTAAACCGACTTCAAAAAAAGGAGGAGGTTCTCAATTCGTCTGTATATATGTTTTTTTAAAATTTTTTTTTTGTGTATGTTCGGGCATAACTTTTTTGTTTATGAACCGATTTTAATAATTTTTTTGTGTTGGGTTCAGTATAGTTCCAAGGTGGTCCCATTATAATTTCATTGGTATTGGAGCTTGAACTTCGAACACCTCAAAATCTATTTTTTAACCGACTTTTTAGTGTTTCCGTATTTCATCTTCCGTTTCAACAAGCCGTCATTTCCTCATTCGAGAAGCATCCTTACTAGGTCTACCCATCACTTAAAATTGTAAAATAATTAACTTTAAAAAAAAAAGAAAACCGACTTCAAATAAAAACACAAAAGTGACATAAGTTAACTAAAAAGCAAAAAATAAATGTTTTTTATACAACAGTTTAATACTTATTTGTTGTTCCGTTTAATGTAATTAAGAAATTGTTGTTTATTATATAATTATTAATTGTTTTATAATTTTTAAGTTGGTGCCAAGTAAAACATAAAAATTCGAATCTAATTTGTTATTGCAGCAAGGTATATAATTTTTATGTTTTACTTGGCACCGACTTAAAAATTATAAAACAATTAATAATTATATAATAAACAACAATTTCTTAATTACATTAAACGGAACAACAAATAAGTATTAAACTGTTGTATAAAAAACATTTATTTTTTGCTTTTTAGTTAACTTATGTCACTTTTGTGTTTTTATTTGAAGTCGGTATTCTTTTTTTTTAAAAGTTAATTATACGACAAGTATTGATTTCATGAAAAGGTTAGACTTGGAAACATTTACGGTAAAACATGCTTTGAATGTTTGGAAACTCAAAAAAGTTGATTTGAATAAATGACCTTTTGTGGGTGGGTTTGTGTGTGCACTGCATAATGCATTGCATATCTACCGAACGGATAGGCTAATTGCGCTATGCTTCGGAATATGGGCACAAATTCAAAACTAAGTTTGTAAAAAATTCGAAATCCGAAGCGGAACTTAATTTTCATATTTAGCAATATTAAGGAGGGCTATTTTACCCTTCCCCTATAATTTTTGTGTGATTTACGTGATTGGTTTCTAGGTTTCTTTAATATCAAAAAAAAATTTCCAAAATTTTTTTACCTGAAACATTGGATAAGTACAATACGGTATGCAGCTAACCATGTTTATAGGTGTCGAGTTATCAAATTTGCAGGGAGGGTGGGGTCGTATACCGTAGTGTTCTACAGAAAGCTTTTCTGAACTAAGGCTTTAGTAAATACGTATTTATTAAGTAAGGAATTAAGAATTTTTCAGATTTCTTTTTATTATTATTTTCGTAGGTTCCAACAAAGCAAAAGACAAAACTTTTATTGGAAACGTATTTAATTAAAATACAAAAATTGGCGAATAAAAGTCACATTCATTAGCTTGCTTAATGCTTATGGAATCCTATTTCGATAATTTCATCACAAATATATCTATTTTGCTCAATTTACTTTTTTCTTTATTATTGTAAACTTTGCTTCAATGGTATGATCTTTTTCCTGCTGTTTTTAAGGGGGGAAGTGGCTTTGCCTCTTTTGATTTTTCTCAGGGGGTATTTAACTTATGTGCACTCTGTACTCAGCACCTGTGACCATTTCTGCGGTTATGATATTCCCGATGTGCCTGCCGTTTGTATCCAATGGAGTGCTAGGAGTAGTGCGATTTAGGTAAATTGTTAATACACAAATACTGTGAAAATATGCTACGCAACGATATTTAAAGTACCTATAGGAAAGTTCTGGCGAAACGCTTCCCTTATATTTTCCGAAACGAATTGTTTTGGCTAGTAAGTTTTAATTGATTTAAATGTTTCGACAATTGTAACCTTTTTTTATTTATATCTCTTATAGTAACTTTAGATGTCTGTTGAAATCTTTGAGAACTTTTTGAACGTTAGGATTTTATCTCTTTTGAATTACTTTGTTTTCAATAGTTGTCGAGTAGATGCCTATTTTGCGTAACCCAGAATGAAATGCTCACGAAAAAAAAACGAAGAAAAGCAGACCTGGAAAACAATTTTAAGAAAGGACAACTTGCGTAAGAAAGCTTCGGGAAGAGAATCACCAAAACAAATTCTTTAAAACAAAACGGTTACTTCAACTTAACACATTTCCCTATTTCTAGGGGACTATCTAAACGGACATTTTAAAAATGTTTTTGGAAGTAATAAATACGTATTAAAAATTTTTTTTGACATTCGCATATATTTCTAAAATTAAATTCCCCCTTGTTCATATAAATCAAACAGCAAAAAAAACACGCATCTTTTTCAGCAAAAGCTCTTTCTTTACTACACAGTGATCCGGTAGCAAGAAAATAGACGTTTTATTTTTGGGATGGTTTTTCGGCGTTTTTTCTGGGAATGGTCATTTTCTCCGGGAATCGTTATTTTCTTCTAGGAACGTTTCTACTGTAGGATCATTTTACTAAAGTGCTTTTAGGATGATTTTTCTCGGCGGGTGTTTTATCCATCGACGTTTTTTCCCAGCCAATTTGATTTGGAACGTCTTTCTGGAACGTGTTCTCCGTGAACCGAAACTGGCCCCTATAAGCAAAAGCAAAGTTAGGCGCCACTGATGAAATGTATAAGGTAGGAAGGAACAGGGACGGATTCATGGGGGGACGGACCCCGCCCGCCGGAGCCAATATTTTACGCAATAGGCAAAATCACGCAAAAGTTGGAAAATTCGGCAAAACCCGTATAACCGCAGTTAAAGGTTGGAAAAAATGCGTCAGCACAACACATTTAGAGAAGGAATTTTAAATTCCATGGACCCCAAAAAAATTATTTTTAAAAAATGTCTGTCTGTGGGTGGGTAGGGGGGTGGGTCCGTTACGCTACATATCTCCGGAACGGCTGGACCGATTTTGATGTGCTCTGGAATGAGGGGGTATATCAAAAATTCACCGACAAAATAAGCTTTTAAAAAAAACCGAAACCGGAAGCGGAAGTTAGAAGTTCTTTTGGTAGCATTTTTTTCAGAAACTGAATTTTGGAAATTTTAATAGTGGAGATTAAAGAAGGCCTTAGGACAAATGAAACGATTTTTTACCAAACTCTCTAGCTTTAAAATAGCGGCCGCTAGGAATTTTTGAACATTTCGACTTTAACGCCCATTTACTCAAAACCAGTTATCTGATTGGAATCAACTACATCTTGTTTGGTAGCCCTTCAAGGGTACTATACCATGAAATATAATTAATTTTGAAAATATAAAAACGATCGCAATGACATCACTCCAAAATTTTGGAATTTTTCAAAAAAATATTTCTCAAGAACTGCCTACACGTTTTTGTTTAAACTTTTTAAGCTGATAGAGCTGGGAATCTTCTACAATCTGTTTTTTTGCGCATTGCTATAATTTCACTGTGACGCCCTCTATGAATTTTTGAAAATTGAAAATTGGTACCCTTTTATTTATTTAACGGGGGACAAAAAATATTTCTGTTAATGTGAAATAGCTCACCATTGATAGCAAAATCCGAATATAATAATATTTTTCCGATAATTTCATATTTAGGGGGGCTACTGTTCCCTCTCCTTGCAAATTTTTTCGATAAAAAATTTAGTTTTTTGTTTTGTTTGCTCTAGGAGAATCTTTTTATAAAAAATCAAAACATCGAATTTTTTGCCCCTTAATAATCTTTTTGTCCTTGGAAGAATTTCACATACTTTCTACAGCAGTTGTATGCTTGTACTAGTCGTTTAATGTTCAGTGTAGGCTAACTTTTTTATTTTGATAGACTCGCAAACCCAAGAGCAAAGTTGTAGGGCAAATTCTTCTCGATTGTATTTAAGAAAAAAAGTTGAGTTTCCAGTTTTAATATGGCGGCCACGGTAAAAAATAACTTTTTTTTAAATGGAAACGTGGCATTTTGGCTTTAAAATCAGAAAGGTTTTGAAATTCTAAATGCAAATTAATAAGAGTAATTTCTTGCTAAAAATAATACTTCTCGAGTTATTAATATATTTTCAAATATCAATTTCCGCGCTTCCGTTGATTCAGTCCGAATATTTTACCCAACCTTATGCTTGCAGCGCAGCGGTCGGTCTTTTTCAACCGCTTCAAGATGTTACAACTTATAAGAACTATTTACTTTAACTAGTCGTGTCTAGACAGGTGTATATCGAAAGTGTTGGAAAATATAAAACAATGTATTTAAATGTATAGGAAAGTCCAGGCGCAGTGTTTCGCTCATTTTTGAGTGTGTTGTCACCCGGCAAGGCGTCCGCTGCTCCCGTTGTTCGAATATTGAATGAAAGATAAGTCAGCTCCGCGCAACTCTATCAGTCGAGTAAATGTAGTTTCTTTAATTTTGCATATATTTACCGCTGCATAAAAAAATATCGGGTTTATGTAATGGACGCGTAAATATGTGGGTTGTAGTAGTAGGGGCTCCCAACCACTAGAAACTGAGACTGGCGAAAGGGAATCGGATTTATTACAAAGATACTTACACATTTGAATTAAGATGCGGTAACATTCGTTTTTACAAAAAAGTCACGCAATTGAAGCTACACAACGTTGTTTCTTATACTGTTTTTTCATGAAAACACAAATTTAAACGGTGTCTATTAGTATTAAGGAACGATGGCTGTCAATATTTCCAAACTTTGATTTCCGTTTAAGGAGATTTCTACATTAAGCAAATCTGTATTCCATATTAACTGTCAGACCTATTTATAGCCTCAACGATTAATATTGGTCACTTTAGGGCTCAGATTGAATGTTCAGAGTTTCTTGTTTATTAGGCCAGTTTGAAATTCGTAACCTAGAAATACCTACGGGGACTGAAATAATTTTCTCCGTAGCTATCTTTAAATTCCCCAAAGTGCTGTTGTGAAATATTCCGTGCTAAATTTTACCTTGAGTTTATTAAAATTGTATAATACATAGATAGTACTAGCAGCGTTGTTGTCTCAGGGGCGTTGTTTTCAGGCGCATTTACAAACTAAGAACTGCAAAAATTACATATTAAGCGAAGCATGTAGAATCTAAGAAGCTTATGTATCTCGGTTATGTGATTTTTTGGAAACTTTTATAAGTGTTAAATTGATTAAAGCATTCTCTCCTAAATTACTTTCTTTGTTTAGTATTCATTGCCTACAGGTGGGTGCTTATAGGTAATACTAATAATACATCAACAACGTCGACGTTGTCCTTGCTTTACTTCCGCGAATGAGGGTATTTGTGTTCGAAGGTAATCGTTTAAGTTCTCTTGTGATAAGTTGTTGACGTTTACGATATGCCATAATTGATTTTTTCTATTCCTATGTTTTAATTTATTTATTAAGTGTGCGCTGCCTATACTATAATGTTACCCATTAAGATACAGATTTTCATTACGAAATGACCCAAACTGACCAATAGCAGCAAAGCATTGTTTTTGGTAACCATAGTTACAAGAGTTGTTGACATTTCTTAGTTAGCATCGCAAAACAGTTCGAGTTTTTTTCAATATAATGTCAAATATTTTTTATCGAATATTTTTTTAAATTGGCTAGTCGAAGAAAAAATAGTGTATGCAACTCTTATATAATGGCTATTAATACACTTGTTTGAATTACGACACTCGCTGCCGCTCGTGTCGTAATCACACTCGTGCGTTAATTGCTATCATTATAGATTAGTTGCATAATATACTAATAAATGAGTTATGTTGAGGGTGTAAAATAGTAGTTTCCTTATACTTCCCCAAAGAAGTAATCCGTCCAATTTTTAGGATATTTGGAATGTGCAAAACCGGTACCACAAAGTGAGAAAGTAAGCTTTTAAACGGTGCACGGATTTCTAGCCTAGTATTTAGTCAGTATTTAAATTATTTAGGCAAACAATTAATAATAAATTCTGGCGTAATTCCTTTAAACTTATTAGCAGTTTTAAACAAATTATTTACGGGTTTAAAATGGCAACACACCCGCATGTTTGACCTTATGAAGCGTGTTTAGATACGTATGATTTATCTGGCCAGTTGGTTTATTATCTCAAGCTTCTTGATGACGGTGTTGATAAGCATACATATGCATGGTCAGGGGTTTTAACAGTAATACGCGAAACAATTTGATGAAACTTTGCAAAAATATTTTTGAGCCTAGAGTCCCTGGCTTAGCTCAACAATAAAGTAACAGTGAACGAAACGATGTATCTCAAATACTGCAGTTGTAGTTGTACAAACCTTGTAAAATCGTGCAACATTTTTCACGTATAACTTAATGGATTTGAGTGCGGCCATAATTTTTGTTTACTTATTAAATTTTAACAAAATAATTACTTGTTTTGGGACTAAAAATCCGGACTTCATATCTATAAAAGCGGAATATGCGGATTAATTAGACTACAGTGAAGTTATGGAAACAATTGCTAGAAATAAAATTTTTTGCTGTTCTACGATTAAAAGTCGGGTCTTTGCTTATAAGACATGGAGAATTGGATTTTTTGGAACATCATCTTTCTGATGCATTCCATTCATTTCCTCACATCTTATTAACACCTTTAACATACTGGATGTAAGTTTTTATTATAGTCAGAGTTTATATCACAACGTAAGCACAGTCAGTGCAACAGTTAACGAACAATACATTGTAGGGAACATTTAACATGGTTTATTATATAAGTACAACAAAATTAATTCGCACTAAATAAAACATATACCCTGTAAATTAACTCACGTACACTACGTGCAGTTGCGGCTTTCTAGGTCGTATCTCTACCGCAGAAAAGGGGACACTTCTTTCGGCTTCTATTTGAGGCTGCGGTGCTCTGGTTAAAGCTGGGGTTCTGCGCAGTTCGGAGAAAGAGTGAGATTGTGGGTTACAGTGCTTTGGTAAGAGCTGGGGGTGCTGCGGGATTTGGAGAAAGAATGAGGTTATTTGTTTCGCAGCTCTGAAAGCAGCTGCTTGTCGTAGAACTTTGCGTGTCTGAATATGTGTAAGACGGTTGAGCTATTCAGCAACAGATGGCTGCAGGAATTTAGTTTTTAGACCGTATTTGAAGTTAAACCCATTTCAATCTTGAAGACGAACTCAGCTCTCCATCGAAAATGCAGCCGTTTTATACCTCTTTTTGACCATCGTCGTATGGCAATATAACAAACTCTAGCCGTGGTATCTTAGCAAAATAACTGTAAACAAGCAGTTATAGTCGAAACGGCTGTAGCAGGGAACATAAATCGTCTGTTGCTTAGTGATGCAGAAGGCAAACAGTCCTCCCTATTTGCTGTCAGTTATAGTGTCAACTAATTTTTATTTGATTGTGGTTGAATGGAATAGAGCAGTAGAGAGCAGTAGAGAGCTGCATAGCCTTAGGAACAGTACCTCCTTGAACCCACAATTGAAGACAATTTCATTTTGGGTTCAAAAATTGGCTGGAATCCACTAAGTCGGCGTCTATGACACATACTAACCCAAGATCCCATACACCTTTCAGGCACCTCTATCTTGCCTGTTTGTGTTAATTTAGGTTTCTGGCTTGCAAGAATCACATGGTTATTAGTTGTTCAAAACGATTTTAAGTCATTAAAGCACCATTTGACCACGTTTAAATAATCAGAATTTTGACAAAAATATTTTTTTTCATATTTGTTTGTAGTTTAAATTTATAGTTTGAAAATGTTTGCAACTTTGTATAAGTTTATTTTAAGAATTTGGTAATAAACAATGTGAAAGGTGGTAAAAATTATTTTTCTAAATATTTTTTACATAATAGTAATACATAATTGCGAAAAAAGTTTGACTTTGGCTAGCGCTAGACAGTATAAGAAACGCGTACATTTGACTTTTGGAATAATTTGCCAGAACAGAATCAACTTGGTTCATTTCATTTCATCGCTAGCTGCACGTAAACCACATATGGCCGTATTTATTTTAAAAATTGACAAGATTGCTTGTAATGTAATTTCCTAATGCAGTTGCATTAGGGCCGTAGATACTTTTATTTCTTACCTCCAATAATCAAAAGAAAGTTTTTCAAATTCAACATTCTAAATTTTTTAAATTTCATTAAAATAGATATAGAACATATTACTGTTCATTTTTTTCCGATTCGCCAGAATTACAGCAAGCTATAATTAACCAATTTATACCAACAGTAGCGACTGTAACATAGGCATTGGCTAAAAACAATCAATAAAATGAACGGAAATGTAAGGGTCGGTCATCGTGTTATGGTGATAAATTTTGTCGAGATGAAAGAGTTCGTCGTCGTGTTATGGTGAGACAGTTAGGAATTTAACGTATAGATGGATAGATAGTTAGTTGCATCGTCTTATCCTGTGTAGTTTTCTCGTTTACTTGCGCACATAATTTCATGTACGATATTATACCTATATACCTGTTTAAATCTATTCAGCATTGTGCCTTTTGAGTTTATTGGCCCAGTTTTAACTACTTGCTATTCCAAGGCTACATTAAACAATTTTGTTGACAAACAATCGCTTTGTTTCTATTGTAAAATGCTCGATTTGTGTTAATATTTTGTCTTCATTACTTTCTAGTAGTGCTTGAGTAATTCCTAATTCGTATTAATTTATATGGTATTCAATTTTTTTTATTCCATAGTACTTGCACTCATATGCTAGTAAAATACAACAACTTTTGTCAGACGTTACTGGCCGCTTTTTGATCTGTATAAATGATTTATTTACTAAGTATGCAATTAATTTCCTTCACAAATTATGATTTTAGACAGAAATTTTCTACTGAACTAGATATATTATCATTCTATTAATGTGACTAAAAAACAAAAAATAGTTTAGATGGCCTAACATGTTTATACCATTTCGCATTTTGGAAATACGTTACTAGAAGTGCACAATTGCATTAAATTTTGAAAATAGCGATCATATCCTATGTTTTTACTAATTAGCTGTTCTACAATTTTAAAAAATTTTAACAGTTTTTTTTTCTAGATGAACAATAGTTTCTTATTATAAAACGGATTCGATCATTAACAGTTAAAGATGTTAAAACATACAGTAGTGAGCTGTTTGACTCTACAGAATACAGATTTAGCCCATATGTAAAAAAGTAGAATCCAAAATGTTTCTACTTTTAGGATGAGATGAAACTGTTCGCGAATACAAACTCGGATGGATTATAACACTAACGGGGAATTAAACTAGTAACGCCCTCTATTATGTGCGGCGAGAAAAAGTTGCAAAGCAACAAACCGGCACATAATAGAGGGCGTTACTAGTTTAATTCCCCGTTAGTGTTATACTTTCTGGCGTATATCTGCCTGTTTGCTTTTGGTTTCAATTATGGTTAGAATTATGTCCACCTGATGAGTTCAAACAAGAACGAAACATGTAGTGGTCTATTCTAGCCATAATTGAAACCAAATCTCTTCTTTCTTATTTCTTGCCACACGGGCGTTTCTGTGTTTTGTGCTTAGAGGCCGGTGCGATCGCAGATACCTGCTTAGCAGGTTCCGATCGCAACTTTGCCGGTTTGTTGCTTTGCAACTTTTTCTCGCCGCACATAATAGAGGGCGTTACTAGTTTAATTCCCCGTTAGTGTTATACTTTCTGGCGTATATCTGCCTGTTTGCTTTTGGTTTCAATTATGGTTAGAATTAGGTCCACCTGATGAGTTCAAACAAGAACGAAACATGTAGTGGTCTATTCTAGCCATAATTGAAACCAAATCTCTTCTTTCTTATCGGATGGATTATAGTTTTCCTTCTAAAATACTGTAATTTTTTACTGGATTTGACATTTTCTGTTTTACCGTATTAATATTAAATACTGAAAGAAATCTTTGTTGCCTGACTTGTTTGAACAGGTCTGAACATGTTTTGGCATGTTTTCTACGTCACAACAGTAAACCACGCCTCTATTTGCTTTTAGACCAATCATATTTCGGAAATTCGTAGATATGCGATTATGCGGGTATCTAAATAAAAGGTACAGAAGGATTTTACGAGTATTATAATTGAATTGAGTCAGTTTGTGATAATCTGTTGTGTTTTATATTGACAATGTTTCGTAAGTTTATAAATGATCCGAACAGTTTTTGTTATGTTTGCGGAGAATTAACTATTCAGCAGCTTAAGCGTAATATTACATCTACAATAGAAAAAGCGTACTACTACTATTTTGGTGTTAAAATTAAAAATTAAAGCAAAGCTGGGACTGCTAAAACTTGCCGTGCGCGTTGTGCTGTTACTCTAAGAAGCTGGTTGAACGGTAAGAGCACTACTATGCCGTTTGCGGTTTCTATGGTTTGGCATGAGCAAACGGACCATACGACGAACTGCTACTTTTGCTGCATCAAAATCTTCGGGTTTTCTGGTAAAAATAAGAAGAACATTGCTTATCCCAGTTTGCTTTCTGCTACTCGTCCAGTACCTCATTCAACAGCTTTTCCGGTACCAACATGTCTAAACATTTTGAAAGAAGAACAAGTTGATACAGATACAGAAAGAGCAACTGAAGAACTGTCAAACAATGATGAGGAATTTTTACCATCTTAAGAAGACAAACCTCATATAATAACTCAATTAGAACTAAATGGCCTGGTTCGAGATTTGAATTTATCAAGAACTCAAGCAGAGATACTAGGATCAAGATTACAAGGATGGAAGTTGTATGCTTCAGATACGCGTATTTCAGTATATCGAAATCGTCGGAAAGAATTGTCAAAATTCGTTTGCGTAAAAAAATAACAAACAATCTACATAGTAGAATATGAACTTATGCATAAACTTTTCTGCACGTTGTAGCTCTCTTAATGTGAAACAAAAAATTGCTCAAAAAAATTTTAAGCTGCTAGAAAAATTATTGAAGAATACCTTTCTACTCAAAATTTGACCATTATTTTAACTGTAACAATATACAGGGTGTTGCGTTTGAAATAAGAAAGTTGAATTTAATTCCGGCGAAACTTTCGTTAATATTATAAGTGAGGCCAATTTTAAATTAAAAAAGTGCCCAAATCAACTGTATTTCCAATATAATTAATGTCAAGTACCGAGAGTTATATGTAAATTAACCCAACGTAATTTGTGAGTAAATAAACATTTACTCTAATATAAAGTAACAGTAATAGAAACTGTTAAAAATAGAATTCGATCCTATCTGAAGAAAAAATTTTTAGCTTAAGTATCTCTAAATACCCGGACAGTTCCTCAACGACAAGCTTAAAATTGCTTTTATTTCTACTTTTTTTTAACTTAAAAGCGTTATTTTGAACCTTTTACAATTGCAGATATTGTTAAATAATGATTATCTGTCCTTTGTAACTACAATTCGGTGTATAAAATTGTGTATGAAATCTTTATTCACAACTCAATAATAAATTAACAAGTGGAAACGGCTTTAAGTGGTTTTATTTGTTTCTTTTCCAGGCGTTATTGCAAAATTGTACCTGATAATTCAAATGAATTTCCTATATAAAGAAGAATTATCATAATCTTAGAAAGCGATCTGTAAACATTATCGATCACCCCATTTGAAGTGGTTTTCCGTCAAATTTTGATTTGCTCAAGTAAGTTTTGCATAATGCATTCGGATAACACTTGTATCGTGTATGCGGAACTACATATCGTAAGAAAAATAAAATGTTTAGTATTTCATATTCATAAAGTTTTATAGTATGCAAATAAGAATTGCGTGATACCATTCTAAATAGTACGCCGTGGAAAAGAAGGTGTACATATATTAAATTACGCATAACCTAATAACGCTATTGCTTCAAATATTAGCTTTCTCTCTTTGTTTTTCTGGTTTGTTTTATTCTATTTTTATTACTAGAAATAAGTATAACTAGAGAACCGGTAGGCTACGATCCCCGTGTTTTTTTGTAATTCCAAATGTTTCCTCCACTGAGTAGGTCTCGGAATTGGGACGTGCTCCCGCAAAGGAATTCCCGTGAAAAAAACAAAAGTAACCTCAACACACAGCATCCAAAAAAAACTTTTAAAAGCTCGTAAAAAACAGACCCGTAAACTATTCCTTTTAAAAACAGCAAGAAAGATGTTAGTTGAATTTATCACTTTTTCTCATTTCCAGGGGATCGCCTTACAGAGATGTTCAAAATGTTTTTGGATTTATTTAATACGCCCAAAAAATTTGGTTAGACATTTGCATATAAATCCAAAATGAAATTCGCCCGTGTTCATATAAATTGATCAGCAAAGAAAAAGCACGTATCTTTTTCAGTGAAAGCTCTTTCTTAATTGTGCAGTGATCTACCAGCATGAAAATTCACCTGCCTGTGTTAAGGGGATTTTGTGTTCCCGTCAAAAGTGTTACAGCTCGTTGCGTTGTAATGAACTTACCTATATTTGTGCATTTTCATCCTTGTAGATGTTTCTAAAATTGATTATTATAACACGGGAAACTATTTAGGTCTGGCCGAATTTAGTGATTATGGGTTCTTAAACATTCGCTTATAACAATAACACTGCCTCGAGATATTAGAGTCCGATGTATTATATAGAAGAAGAACGTATGCTGTGCGAGATAATGATATAATTAATACATACGTGATTTAAACGTAAATATCGAAACCCGCCAACGTAACCTCTAAATATCTAAACTGTCTGGATGATGTAAGATGTGTTAAAGAATGCGTCACTAAAAGTGGAGTTCCTAGAAAAGCATTTATAATTTGTAGTAACCAGTTTAGAGCCTTTAATTTGTACGATAATGAATAGTCGAATCCATGTGGTATGTATTGGTTTGTTGTCAGTGCGATAAATACATATTTCCAAACCGCTAGAATTAAAGCAAGCCATAAATAATCAAATTATACTAACATAAGTGGCATTAACAGTAAAACAATCAATAAACTGACCCGACATGCAAAGGCCACCAGCGTGTTATAGTGATAAATTTTTTCGAGATAAAAGATTTAATTGTAGTGTTATATTGTGACAGTTAGGGATTAAATATAAACATTTCCTTAGGTGAAGTATTTGATGTTGCTGGTTCAAGTTTACTACTACTTGTGTACGAGAACTACTAGTATTTCGGGATCCTCGTTGAATTTCGGATTAAAATACTTATCTTGTAAATCCCGTAATAGAATTTTTGACGTCAGAATTTTTTTTTCGATGTCAAAAATCTATTTCATGATGTCAAAAATCACGTTTTTACTGAAAATCGACCAGGTAAATTAAAATGACAATAAGAGAAACGAAAGAATTATTCGTAAACTATAAATAAATTATATTCAAAATTTAATGAATACTTGTTTGAGTTCAAATAATGTAATTAGTTAGTAGTAGTGTAAACAGTATCATACTGCAGTATTGATCAATAGCACTACCTACCAAAAAGAGTGCAGTATGTGGTAAAGCGATTATGTTATTCTGAACAACGATCTTGAATACCGTGATGCATGAGACAAAATCACATAAAATGGTTCTTGGATTGGTACGTATAAATAATGTTTGGCATAAACATCGTATACACCCAGCATTACGGGCACTTTAATTGCAACTAAGTTGCTGTGGCAACCTACTAAAACGTAACTACTACAACAGGTTTGCCGTTATATGGCAGTATTTTCCGACGTTGATAAATTATTTTTATAAATCAAAAATTCAATTTTATTTGAATCAGTTTTGACGTCAAATAATAATCATTTATAGACATCTGAAAATTATTATTTATAGTTAGTAATTAAATATTCGTATGTATGTTCTTTCCAAGTAAAAGTCATAATGCACACAAAACTTTTTCAGAAAATGCAGTGAAATTAAAGAGGAAAACTTAATTATCACAGAGGGCGAAGTTTACGTTGAACTGAAATCAACTTTATTGTTAGTTTCCTTTAGAAACGCGAAACGCGAACGCGAAATTGCAGATAACAACATTGCTAACGAAGCCAGACATCACAAGTTAATAAAATTAGACAGAACTAGTAACATGCTGATCTAAATTTAACCTTCGAACTACAATCATGAAAACTACCCGAACTTTTATTGCGCTTTTCGTGTTTATTTATTTGTTAGTTCACTTTTATAATTGTTTGTGGGATTGCAGTTTAGTGCTAAATTCTGTGCCGAACTGCAAATTTCGAGCCACCCCCGCGAAAATTTTAGAGGGGCTTCTTGTAGCTTAGTAAAATGTTAGGCCTGGCAGGCTGCGTAAGAAACGAAGCTAAGTTGTCATAATAAGACCTACTCAATTCGTGCTTCATGTGTGATTTTAATTATAGCTACATTTCTGGATATTCGTATAAAGGGTGATTCAGAATTAAGATGCAAAAATTTACCCGTGTGTAGAACAATAAAAATGAAGCGACCCTTATTTTTTCAATAAGTTCCGGCTTTTCTTCAACGGATTAAATTTACACCCACATAATCCATTCACGCCAAAAAATGTTTTTAGTTTTGTGATGATAAACGTAAATTGTGGGAGCCTGGATTCCGTCCGTAATATTGAAACAGGAGAGAGCGGGCTTGCCCCACTTGAAGAGGGAGTGACTTTTGGTTTAAGTTGTATCGTAAGATTCAGAAAAAGACTTCAATAAATTGTATAGCGATTTATATGATCAACTTTGTAATTACAAATATACACAAATAACACAATAATATAACAGTAAACAAAAGCGTAGGACTAAGCGTAAACAACCACCCGTTCTTACAAGAAGAAGCGCAGCGCTTCTGATCTTGAGGTTTTCCTTACGTTTTCGTTTGCAACTAAGCGCTTAGAGAGGTAACTCGGCGCGTGGGCTAAGTGCGTGCGGATCGATGCGGCGTGCGTCTCAGCAATGTGCGTGGCGCTATGCGGGGTGACCGGTAGAGGGAGCAGTGTGTTGCAGACTCTCTCTCAGGATCCTTAGGCGTCTCGACGAAGATCCTGGACTGGGTATTGTTCCTTAGGCTGCTGTCTTTCTTGGTCTGTCTCGTCTCCGCTTAGGTTGGACAGCTTCCGGGATGACATCCTTGGGGCCATGGTATAGACGGAGAGCGGACGTTTGATAGGTGTCTACTTACTGCTGGTCCTGTGTTCTGCGTGCTGGTGACTTCACAGGTAGTAGAGGATTTGTCGTGCAAATGTATGGGCCTTCTCTTTTGGAGTCGAACTCGGCTGTCGTGTTATTGTTTGCATTACTGAGGGTGTGTGAGGTGACCCAGACTAGGTCTCCTGGTTCGTATTGTTGTTCCTCCTGGCGATGTTCACTTTTCCCTAGCGTCTTGCTCTTGTTCTTTCAGCAGTTTTTTTTCTTTCGGCTTGTCTGTAAGGCAGAGGAGACAAGGAGATATCTTGGAAATAAATTATTCCGCTTGGATGATGTTTGGTTGATCGCGAATGACGTCGTTCGTGGTTTTGAGCTCTCTTCCAGAGCTGAGGTATGCTGCTGTACAACCAGTAATTTGGCACATTTTTCATGGAAATTGTGTTGCTGGCAGTTTGGAAAGCCAGCTGTTGTGCTCATATTTTACTAGAATGGCTAACTGTGGCTTGCGATTCTCGTTCTTCCTCTCAACCGGATTGGCTTGAATGTGGAAAAACGGGGTCAGTATTTGTTTAATACTTACGCAGTGTGTGTGTGTTTTTTGTTTTGTTGACGAATTGTGTTCCAACACAGAAATTATTGTTATCAGCGTATGGACATATCAGCTTGGACCAGGGCGAATAGTTTCACCCATTTAGATGAGTTTAAGAATTTTCATAATTTCTAAACAATTTTCATAATTTACAAAAATTTTCAAAATTTGGATAATTTACAAAATTTTCACAAATGTGCAGAAATATTTTTTAATAAATTTATAATTTTAAAAATTCTCATAATTACCAAATGCTTAGAAAATTTATTTTTTTAAATCTTTTTAAAAATGTTTAAAACCTATTTAAAAGAAACCAATTTTTTTAAATTCTTAACAGAACATTCGGTATAAAACATATTATTCGAAAAGTTTTCAAAAATTATAAATAATTTGCATTATATTGCAGCTTGGACCAGGGCGAATAGTCACCCATTTAGATGAGTTTAAAAATTTTCATAATTTCCAAACGCTTAGGAATAACGTTTAAAATTTTTCAGATTTGTTAAAAATTAAAAAAAAGGAAAACTAAATTCTTCATAGAACATCCGATATAAAATATAACACTTGAAAATCTTTCAAAAAATTTAAATGTTTTCATAAAATTTTTAAATTTTTCGCTTTTTCTAAAAGCTTTAAAAAAAGTTTCATAAATTTATAAATTTTCAAAAACTTTTAAACATGCATACCGTATAAAAAATGTAACATTTAAAAATTGTTAAAAAATTTAATAATTCTCATGAAATTGTCAAATGTGTTTAAAACAAAGCAAGAATTTTAGATTCCTTACAGAACATCCAATGTAAAACATAACATTTGAAATAAATACTAAACATTAAAATTAATGTTCATAAAATTGTCAAAAAAGTAAAAAATTTAGAAAATTTTCAATATTTCTAAACAATTTTCATAATTTACAAAAATTTTCAAAATTTGGATAATTTACAAAATTTTCACAATGTGCAGAAATATTTTTTAATAAATTTATAATTTTAAAAATTCTCATAATTACCAAATGCATAATAACATAATTTTTTTAATTTTTTTAAAAATGTTTAATACCTATTTAAAAGAAACCATTTTTTTTTAATTCTTAACAGAACATTCGGTATAAAACATATCATTCGAAAAGTTTTCAAAAATTATAAATAATTTGCATTATATTTCGGGAGCCATGAAAAACAACGGGGGCGTATTCTACGGGTTCTGCTAGTTTATGAGTATTTATATAACAGTGGTAGGTAGTTCAAAGCGTTTTTTTCCAAACCGGTGGATACTATGCCAAAGGCAAAAAAGACAATTGTACCTTTGTTGTGTAAAATTAAAATCTAAATATAGGTCACAAAATTTTATTAATTTAATAAGTTTCAAGTACTACAGAAACCTTAATTAACGCGACTTGCAAGTTCTTTTTTCATTTGAGGAAATTAAACACGTAATTGCTAATGAAAACTGTTTTCAAAGTATTTTCATAATTTTCGTGAATATAAAAGCATAAGGCTTTGCAACCAACCGGGTTCTTCGAATGCACGTGACTTGTAAGTAGAAACTCAAACTGAAACTAATTTTCACAACCTTTCATAAACTTAATTTGAAGATATATGAAATTCTTATCATGCAAAAGGAAATTCTCTACATTAGCTTAAACGCGAGATCAAAGCGAACTCAAGAATACTGTCCTGCAAAACTAGCACGTTTTGATAGAATTTCAATTTCAAGGCACACGTAAGAGATTTAAGCCTTTATTTAAATTGTTGGTTGTACAACGATTTAACGATCGAGTTCGAGATACCTATCTGGTGGTTACGCATATTGCAAATAAATCTAGTAAAACGTAGTCTTGAAAATCATGCTTTAAAGCGCGTTGTTTTTTTTAAATATTATTTTTACTTTCCTATACTTTCAGTATAGGGAAGTATTGATTTCATGCAAAATTTCAAAGTTGAGATTTTAACAGAAATAGGGGGGGGGGGTCCATGGACCCGAAAAAAGTAATTTTAAAAAAATGTCTGTCTGTGGGTGGGTGGGTGTATTACGCTCCATATCTCCGGAACGGCTGGACCGATTTTGATGTGCTTTGGAATGAGGAGGTATATCAAAATTCACCGACAAAATAAGCTTTAAAAAAAAAACGAAACCGGAAGCGGAAGTTAGACATGTTTTTTTGGTAGCATTTTTTTCAGAAACTGAATTTTGGAAATTTTAATAGTGGAGATTAAAGAAGGCCTTAGGACAAATCAAACGATTTTTTACCGAACTCTCTAGCTTTAAAATGGCGGCCGCTACGAATTTTTGAAAATTTCGACTTTAACGCCCATTTACTCAAAAACCAGTTATCTGATTGGAATCAACTACATCTTGTTTGGTAGCCCTTCAATGGTACTATACCATGATATATAATTAATTTTTTAATATAAAAACGACTCCAAAATTTTGGAATTTTTCAAAAAAATATTTCTCAAAAACTGCCCACACGTTTTTGTTTAAACTTTTTAAGCTGATAGAGCTGGGAATCTTCTACAATTTGTTATTTTGTGCATTGCTATAGTTTCACTGTGACGCCTTCTGTGAATTTTTGAAAATTGAAAATTGGTACCCTTTTATTTATTTAACGGGGATCAATAAAATATTTCTGTTAAAGCGATATAGCTCATCATTGATAGCAAAATCCGAATATCATAATATTTTTTTGATACTTTTATTTAGGGGGGTTACTGTTCCCCCTCCCCCCCAAAATTTTCGCTTCGAAATTAAAAAATTGATTTCTTCTTTTGTTTGCTCTAGGAGAATCTTTTTACAAAAAATCAAAAATCGAATTTTTTGCCCCTTAATAATCTTTTTGTCCTTAGAAGAATTTCACATACTTTCTACAGCAGTTGTATTCTTGTACTAGTCGTTTAATGTTCAGTGTAGGCTAACTTTTTTATTTTAATAGATAGACTCGCAAACCCAAGAGCAAAGTTGTAGGGCAAATTCTTTTCGATTGTATTTTAGAAAAAAACTTGAGTTTCCAATTTTAATATGGCGGCCACGGTAAAAAATAACTTTTTTTTTAAATGGAAACGTGGCATTTTGGCTTTAAAATCAGAAAGGTTTTGAAATTCTAAATACAAATTAATAAGTAATTTCTTGCTAAAAATAATACTTCTCGAGTTATTAATATATTTTCAAATATCAATTTCCGCGCTTCCGTTGATTCAGTTCGAATATTTTACCCAACCTTATGCTTGCAGCGCAGCGGTCGGTCCTTCATCAACCGCTTCAAGATGTTACAACTTATAAGAACTATTTACTTTAACTAGTCGTGTCTAGACAGGTGTATATCGAAAGTGTTGGAAAATATAAAACAATGTATTTAAATGTATAGGAAAGTCCAGGCGAAGTGTTTCGCTCATTTTTTTCTCTTGTTTTTATCTATGGTAAACAATTTCGTTTATTTTTCCCCAATATGTTCAAATAAATAAAATTTTGATTCGTGCTGCAGAATATAAATTTTGTTTTGCTTTGTGTATTTACTTATTCAGCAATACGTGTTCTAAAATAATATTAAAACCAACTTTTTTGTGTGTTTATATGTTTTTATATTTTCAACAATTGAAAGTGAAAACGGCGACGCGTAAAGCAACCAACTGCTCCAGGAATAAATCATTCTTAAAAATGGGACCAATATTGGATATTTTCTATGTTGTACGTGTTTTGGGTAAACTATTATATGAATACGAATTGCGAAACCTACGTGGGGCCGTATTTCAATTCGGTGTCATGCACGACATTGTATCAATTTTGCATGGTATTGAAAATCGATATTGTGTGTAATATATTGCTAGACTAAAGACAAGGTTTCATAGAAAGTGCGTTGGTGTAACATTAGTTGCATAACTAGCATAACTGCATATAACATATTTACAGTGTCAGTTTACCACTGATGATTATAGCTTTGCTGTCAAAATATGTATCTGGTATTTAGTTACGTATTTAAGTGGAAGGGTGCTATATTTTTCATACACATTTACAAAAAACAGTTTATAATAAGTAATAATTGTTTCAAACAACAAATTAAAACATTATTTTTTTAAATTTTGATATACGTTCAACGTCGGTCCATTTTGCTGCTAAGGCTTAAAAACGACGCCCACCACACCGCTACTAATTCCATGAATTCCAATTGAATACCATAGATTTCCCTGAGTCCGAAACTTTTGACTTATCCGTTTCATTTCCCTAAATATTTATGCAATAACAAGCTTAATACTTTTGTATAATTTATTTTCATCTCACTTTCCTTAGAGATATAAATTTTAAAATCAATTATCTTTACAGAATCCTCGGCAATTTGCCCTTGTTGAGGGTGGTGGAAGAGGGAACATTTCGTGATATACCCAACTTGCGAACGCTGTAAGTAGTCATTTTTAATAGGCTTGATGTTGTTTTTGGCTAAAAGTGTATCGTTCGTATCATAACTTTCCTTTTATTTACAGATACATTTCGCATGCCCCTCAAATGAAATTTCTTAATGGACTCTTCATGGGAGTAACGGCAATGAAATTTCGATCTTTGTAAGTAAGTAGTATGTATAATGCAAAAATGGCGTTAATTGTTTTAAATTCTGTCGGTATGAAAATTCCTCAAATACCTGTTCTGCCATAAATTATTATCAGAAGTAAATTATGCGCCGAGTTACGAATTCCAACAGGGTAGAAGTAGAATGACAAACTTACCTTTCTTGAAAAACACACACAGCTTATTTGATAACGAATCGTTATAAAGCATCGCGGCGAATACAAAGTACATCTCTACACCGTTTACGAAATAAATCGTGTGCAATACTAACGCTACTTCTTTTTCTTGTCTCTAATAGATCCACTACGCCACATTTCCGCTTTCAGCTCTTTTTTTGCTGTCATGTTTTGTGTAATGTATTATGGTAGATAAACTGTCACGAAAATATTGCTTGAAAATCCACAAAAACGTTTCGCAATTTTTTAAATAATTTTTTTGATACTATGCGCGTACGATGTGTATTTACTATTTTATTTAAGGGGGATTTGAACGCTAAAGTATTAAAAACCTCAATTTAGTGAAACATAAATAAACGAGGTAAATGTAAAAAAATTTAAATCCCTTTTTTATTTATCGCTTGACTCGTTTCTTCTGCACGTCATATTGTCTTGTTCGTTGCAGTACCAGTACCTCGCCATCCTTGTGTAGTCCAGTAACAAATGACATGTTACGTCTGCCCTTTGCGGAGTAATCAACGTGCGTGCAGTTTACCACTTCCACTGCTATTGAGGTTACAACATTCTAAATAAATACTTTTGAATGTAGGAAAAGTGAAAGTTTAGGAATGTCCAGGGGAAGTGCTTCGTTCACTTAGTTTCTTAAAATTCAGCATAAATTCCAAAAGCCGGCCTTAAAATGTGCAAAAAGTAATAATTAAGCTTTATAGTCACAGAACGAATTATTTTTGAGTATAGTAAATTTGATTGACAACTAAAAATTGTTAAATCTAACTGCACACCTTCAATGAACCTTACTTTGCTTAAAAACGTTTCATCTTATGAGTCGGAAGAAGTATTTCTTTCTTGTACATTTTTGGCCGGACTTTTATAATTTTTGCTTAATTTTGCAGACTGTCAATGATGTACGGTTGCGTTTCTCAAGACTTGTGGCTTAATTGTTTAATACATATCGAATAATAAACTCACAACAAATTTCAAGTTTGTGTTTTAAGGTGATGGAAAGGGATTGTCAATATATTGTTTTTTTCGTTTCCACGTGTCTCCTTTGAGGGCTCTATCTCCGAAACGAAGGCAAGGCATGTCTATTCAAAAAAACTCGACTAAACTTGACCACGTAGCTGCTTACCAAAAATTAGTATTTAATTGGTCAAATATGCTTAATTATCAAACAAAAAGCCCTGAAATTAAAAACTGACAGTAATAAGTACGGGTACCAGACCAAAATCCCATTCAGAGCGCGAATTGGCGTTTTATACATTTTTTTTCAGAGTAAACACGATAACCAACAAATAATCCCTTTGTAACGCCTAATTCACAATAATTGTTACAAATGGATTTTTATTTCATGAATTTTTATTAAATTTTTCTGTATGGATTCCGTTACTAGAATTTAAGCAAAGGGAAACACGAAATTAATGCTAATTAAAGTTTATCCGATTATAGAAGTTTTACAGATGAAATTTTAACTTGTATTACGTGATATGCTGTTAGAATTTTTTAATAAAGGTTCTAGAAAGGGTTAATTAAAAAACAAAAAAATGTATACCATATAAGTTGTTTTTTAATATTAGTTAACTGCTTTTTTAAACGTGCAATGTTAATTTAATACTCTTTCCTATAGAGCTTTAGATTTTTTGCATTTGATGCGACATTTATTTTTGATCTTCCTAAAAATACTGTACAAATACCTACACTTGCTTATACATTTATATGTCATAACCTTGCTTGAAATTAGTGAATGTACTATTTTAAATTTAAAATTTTATAAAAATATTGAGCACTGCGATTTTAATTAACTGTACTTCCAGAACAGGAAAGTACTTATTTGTGAATATTTTAGATCTTTTTATTTTAACAAAAATAAGTTAACTCTGGAATTTCTCCAGGAATCCAAAAACCAAGTGTTTTTGACTGTCTGGTAGGACATAAATACGGGGCATGCAGTGTACAGAAAGAAGACACATACAGCACATACAGATATTTCAATGCAAACTCGCATCACCACCCGATGCAGAAAGCTACTGTGCTAAAAACTCTAATAACCAAACCGGCCGAATCTCGGATGCAGAACACCTACAAGAAGAGAAAACACATGGGTTGTACAGCCACAGAAATTCACAAAGCAATCCGAAATGCTAAACAGCCCAGAGCTTCGCTCCGCATTTTTTACCTTATAGTGAACGTGTTACTGATAAGATAGGGCATATTTTGTGTAGGCACAGCATAAAGACAGTCTTTAGGGTTATTGAAACTCTGATGGGAAGCGATTTCAAATCCCCAAAAAACCAAATATCAATCTTCAAATCAGCTGGGATCTACAACATCGCTTGCTGTTGTAATTCAAATTACATTGGACAAACTGGTAGCTCCGTTGAGTTAAAATTACGATAAATACAAAGGTGTCTTCCAACACAAACGTATCACTAAAGCTGCGGTGGCTAAACATACTGGTGTAACTGGACATAAAATGAACTTTGAGAACGCTCGAGTACTTGCCAGAGTACTTTATTACGTGCCTCGAATCATACGTCAAGCAAATGAAATTGAGAAACAACTTAACAGCATAAACTGAGAGGATGGTTTTAGACTTAGTAAAGCTTGGACTGCAGTGGTACATCCTCTAAGGAGTCATAACCACCTACGGTTTCACGGTCACGCTCTACCAGATCTGTCTTCCCCCAACGGTAACAGACAAACAGAGCTCCTCGGGCAACCGGCTCGGAGGGGTTTGTATGCCTCCGCATCCCGGACTTGAATTCAGTGCTCTGATCGCTCTGGAGATCCAAGCTGTAATGCATTGCGAATCATAAGTTTGTATGGCTTCAGAAAGAGCTAAACAGTTAAGGCACACGGCCCTGTTTAGGCAGGCAGGGCTTACGAACAAATATTGCTCAAACTTTTAAAGCAAATGCTTGTAAAGGCAGGCAAGCTACAGGTCGGTCCTTACCTGATTATGCTGGGAGTAGTTCCAAAATGACGACGCGGTCTAAGTCGAAAGTAAATTTGATGCTGACAGTTCGAGAAACCGCGAACACCTCACGGAATATATAGACGTAAATACGCTCGTTTGTTTGTGATGTTTTTTGAATGGGTGGCCCCATCCCATTCTGACGCAACTTACAATATGGGGGTATATAACAAAATACAACAATCATGTGTTTTAAAATATCCACAGCTTAAAGGTTTATAAAGGAAAGCAGGGTCTGTTTGAAAATCGAATCTTTTTTTGCAAAATTTTCCTATTAGCACTAATTTACTTAAAAATGTGTTGACAAAGAACTATAATAATTCTAAACTGGTAAAAGGTTATGGTATAAAAATATATTTAAAACCGTGCAAACTATTAAATTAATTTTAATTTCTCTCCGTGGAAGTCTCACGTAGCCTCTAGTCGTTTTGTCTTTGAGTGTGCTACCACATTATCTTCAATGCATTAATTCGAAGTACCTAAAAACCTGTTAGAGGAGGAAGGACGCTTACAACGCCGAATAACTGCTAACCGATTGTTGAACCGATTTGATGGAAATCGCATCTATGTGGATGTGCTCATGTGGGTCCGCACCCCCGCTCTTCGGAAACTCATGAGCCACATAGATTTTTGGAAAATGGGCATCCCATGACGTGCGTTACGTGCTCACTGTTTAATGCCATAAGTCATATTATTAATTAACTGGGTCGATTAATTCAGCCAAACTAATAAGATTCAAGCATGCAGGGGTTTATCAACTTCAATTTGTGTCCAACATATATCTGCCTAAATTTCAACCCTTCTTTGGATGTAGGCCTCTCCTATGCAACACCACACTGACCTTTCTTGAGCCTTTCGGGCCCAGTCATTGTTTTACTTTCCATCTCTTTCCCAACCTTGGTCTATATTGAATTACTAATTTGATCCATGGATCCATCTGTTGTCGTCTCTTCTTGTCGTCGTGAACTTTTGTTTAATTTATTATCCTTTCATTGCTTTTACGACCGGCCTCTTACTGTTATACCTACCCTTGGTCTTTCCATTGCTGTAGTAAGTACTTAATCTTCTATTTTCCCATAAATTTTTTTCTCGAAATAGGTAAAGAGGTAAACTGGATGCAAGACTACATGGAGATATGCTACCATTATCTCTAATAAATTCTTTTGGTCAAAAAAAAATAAATTTGCAAAAATAATAAAAATGTATTGATTTCCCCATGGTACGTAACCAAAGTTGACCCGCGGTATATATTTATATAACGTAAGGTTGCTCCGAGAGTCTACTTATAGCCTTTTAAATTAAGCGATATAGTTGGGTAAATATTTCCTTCGTTAAACAAACCTAAAAATTTCCTTCTCTAAAGGCCTAAATTCATAAAAACTCTCTTAGAACAACCGACCCCCCTCCCCCTGGAAATTTTAAAACTTAGCGCCTATTTTATCATCACATCAGCAATGAGTAAATAATCATTACAACATCAAACAGTGGTCACAACACCACCACTTTATTATATTTACCACATTCACAAAGGTATCAGTAGTTTGTCATTAAACAATTACATTCATCAAACACAAACTTGTTACGTTTTAATTCAAACCCGTACTTTCTTATTCAAGAAAGACATTTTTGGCCACCGTCTCTGGTGGTTATTAATTTCTAATCGTCAGTATTCTTGGAAGGGCCTCATTTCACCCTCATAAGCAGTAACAGATTAATGGTTGGCCAATTAGGATTTTAACACATTCTTAAGCGTATGCAACGTTTATTCCATTACATTACAACACTTAATATGTTGTAGTGTAAAGAGTACAATATAATAAAGCAATTCGCTTTTTTAGTAAAACGTATTTCTATCGAAACTTCTTTGTTTGGTCGTTTGCTCTCTTGTTCTTTAAGTCCAAAACATCATCCTGTAAAAATAAAAAATAAATCGATGCCTGTATTTCCTGAGCGGGAATTTGTATTTCTAGAATTACCCATTCTTAAGATTATTCTAAAAATGCTTCTGAATGTTTTGTAAGTGTACAAAAAAAACGTCTGCTTGTTTTAGTGGAATGTGCCTAATGATGTATAAAAGATATGATTTTTAAGTTGTTCAAACCTCAACTTTAATATCTATTTTCTTATTTACATAACTTTGTTAGTTACTACCTATCAGATGAACAATAAATAATGTAAATATAAAGCATACATATTTTACTTTTACTAAACAACACGAGGCATATCGCATTATCATATACAGGGTGTTAATGAATTGTAGGGCCAAACTTCTAGGGCTTGCAAAACACAACAAAGCAAACAACTTTTGTTAATAAATGTGTGGTCAAAAGTGTTTCCTTTCAGGAATAGATCTTCTCAAAGATTCTTTAAGAAGCGCCTAAATGTAGGCAACTCAATTTACTACCTACTATTTGTTTCCATAACGACGGAAATGAATACAGGACAAATAAAGCCCTCTTTCCCACTTTTCAAATTCAAATTAAATTTAAAATAAATTAATTACCAAAATGTTTCAAAACTAAGCAACAGAAAAACCCAAAATTACAAAACAAAAATCAACTATTTGAAAAATTTACAATAACTAATTCAAAAATTAACAAAATTATAGTAAATGTTCAAAATGTCGCTCCCCAGCTTCTACACACGAAGCACATCTACGAAGTAAATTCCTGCGCACCGCTCCAAATATACCAGGAGTTTGTTGAACTTCTTCCTTCACATGCGGCAAGAATACGCGCCGTAAGTTCTTCTACAGTTTCAACTGAGGTAGCATACACTAACGTTTTAACATGACCCCACAAAAAGAAATCAAGTGGGGTCACATCAGGAGAACGTGGAGGCCACGCCACATGCACTCCTCGACCTATCCATCTGTTGGGAAAAGTGTTATTAAAAAATTCCCTGACTTCCGCCGAAAAATGAGCAGGTGCACCATCGTGCTGCAGCCACATTTGAGGTGGAACATCTTCCAAAAGTTCAGGCAGGACATGGCGCAAGAAATCTAAATAAATTGCTCCTGTTAACCTTTGTGGTAGCAGATATGGTCCAATGAGTCTATCGCTAACAATCCCGGCCCAAATGTTCACTGAAAATCTTTGCTGGTATCCTTTTTGATCCACAGCATGGGGATTTTCATCGTCCCAAATGTGGCTGTTTCTACTGTTGAATATTCCTTCTTTCGTAAAAGATGCCTCGTCACTAAACAGAACGTTTATTTGGAATTTTGGATCCTCATTACACCGCCGCAGAAATTCCTGGCAAAATTCTACCCTTCTAGCAAAATCTGCTTGAACCATCGCTTGTACCTTCTGTGGATGGTACGCATGTAGCTGCTGCTAATGTAGTACCTCCCATACTGAAACATGGTTCACTCCCTTTTGAGCTAGTAGAAGGATATTCAACCACTTTCTCCAAAACTTCTTCCTCAAAATCCACCGTTCGCCTTGTTCTGGTAGCTCCACAGTTGTGTCTGTTGACAACGAATGTACCTTCCTCTCGCAGCCGACGTGAAACTACACTTAAGGACTTGTGCGATGGATGATTCCTATTCGAAAAATGTTCTTGGTACAGGCGAGCAGCTTCGCGTGCGTTACCCCAAGCAGCTCCATACATGAACATCATGTCATGCTGTTCGGCAAAAGTATAATTCGCCATAACACAAAAATACGAAGCACAGAACGAAAATAACGAAGAAAATAATTATCAAAAAATCACAGAACAAAAAAAAACGAATTATAAAAGGCACAGAAAGCAACGAATGCAAGAAAAGTAAAAAAATATCACAAAAATATCGAATTGTGTCAAAATTGACGTTATTTGAATGCATGTATGTCTAGATCGTTTTTTTTTTCAAAATTTGTGTGACCTGTGCAAAATAATTGGAAATGCAATTTGGGTTGCCTGTTTTCAGGTACTTCTTAAAGAATCTTTAAGAGGCTCTATTTTCTAAAGGAAAACACTTTTGACCACACATTTATTAACAAAAGTTGTTTTCTTTGTTGTGTTTTGCAAGCCCTAGAAGTTGATCCCTACAATTCATTAACACCCTGTATGTAAGCAGTAAAATTGTATTGCTTATCTTTTAAATTTTATAAACAAGTTGTGTTCGTATATTTATTAAATTGTGATATCATACTGGCGAGCGAATTATTAAAAGTTTGGCGTTTCGCTGATTCCCACTTATATTTCTATTTATTCCTACCAAATACTTCTTTTGTATTAATGACCTCGCTGGCATGGTTATTCATATGTATAAATCATTTATTAGTTGCAAATTAACGTGTGCATCTAATTCCGTATCAAAGGAAATTTTGCCCACAAACAGATTTCAATATATGAAAAAGAGAAATATAAAATGAATAGCTGTTTTCTTTAGAAACACTTTTAAAGTCGAAACATAGGTGCTGGCTTTGATCGAGAATTATTGATGTTTCTTTAAATTGTAGCGCTCATTAAAGTCAGTGTGGTGTATGAAAGCTGATTTATTGAGATGAGGAAAGCTTTATACAGCTGATGAACGGAAAGGTTGATTATGGAAATCTAAAATGACGCTTCATACATCTATAAATTTGAAACGATTGCCAATTTATTGCTCTATGCAACATGTAACATGTAACAGTAACTTAATTTCACAATATAATTTTTTTGTGATTTGCAACTGCGATTTTTCACTGTCTGCAGTTTTAAATTAATGTAAACTAGCGAAACCGGTGGGGTACGCCTCCTGATTTTTTTAGATAATAAAATAAGCTACTTAAGTTGGTAGTGTAGCAGGCCGTAGATCTAAGTTCTATAATCTTTTGAATTATATAGAGATTGTTTTTATTATATCCAAATTGATTTTTTTGAAATCGATTTGAAAAAACGAAAACTAAAGGAGGGGGAGATAAGTTACGCCCCCCCCCCAAATATTGCTGCACCTAAAATTTAAGTTTTGATTCTTATTCTGCTGTTATTCATAAGAATTGTAGCTTCAAAAAAAAAACACTTTTTTGGGTTGCCGGTAGTTCAAAGCATGTAATTCTTTCTGTTGAAATCTCAAAATCAAAAACTTTCGCGATCTCAACACATTCCCATGTTGGAAGTATGTGAAAGTTAACAAGCGTACGGATTCACTGAAATGCGAGCAAGTACTGATGTAAACGCAGCAATTTTTTATTTGTTTTTTTACATGTTACTGGAGCTCGTAATATGTGGGTCCAGTTTTGTTTCTGATAAACAAACTATAACCGATTCGTTTCATTTCAGAGCTGTCCGTAAACCTGAGTCTCGCCACTTATAGCTAAGAAATTCGGATTTAATACATAGATTTTAGTTCTTGAGAATATCGTTTTTATACTTGGATCTTATTATGTTATGATCTCTAACATTTATTCATAAAATGTTGAAAATTTTCAACCCATTTATGATGAGTTTATCTTCAGCACTACAGGCCATTGGCTTGGTCCCATCCACTCCGGGTTTGACTTATTCGCTATGTTCCAGAGGGTAGTGAAGCTCTTTGGACCTTTAACCACTACGTCTCCTCAGCTTACGCCAAACCCTTAGCATTACATTCACTCGTCCGTGGCCCGTGGTCCATACGCCAGCACGCGGTGCCGTGTTTTGCGCGGTTTTGGGACACCCATCCAACTACCGACCACGGAAAGCATTGCTGCATTACCGCGATCGCCAGCGAATGGCCATCCGACCCGCCCCAACCCGGGACCGGGGAAAGTTAAAAAGCGTACGAATTTGTTTCATTTCAGAGCTGTTCGTAAACCCGAGTCTCACCACTTAAAGCTAAGAAATCCGGATTTAAGACATAGATTTTAGTTCTTGATAATATCTTTTTTTATACTTGAATCTTATTATTTTATGATCTCTAACATTTATTCATAAAATGTTGAAAAATTTCAACCCATTTATGATGAATTATCATATCGTTATTTCTTCGCGTTTGTCGTTTGTACCATAATGTTTAACACAAGAAACTTCGAAATTTGTGTATTCGAAATGACAAAACAAATAATGAAGGTCAAAAGTGGTTTTTTGGTTAAAAAATGAAGAAGGCAGTAGTTTGTTCTACGCTGGTTAGGTATATCAGAATTTTACTTTGCCTCCTGTATTCACATTAATACACAGTTTTTGATAGTTGCGGGTTCAAATACGTGCGGAATGTATTGGTTACAACATTATATCATGTTTCAATAAATTTGCGACCATTTTTAGGAGAAAAGTGTGTGGTGTAGTACACACAATTAATTTGCAAGTGATTTAATTATTATGACGTAAATGTGTGCGTTTGGAGCAATGAACTATTAAATTCCGAGGGTATTTATATGTTTATTTTATAAATGTTTGAGCATACATCATTCTCCCGACAACTTTTTAATAATAAGAGTGTGTATTTTTTCCGACCTTCGGAATTAGAGTAAGCCATAAATAAGCAAATTATAGCAATAGTAGTGTCTACAAGATAAACAATCAATAAACTGAGCCGACATATGCAAGAAACCGCCGCGACGGCGGGGTATAGTGATACATTTTTCCTAGATGTAGGAATTAGTCGTTTTGTTATGGTAAGACAGTTACGGATTTAGTATATTTTTGTGTCGCTATTATCACCTTGCAAGGGCGTAACATGCGTCTATTCTCGACCATGAAAGTGATAATTGCCCTTATATTTTATTTGTGGTGCTTGTTAAATTGCTATTTAATAGCAACTAGTTAATTGAACAAGTTTGTTTTAATTTAGTCCCGTTTCTCTCTTTATGTTAAATTTGTAATATTAAATCTTTTGTGTCTTGTAATTTTGCATAACTCTAGGTTCGTATCACAATCACTATGATTACTATTAACTGTGCGTGTCATGTTACAAAAGCTCTTTTACTCTTTTCTGTTAATCAATTATGTTAGGTCCTTTCTCTCACTTCAGTTAACTTTTATTTTAAAAGATGGTCTAAATTAGGTAAAAAGTAAGGGCATGCAAAATGTGAAATAAACAATCCAACGAAATCCTTTTATAAGAAAATACTTTTTTATTATGCAATAAAAAGGGTAATTCATCAAAGCGTCAGACTGCATTCAATTCGTGATAATAAAGCATAGTAAAATTGTTTTTCATTAGTGGGTTATAAATAAATTAATGTGCTGTAAATAAACTAAAGCTCCATAAAGCATTTGAGTTAATCTAATTTTATCATGTGGAATGGCTGATCTGTAGAGGAATAATAATTACAGTGGTGGATTATGGCTGCATTTTTAATAAATCTATTTAAATAAATTGCAAATATACTTTATTTATTACTATGAATAAGACAATAAATTTCACCGATATGAAATTATTATCAAAAGTAATATTTACTAAAGAATTAATAATAAAATACGAGCAAAGCATTGTCAGAACCAAACGTTTGAGCGGGACGGTTTAGGCGCAGGCACGTTTGGGCGCTAGGGCATTTGGGCGCAGGAAAGTTTCAACGCAGGGACGTTTTTGCGCGCCCCGTTTTGGTGCAAGGACCTTTGGAAGCAGGGACTGTTGGGCGCACGGACGTTTTGGCGCGAACCGTTTTGGTGCAGGGACGTTTCGACGCAGACATTTCGGCGCAGGGACGTTTGGAAGTAGGGACGGTTGGGCGCCCGGGCGGTTTGGTGCAAGCCGTTTTGACGCAGGAACGCTTTGATTTATGCATAAATTCAGAATTACGTGCTAAATGTACTACATGTACTACGAAAAAGGAATTTATCTTGGTCTGAAATCAACTTTGGAAGTGCACTGATGTTCTTGTGGTTTCCTTATACTTGCCCAAAGAAGTGATCCGTCCAATTTTTAAAATATTTGTAATGTGAAAAAACGGCGCCACAAATTCATTGAGAAAGTAAGCTTTTAAGCGGTGCCCGGATTTCTAGTCTAGTATTTAGTCAGTATTTAAATTATGGGGCAATCAATTAATAATGAATTCTGGGATAATTCCTTTAAATATATAGTTGGCGCAAATATGCAATTTAAAGGAATTATTTACAGGCTTAAAATAGCAACACTCCCACATGTTCGACTTTGGGAGCTTGTTTAGATACGTATTATTCATCTGGCCAGCAGGTTTATTAACTCAAGCTATTTGATAACAGAGTTGATAAGCTTAGACTATGCATGGTCAAGAGTTTTAAAAGTAATACACAAAACAATCTGATGAAATTTTGATAAAATATTTTTGAGTGCGGTATCTGTGGCTTAGTTCAACAATAAAGTAACACTGAATGAAATGATGTATCTCAAATGTCGCAGTTATATAATTATATAATTGTAGTGCAACCTGTTTCACGCATAACTAAATGTATTTAGGTACGCCCATTTTTTGCTGTTTTGGGACTAAAAGTCCGGTGTATGCAGATGTCAGATGTGTAACACAGACACTCTTGAGTGTAGTTATGTATGCATTGTGTATTAGATTACAAAACAAGATATAGGTAGTAATTGGAATTTCTTCCCACTTTATACTTGTACAGAAAACAAGTCGAAAGTCTTGACCATTCAATTTCTCAATAAACCAGAAAATACGTGATAGTATCTAGGGAATTAGACAATTTGTAAGGCTATTTTCCTGTGGGTGTGAGATTTATTGACAAGGCGTAGGAAATATTAAGAAAAAAAATGTCATTTTTGTGGATGTTGCAGTTTTATTAAATTTATTAAAGTGAAATTTTGATAACTGAATGCACATGTTTCGGATTTAAATTTGTGTAATATATATTATGATTTATTCATAGCCGTAACTTTGAAAATCACCAGAACTCGTAGCATGATACATAGGATTTGCTTATATCGCTGTCTCTATAAATTATACGTGTGTAAATATTTTCTTCCCAAGCATAAAAATTTATTGGATTTACTTTTCAAGTATTGAGAGATCCGTAAAGAATATTTATGTACGTGTAATGTTCAGTTACCCCTAACATTAAAATAAACCTTAATTATTTTCTATTTTTCAGATGAAATTTAATTTAGCTTGAAAATTAACTTTTTTACATTTTATAGATTTTTATGCAGTTAATACCAGACATTTCAGGAATCGTCGTTTTGTTTCAGAGTTACGAGTTTATAGAGTTCATAAAGAATATACTAACTGTACTAATATATTAAGTAAATAATTTAAGCAGTTAATTGAATATTGATTATCCATTGTCGTTACTAACAATTCTATTCAATTATTTTTTTTTAATTTTCAGGAGAATAGTTCAAACTGGTTTACAAGAAATACCCGATTTATCGTATCTACATACGGAACATATCGTGCTTATGATGTAAGTATGTGTTTTTATTTATTAAATATAATATTAAGGAAACATGACTCCTCATTCGTTGATGAAAATTAAAATAGAACAGCTCAATCCAATGCTGCTTAAAAACAATAATATCTAGAATCAAAATACCTAATATGGCCTTCTTCCGATGTTCACGAACGGCTTTTCCCTTCATTTAAATTTTTAATGCTTTTAGACCGTTGAAGAAATTTAGATTTTTATTTGTATGCCTTCTATTAAATTCTGCAGCACATCTTAGTCATAAATCAAATTAAGTTATTGACGTGAACTTTTAAAAATAGATAGTCAATTAGGTTCTTTACCAACTGTTATAATACGAACTGTGGAGGAAATTCGGTTTTCCGTAGGGCCCTAGTAAAAGATGTTTGGTGAAATTCATCTTCACACTCAAAAATATCGAAACGTGATAGTTTATAAAAACAGCACCAACAATAATATTAATATGAACTGATTTGATCGATTTCTATCAACATGGCAGTTGCACAAACCGCATAAAGCTATCGCACTCCCTTTTATCTGTGAGCAGTCAAAAAAGTTCCACCAACTCTATTTGGAAGTGGTGAATTATTTTTGTAAACTTTCGAATTGTGCCGTCAGAGACCGCCAAGCATTCTTCTTCGGCACGCTGCAACTCCGAAACTAGGTCTTTTAGCGTGTTACGCTTCCGGTGCTGGATATGGCTCTTCGAGCTCCACGACGCGACGGGTCTCTTTTGAAAATTTCCTATTTAGTCCCTTTGGGCAAGCAAGAATTGGCTAAGGTTTAAATTAGTCCCCAGACTGAGGCGCTAAGAATAATTTCTAAAACCAACACACACACAGTTTCTAATTATAGTATTTTCCATGCGAGAGTGGCGCGAAGACCCTACCGCATTGTCTTCTTCTTACGGCGGTGCGGAAAGCCTTAGCACGCAGGCCTAGTTCAACGATTGTGCATCCACCGCTGGTTCAGGGATTTTTCTCGTACAGACCGGTACTTAAGTGAGGTTAATACCCTGCTGATGGAGATATCCTGAAATTTGTTTGGTTCCGGAAGCGGGATGCTGAGGTATCGGAGCCTCAGTACCATTAGTTTGATGAAGGGAAAATTCCCCGTCCACAGAACCTGCACATTAAGTCGTTGATAATGCTCATTGTGTTAAGGTGTTGTTAAAACGACCCATGACCGGTCAGTAAACCTACCACGATCTTGATGCGTTTGTGAAGATTCTTGAAAAGGGAGGCTCGACTAGCGCAGCTCTGGATGTAAAGTCTTGTTGATTTTAAAATGGAGAGAGTCTAGTTCTCAATGTCCTGCTTTGCGATAGTCCTGGGTAATCCTACGGCCGGCTTTGAGTCAAGGGGGGCTTCTGAGACCTTCCTAGTTTCCACTAATGTAACTGTGACTGGGACACCAAATTAGCTTGACTTAATTGTGCTCGGTTAGGGCCTCACCACAGTCTATGACCAGAATTGAATTGGTTAAAACAGCACCAAGAGCCTTGAGCGCAGCCTGACTATTGCTACATATATAGATTTGCTTACTAGAGTAACCTCTACGTAGGTTGTCCTGAGCACAGGTTAAGAACGAAAACTTTGCCCTAAACTTATAGCCATAAATTCTTGCACCGGAATCTTCTGCTGTCTTTGATACGTCTGTGAACCAGTCCGCTGACTTAGAATGTCTCCAGTTTGGGTCTAGTTTTTCCTATTGGGGAAGACAACATTAAATGTTTTTTCAAAAGGAGAATACAGGTGGCCCCGGCAAGCGCGTGTGTCCGTATAAGAATATAAAGGGGCACAAGGTCCAATAGTGCCACCAGAACTGCCACCAGTAGGTGCCATGCGCATTGCTCCCGTGGCCTCTAAACAAGCCAGTCTTAGAAGCTGACCTAAGCGTAGTTTGATGCCTGGCCGTTAGACTGCGGACCACCATACCAACAACGCATACGTGACTATTGCTTTAATTATGGCGGAGTAGATCCATCTAGTAAAATTGGGGTTTAATCACAGGGTTTTCTAAAGGTCCGTCTATAGGCTCAAAGGCTTGCAGTAGCTTTGTGAATTTGTCTGTCGACATGTTTCCACTGAGATAGTCGAGCGTCCACAGTAACCCCTAGATACTTGACTACACCGGAGGGACGCAGCCTAGTTCTGAAGAGTTCCATTACAATAAAACCTTTTACTCTTCATTTTCTGGTAAAGATGCCTAACTCAGTCTTGGAGAGGTTAGTTCTAAGGTCTTTATAAATGCACCATTGTTGTACAATCCGCAGAGCTATTTCCAGGAACCCTCTGACAGTACTGGAAACTTACCTGAAATTAAAATAGCATAGCTTTTTGTATACATATAGACCGGCATCATTGAGCCCCAGGAGAAGACCGTCAAGAACGAAGCATCACACTAGAGATGAGAGAATTCCTCCCTGGCGACATCCTCTCCTGACTGACGCTTGAACTAGGAATGGGTCGTTATTTAAGGAACGATTATTTTGGAGCGTTACTTTGAGGGAACGTTACAACGCGTTCATAAATTCCTAATAAAATAATGTGTTACTCTAGAACCACAATACTTTCGGGTAGTGTTGAATGTGTTCAAAAGAGTTGCGCCGCATTTAAATGAGCCACAAAGCGAATACGATGTCGTTCTTACGCCACTGGCGCAAGGAGAAACGTACAATTGCAACGTACTGCGTTGTTCGTTTTGTTGAAGCGGTTAGCGGTGTTATAAAATTCACGAATGTAACGCTCCACAAGAGGAACTGGTATTCCCATTTCTAGCCCTAACCGTGGTCTCATCAAGCGCGCTACTACTTCCCTTCCCGCCAGCATGACCCACCTAATAGTGGCGTTGTCAATGCCAAGTCTGGTAGCGGGTGCACAAATAGAATCGAAGAAGGTGTTGTCAAAGGTTCTTTGGATGTCAAGAAAAGCCCCTGCGGCAAGCTCCTTGTGGTGCAGCGCCTTCTCGATCTTAAAAACAACGAGATGAAAAGCCGTTTTCACGGATTTTCCTGGTTACCATTAGTGCAAATGCGAAGTGATCAATGTACTCTCTTCTGCAAACCTACCAACCAGCCTCTCCTGCGCGTTTAACAGGAAAGAGGTCGTCAAGCTGATAGGTCTGAAGGATTTGGCAGTATCGTATGCAGCCCGTTCTGCCTTTGGAATGAAGGCTACGTTTACGGCTCTTCAGGATGCGGAGATGTACCCAAGGAGTAGAGAGGTGCGCAGAAGATGATACAGCAGACGAATGAGGATCTCCAGAAGTTCTTGTTAAAGTGCCGGAAACACCTCATCCGCACCTGGACTTTTGGAAGGGGCAACGTATGGATTGCCCGTTTCAGACGTTCAATTGTCACAATTCTTGAAGCCGTTTTCCAGTGTGCATTGTGAGTCAACTAGTTTATTTAAATTTTTTTTCTGAAGCTTGTGAAGTATATTCCACAAACCGAAGCAAAGATTATAACAAAGTTTGACTTGTCATGTTGCCAAGTCCCAGTTAGTGTTAAAAGGAGAAGTTGTCTGTTTCGGTATTATAGTCATAGCACTGCCATGTTAAGACAAAAGGTCTTACTTTCATCTCCTGCGAGATTGAGTAAACACGATTTTATGTTTTGTATTTCGCCCTCCGCGCCGTTACAATATTTTTTATTTCATTTTTTGCTCGGTGATCTGATCTTATGTAGACTACATTTTTTTTCTAAATGGTTTCCAATTACAGTTTCTTCTAGAACTGAACCTATTTCTCTTACAACTTTATTAGATTTCTTTTGGTGGCTCCTTTGCAGTTGTTTTTGTTTTTTTAGATAGTTTGTTTCACTTTTTTTACAGGACAATGGTCCAAATCCTTAATTAAACTTTTAAAATATCCTTAACATTTCATTTCATTGTTTTTAAAATTCTCTTCTTGTATTTATTTGTTAAACAAAAAAATAAGAACGAATGAAAACGATAGGTTGCTTTTCGTTTTCATGCTGTTAAAAATAATCTACGTCGAAATATCCATCGACGCATCCTAAAATAATACTTAATCAATTTAGTTCATCGTATCTACGAGTGGATCCCTTTCAGTAGTGGCTTCGTTTGCGGTAATCACAAAGTAGGCGCCAATAACGCATTAGGATAATTGAAGGCAATGGTTAGTGGTTGGTAAACAAAGCCTTTTAATTAACATGTAGATGATGTAGTTTTGTGACAAAAACACAACTGTGAAAAATTGAATATTTTTGTATTCAAAACAAACCGTAAATTTGTACAAAACTAGCTCTCTAAACAAATGCAACCACACGTGTTGAGAATAATTATGTAGTATATTTATTTACATAAATTTGCATTTTGCGTTGAAAGTTGAATTAATTTTTGAATAATGTTTTTCCTAAAATTTACTACTAAATTAAAAAAGTATTAAGAGCACTTCATAAAAAGTTGCTGAATGGAATTAACTTTAAACTTTAGAGAAAACCGAAATGCTCCAGTTTTCATGTCGGTTCTGTAAAGCGAAGTGTTTTTTTACATACAGGGTAAAACACTTAAAATGCCCCGCTTACTAATAAATTTAGAATAGCAAAAGTCTTATGCATGCACGTACTTAACAAATTCGTGGTAATTCTAAAATTTATTTTTGTACCCGATGTGATTGGTCGAATATTTTTATAAAGAAATGTTACTCAGACATGTTGGTTGCATCTATGTAGAAAGATCTTTTCGGACTTTTTCTATACCAAATCTCGTTAATCTAAATTTATTAGTAAAGGAGATATTTAAAGTGTTTTGTTTCAACACACCCGCCCTATACTAGATAGAATTATTTTATTTTAATTTAAAATAAATAACGGTGTTAGTAACGTGGATAACATTATCTACAATGAGAAACAATAGTTTTGAACAGTTTTCTTAAGTTAGTCTTGCATGTTTCACATTTTTTCCTCTTTTTCCCGTTAAAGGGTTAGTTTTGAGTTTTATCGAAATTATCTCATTTTACTAAAAGTGGTAGAACAAATGATGTTAAACCATGAGCCTGTTTCTAGTAGTGTAATGATCATTAAGTTATAATGTATTATTATTAGCCGTTGGGCGTGGTGCAGAAACCCACTGTAATGAAGATCATTGGCTTATTGTACTCCGCACGTGTTTCCTACCCCATCAAGCCAGTCTCACTAATAAAGCTTAGAATGTTTAACGGACGCAGTAGCAAATTCTTCGAAATCTCAGAATTAAACCCTAAAGTGTCTTATACTTTTGACCCCAGACGAAGGCATTCACAGAGATTGTGTAGAGAGGTCTCATCTTCCTCTACACATAGTCTGCAAGTTGGATCTTTCACCACCCCAATAGTGTTGAGGTGTTTCCTCGGGCAAGAGTGTCCTGTTAGTAGTCCTGTTACCAATCTCAGTTGCTTTCTGCTTAATAGCAAAATTTCTTTTGCCTTACTCATAGATCGGTCTTTTATGAACATTCGCTATTACCTCAGCCTAGGAGCGCCTCTTTTACTACCTGATACAAAACATCGCGTGTGGGTTCGAGGCCCATATGAGTCTCTTCTGCCCCGCTTTTGGCTAATGATCTGCCTCCTTGTTTCCCTCTATGCCATGGTGTCTTGGCACTCACATCAGGGTAACCCAGTTTTGTTCTGCCAGTGCCATCACAACTTCAAGTCGATCTTTTATTATACTTTGGAGTGTATTTCTACGCCTTCCAAAGCTTTTAAAACTGCTTCGCTGTCTGTCAGGATGAAGACTCATCTATTGACATATCCCCTCTCCACCATTACCTGCGCGCAGGTTGTGATTGCTATAACCTCCGCCTGGAAAACGATTGTAAGTCTACGCAGGTTTATACTCAAGTTAGCTCCTGTGCTTTTTTCAAAAATCCCGACGGCATTGCTATTTTCCGTTTTGGATCTGTCTCAGCTCCCGAATTCTGTCTTCCAAGGGCCTCTCAGGTATTACTCAGGATTTCTGTATGGTCGACCTTCCTCCAGAAGATCTCACCCTTGACTACTTGTTTTCATCCTGTATGCCGCCATAATTGCTTGCGATTCCATAACTAAATGTAGTGGAGGCAAGTAATAGTGGGTAATACTACCTTAGTATACAACCATTGCAGCATCCTTAGCTTTAGTCCCTACGTTTCTCCGATCATTCTTCTACAGGCCCATAGGGACCGTGTTGCCTTAATCTTAATACTTTCCACGTGGGAATTGAAGGTCAATTCGGTGTTTAAATAGATTCTCAAGTATGTGACCTCCAACCCTCTTTGTTGGTCCTGCACACACATTTTGAGTTCCTTCAAATCTTCAAAGTTTCTCTTTCGTGTGGACGCTATGACTAAGTTTTTGCCGAATTCGCCAATAAGTCCTCTCATGTGCATCAGATTCTATATCCTTAGGGCTTGTTGCATCACATTTGATGCAACTCCCCCGAATTTCCCACAAAGTAGAATGGTGAGGTCATCTGTATATCCCTGCGCGTATATTTTCTTCTCCTCCAATTCTGATAGAAGCCCGCCCACCACTAGGCACCACCGTACCGGATACAAAACTTCTTTTTGCGAGCAGCCCTTGGTTACATTTATTCGTCTGGTTGCCGTTCCCAAAACCGAACTTATTATTCTATTGATTAGCGCGAAATCAATCCATCTATATCAAGAAAGGCTCCTAGGGCTATTTCTTGACCATTAATGGCACTTTCTGCTCTGTGTGTCAGCTTATAAATAACCAGATCACAGGATTTTCCTGCTTGATAGTCAAATTGATTTCGTTGTAAAGGGCTAGCCCTTAACGTATCGTCCTTGATATACCTGTCTATGAATTTCTCCAGTGTTTTTAGAAGAAATGAAGTAAGGCTTACAGGCCGGTATGATTTCGCCTGGGCGTAGGTATCACTGCCTGGTTACATATAAAAACCACCCTGACCTGCTTCTAGTTATGTGGCACATAACCCATGGCTGCTGCTGCTGCTGCTGCTAACTTGCCCTGAATAGAGTACACGGGGATGTGGCTAGTTTTTCAAATTCCTGTTGAAGTAGTGACGGAAAAATTTTTAGTTTGAACTTATATACCGCCTATGAAAGTATTGTTCTATTTACTAGTATATCCGCTAGTCTCCAGTTCTTCTTTTTAGCTCCTTTGGGTCCAAATTAAAGTTTTAAAAATAAGTAGTTAGCATTTTTTGAGTGCACACAATTCACTTCGCTTTAAACAGTGTTACTCTAAGTTATAGACGTCTTTGAACTTTGCGAATGGCATCTTGGGGTTGGACCCGCATCATTGGTACTGCCAACGTTTTGTCTACGAGACATATTAAGAGTGTAATCTAGCAGCAGCAGAGTCCACAGCCATGAAGATGCCTCACGCAACTATAGACGAAACGTCGGCGGTAGCGGTACCAATGACGCAACTACAATGCTTAAACCAAGATGCTAAACAGTGTTACTGTATCACTTTCTAACCACAAACTGACAGGTAGAGTATAAAATGGAACTAAAATTTGCAAAAATTCTATTGGGAATGCTAGTCATTAAACTTAATCCTTAATAAATATAAAAGTCTGGAAATCTTTTAGCTAACTTTAATTCAAAACATGCTTTACCTGCTTTGGTCATACCGTTTCCGTCTATCACTTAAATTAAAAACTCCACATTCACTTAAGGTGAAGTGAAGCTTGGCGAAGTAGAGCCAAAGCCGGCAATCTTAGCCTCTACTTAGCGTCGCTAGGCCCCGTTGCGTTATGTGTGCGTGACAATGAGTATACCCTTTCAAAGTTTATTTTAAGATTTAGAAATTGCATTTGTTTGCTTTGAAACTTGCAGCAACTTATGCACGGGAATATGTATTTTTCAAAGTTAGGAAAACAAAAGTGTGGCGGAGAAAATATTAAATATGAAATTAAATTTGAAGGAAAAAGCTACTTGCAGTAAAATAATACTAAAAAAGTGAGCGAAGCACTTTGCCTGGGATTTCTTAAACTCTAGAAATTGTTATTTTTATATTTGCGAAAGTGTGCTAGTATCAACGTTATTATAGCCCTAAGAGTAACTATTAAACCCCATGGTTAAAGTAGATTGACTTACATTTTCGTATTCTTTGAATACACGTAAATAAAAGACCGCTGATGCTTCTCAAAGGTTTCTGTGAGGAAAAAGCCATTTTTGGACTTATAGTTTAAGTTTTGAATCTTATTCTACTATCACTGTAAAGCAATTTAGCGTAAAAGCGTTATTTATATTACTAGTTGGATAAAAGCATTATTATAACACGAGTTTGAAAGTTGCACGACGAGGTCGTAGATCGCTGACAATTTGTTAAACATCGAATTTTTTTGTTCTAAATGATATTTGACACTTCGTATTAATTTATTTGCAAATGTGAAGTCAGTTTTAAAATACTTTTGTTTTATAATTAAAGAAACGAGATAGATTCGATTTGTTCAGTACTATGGCAACCAGCCAGTTTTCTTCTTCAATTTTGTTTGTGTAAATAAACTGAGTTGGGTAATGAAAACATAACGCATTTTACATTAGTGCGATAATGAAATTCATCCTTATCCAAGCAGTCGTAGATAATAGTTATTTATGTACCAAGTCAGTAAAGTGATTCTTTATCGAACGAGTCTGAGATTATGAGCCGAGCGAGCGAAGCGAGCGAGGCGAGTAACAGGCGAGTTCGATAAAGACACTTTACTGATGTGGTGCATACAAACTTTTATCGCCAACCGTAAAAATTTATAATTAAAAAAAATTCTTCCATTATTTTCTATAAATAATTCGCGACTAAACTTTTACTGTTGGAGCCGTGATACCGACAAACGATTTCTGATTAATGTCAAACAGTTGTTTTGGCTATGTTGATAAATATTAGCGGCAGATAAAGTGTTTGATTTTTACAGGAAATAAGTTGCGAGGCTGATAAGTCTTCTCTACCGTGGTTTATATATTATTTTTTCCACTACTAGCACCCTTATTCCTTTTATAATTATTTGATTTTACATTAATAAAAAATAAAATTACAAATGCAAATATGCACAAAAATAAAGTAACCTTGCTTGAAAACAAGAGAATAGTTAATTTCAATTGACATTTATGTAAAATATATATTTTATAATAGTGGTTATAAAATGTCCAATTTTGATGATTTGAGTGAAAACTGCACTCCTCCTGAAATCAGGGAAGGTGCAGTAAGTGTTGGTGAACAGTTATTACCAGTAAAATCAAAAGATTTTTACATGAAAGTTTATGGTGAATTTAAAGATTGGTAGCAATTGTTTTCATTATTAACCAGTAGTTAATAATGAAATATTAGTAACCACTAGGAAAGAAATTCATCTTCTTGGCTCTAAAACAAAGTAAATAATGATATCGTTTAATGCTAGTAGTGGAAAAAATATATTATCGTCTCTCGATTATTAATTAAAAAGGCATGTCTTTCTGATTTTCATCAAAAATTCGTAGAAGGCGTCACAGAGAAATGAGCTGACTAGAACACGAACCAAATTGTAGCTTATTCCTAGCTCTCTTAGCCTATAGAATTTAAAAAATATGCTATGGCCAGTTTTTAAGCAATTTATTTGAAAATTTCAAAGCTTTTGAAATTTTTTTCATATCACAGTTTTAGTAGTGCCAAAAATTCTCCTTTACAATACCAAATTTCATCCCGATCGGACAACACGTTTTTAGGCGTGTAATTAGGCGTTAAATCCAAAATTTTCAAGTATTTATAAAAAGCGTCACAGTGAAATTAGCGACAAGCCTGAGAAATCAAAAAAAAATCGTATGGACAGTTTTTAAATAACATGTTTTGGCAATTTCCAAAATTTTAAAATAAATTTTTTCCACTACTAGCATTAAACGATATCATTATTTACTTTGTTTTAGAGCCAAGAGGATGAATTTCTTTCCTAGTGGTTACTAATATTTCATTATTAACTACTGGTTAATAATGAAAACAATTGCTACCAATCTTTAAATTCACCATAAACTTTCATATAAAAATCTTTTGATTTTACTGGTAATAACTGTTCACCAACACTTTCTGCACCTTCCCTAATTTCAGGAGGAGTGCAGTTTTCACTCAAATTATCAAAATTGGACATTATATAACCACTATTATAAAATATACCATATTTTACATAAATGTCAATTGAAATTAACTATTCTCTTGTTTTCAAGCAAGGCTACTTTATTTTTGTGCATATTTGCATTTGTAATTTTATTTTTTATTAATGTAAAATCAATTAATTATAAAGGGAATAAGGGTGATAGTAGTGAAAAAAATAATATATAGACCACGGTAGAGAAGACTTATCAGCCTCGCAACTTATTTTTCTCGATGCTTCGCATCTCGGGAATTAATTCTGCTCGGCTGAGAAAAATGTCTTCTCTACCTTGGTCTATAATATACTATTACTCCACAATATTTATGCATTTAAAAATACTCGTGCATAATAATAAAATACTACAAATTTGCTCCCTATCTGTAAGCTCTTTTTTTGGTAATAAGTCGCTAATGTTACGAAAAATACTAGCAAACGCTATTTTTAAGCCAAAAAGTTCCGAAGAAAAGCGTTAGATTTGCCCTAAGATTCCGGTTATAAATTTAGAGAATTTGCTTTTCGAAAGAAATACTACTAAATCATGTCTAACTTCCGCTTCTATTTTTGAATTTTTCTAAGCTTATTTTGTCGTTGAAATTTTGATATACCCTAACATTCCGAAACCCACCGAAATTGAAACATTTGTTCGTGAATTATAAGATGTCATACACATACAAACGCCTACAGATATTTTTTTAAACATGTTTTTGGGTTGCTGAAGGTACAAAACATGTATTTCCGTCAATTTCTCGAATTCTGAAATTTTCATGCAGCAAAAAACAGTAAAAATGCAGAAATAAACAGCAAAGTATTTAATAAAACAAAAATGTTCAAAATACAAAATAAACTATGATTTTTGAGATTGTGCATACCCTAAAAGGAATTTTAATAAGCGTCTGCCCTGAATTACACCGTTTATAAAAAAATCATTTACCTAACTATCTTAGTTGAACGGAACAGATGAAAGTGAGTAAAAAAAAACTGTTGAAACAAACGTTATTCTTTAAAAATTTAATCAGAAATTGCCATTAATTTTCGTATTTCTTTGTTAAGAAACGTTGAATATGCAAAACAAATAGTTAAAAACATAAATCTGGGAATCCAGGTGTTAAAATATAATTCGTTGGCCTTTTCTTCAAGCTCAGTTGACAACTGTGGTTAGATTAATGGTATTTACACGCTCGCTTTACCACATTAGTAGGGATTTTCAGGAGTGATTCATTGGATTATATGAGCATAATAAAGCATTTGAAGGTTTTCCGACTGTACGACGCATTTATTTTCAGGAGACAATCTTTGTAAAGTGGCTTTCCAATAATCAGGGCCGACGTAACTGGGTAGGCGGCAAGGCAACCGCCTAGGGGCGGCAGCATCTTAGGGGCGGTTATTCAATTTTTTTAAACTAAAATAGTATTTCCATTATAAATTAATTAAATTGTATAATTTATACACTATATTATTTATATACTTAAATGTCTCTTGAAATTTGTATTAAAATGCAGCATGCAGCGCTTTATTAATGCTCTAAATAATATTGCACCACATTTTACAAGTTACGTTAACAAAGTACAAATAAACTAAAAGCACGAGTGCTTGAAAAAAACTATCAGGGAGTTGGTTATCGCAAAATTCGTGAAGCTAAAAAAGGTTCAATTCAAAACCTTGCAGGAAGTCTGACGAAATATTTAAAAACTAGTACTAAATGAACGTTAACGTCATTGTGCCATTTCTCAGTTCAAATATATTATTTTTTTGAATTGTTTTAATTATTTTTATTATATAGATATGTGGGATTGGGGCGGGGATTTTTATCCTACCTAAGGGTGCCAAAAGTCTTACACCAGCCCTGCCAATAATAGCCTTTAGCGTTGTATAGTAACAAATTATTAGTACAAACCACCAGCATAGCAGCAGAATAAAAAAAGGATGAAATTTACAAATAACATTAGTCAATTTAACTTTAAATTGGAACGCTTGAAAGAAGATATCTGAGAATAAATAAAGGAATTTGGTTTTTATAAAGATTGTTTTACATCTGTAACTTGAAACTCTCAAAGATTTTATAAGCTATAGAGCTAAAGTAAATGAAATAGTCACGGAACATGCAAATCAGCAATGATTATGAAATGGCAAAAGAAATTTGTGGTAAAGATTCAGAAAAAAACGGTTGTAAATAACGAAACAACATTTTTTCACTCAATACAACAAAACCTTCAACAAGCTTAACGGTCTTACGTGTGAAAGGAACTATTAAAAATACCGAAACGCTGTTCTTGTGAAACGAAAAATTATAAGTTCAAAATAAAAAATATGAAGTTCTTTGTTTGTAAATTTACTAATGCATAAATAGCGTAGACGGTCGACCTCCTCTCCCGGCGTCCGTTTGTTATAGGGAAGGATATTGCAGTGATGCATGCCGCAATAAAACAATTTCCGCAAGCATTTTCACAATGGTTAAGTAGTTCGTCCAACAGGAAACTTCTGATTGGTCAGCATCTATGACGCTGTTGCAGCGTTGCAATCGGTCCTCTTCTACCTTTGGGTGTCGAGGTTTTGCTTGTCATTTGTTCTTGATTGCACAGTTTTCTCCGCTTTTTTCTGTTTTTGGCCAGTCGCTTCCAGTATTAAAGGATTAAGAAGGTGAAATAGTCTAGTTTTAGTTTTACTTCTTTATGACGTCGCGTCGTCAATAAATATGGTAAATAGCAAAGGGCTCAAGATACACGCTTGCTTCAGTCCTGTTTTCGTGGAAAATGCGATGTTTAATGTGCTTGCATTCAAACTATCAACAGCTTCTATTAGGCTTTTTTCTATATTTTTTCTCTCTAATATGTTTTACATGTTGTTTCTAACCACTCTGTCAAATGCCTTTTCTAAGTTAATGAAGCAGATGTGGATGGTTCTGTTGTGGCTTACGACTTTCTCGGTTATCTCTCTTATAGCACATTTTAAATCTTGCGTGCTGCGGTTCTTCTATTTGGTGTTCTATTTTATCCTCTACCATCGCTTCAAATATCCTTGCATACACCAGTGGCGTTCCGTGGTATCCAAACTTGGTGGGGCCAAAATGAGTGTATCGATGGTATCGATAGCTCGGCTCAAATCACAGGAGAGTGCACAAACTTTTACATTTAACTTAATTTAAAATAGCTAATGTAGAAGACCTATTGGGTCTAAAAACATATTGGTTTTCGTTTAACAGCAGGTTTGCTTCAAAGTACTAACATATTTGATTTTTTAACAGCTATTCCAGTATCTTTAACAACACTGGAATAATGGAAATTGGTCTGTAATTTTCATTCTGTTGTCACAAGGCTCTTTTTTATAAACAGGAATTACTCTAGATTTTTAAAAACAATTTTGAAATATACCGGAGCTTATACATTCACTTAATAATTTAATAATGTAGGCGATAATTAAATTTAAAACGTGTTTTTGATGATGTCAATATTCTTGTTATAAATATCTATCGAAGGTTGATGTTTTAATTTTTTTTACTACATCTCTGTCTCTAAGTTCGACCTATGAAGCCTCCCTGAAGGAAACCCCACTGGTATGATTTATATTGAAATTTAAGTAACTTTTAGCAGAACGATTAGATGATTTTATGTTTTTGACAATATTATTCGTCACTTTAATAAAATAGTTATTAATATCTTTAGCTGATAAGTTTTTTTTTTAAACCGTATATATAACTTATACTATTACTAAAAAATAAAATTCCGAACCCCCTTGGTGGGCGATATTCAGTGACCGCTGATTTCCTCCGGGATCCGGAAACTTTTGTGTTTCTGCAAAAGAGACCCAAAAACACATCATTATAAATGACCTACACAAACAGTTTTTTAACGTTAAATGCTCACCAATTTGAAGACAGATTTGAAAATAGATTCTACAAAACTTTGAGAATGAAAACGAAAAATTAGATTACTAAGTTTTGGGTTGATAAGTTTAGTATAGATTTGTAACTGCACAAATATGTTCCGTATTATGAGTTGCAACGCTCCCTCAGGCACATTTAAGGCTCATCAATCGCGTAACATCTGCTTTGTTTAATAAATGTTTCACTTTTCAATTTTCTACTAAAATGAAACATTTCTAGTTAGAACTCCATTATGAGCTGTTGGCAACAGTGGCGGTCCGTCCTATTAGACAGGGTAGGCAGTCAATTAAAAAAAAATAATTTTACAGTTTTTACTTTAAAACACCACCGCGTTACATTAAAAATTAGGCGCCAAATAAATAGACCGTTGCCTTCAAACACAGTTTCGCATACGCGAAGGCCGAGCTTATCGGGGCGAATGATTCCAGCTTCGACACAATCAACCAATTTACTATTCTTAATACGTTTGCATGAACATTGATACAAATAACGCAATGATTAGATGAACAGATGCTAAAAAGTAGTAGGAATTTCAGAACACAATAAGCACGGCAAAGGCACGGCCCCTGTAGTACTTTACTTGCGCTGGTCAGCGGTAGTTAGGTGCAGCGTGCAGCTAATGTACTTTGCAAATTTGCAGTAAGTATGGAAATTATCGTTGACCAGCTTTAAAAAAAGGTAATGGATACTCTTGCGGAAAACAATTAGAAATAAAAAATCATGGGCCGTTACAGACAGACGGTAGGAAGAAATCGAGATCGTTTTATACTGAATGGTATCAAAGAATGGACTGGCTAACTGGTAGCAATATAAAAAATAAACTATTTTGCTGGAACTGCTTACTATTTGTATCTACATCTAACCCCTCAAAAGTATAATCTGAAATATCTACTCTGTTTTAAAAAATCTTTCAACTGCAATTAAAAAACATGCGTCGACCAAAGAACATTTATCTGCAATTGTTGAATTAAAATTATTTGGCAAATCAAGCATTAACTTGGCTTTAGACGAAGGTTTACGTTATGAAATTAAAGTGCACAATGACAAAGTCAAATTTCATACGGGTTTTATTCGTAGAATAACTCATTTAACAACAGGTCTTGGTAAATTGGAGTTGCCGTCATTTTTTTTATTTTTTAATCTTAATGTTAAATAATTTTCGCCATTGTCTACCCAAATTTTAAACCCACGGAACGCCACTACTTGGAAATATATAATGCTGGTAGTAAATCTAATAAATTTTGCACGAAAGGATGTAATATTTTTATATGTATGCTAAAACTACACGGATTAAGTAAACAAATTAACAAAGCATTTTCAGCCTTTTCCCCTTATTTTAGTTGTGAAACAAAATAATTAAATTTTTGTATTTTTACAGAGAATTAGATGCAAACAAAATCCACAAAATTCCACCAAACTCCGTAAGGATTAAAGCAGATCAAATGTAAGTATACAACAGAAGTTATAAATATAAGTAATATTAATCTTAGCAAATATAATTAGTACAACTAACTTTAAATTTACAAACTAGGACAGCACTTTGCTTCGTAATTTTAATGCCACTTTCTACAAATGCGAACTGAGTAAATTGCATTAAATGGAGAAAAATAATGTACTGTTATTTCAACTCTAACATTATTATCACAACATAAGTGCAGTACTTCATCTGCAAAACTAATTACACTTGCACGTTGTTATAATTAATATTAATTGCAGGTTACGGTAAGAGAATAAGCAATTTTCATCAAATTCGCTGTCGGGAGCTTATGAAGCGACAAGCTTTTGTTAGAGTTTAATTAACCCGAAATTATCACAAAATTATAATGTCGAAAAGAGCCAAAGAACAGAAAACATGAGTATTAGCCTAAAATTTAATAACCTTGTTGTAGGAGCAATTTTAAGTACAGTTTGTGTGAAAATACATTTACGTTACCCCTACTCAAGAAATAAATTATTCAAACAGCAGACTCGTTATAATAATTAAATAAGACAGAAATGCATTACAATTCAGATACAATACAACTAATTCCATTACGAACCTGAATAAATAAACAACAGTACTCTAAGCAATCCACGGTTATAGAAGGATCGATTAGGGAGAAGCACTATCCTCATTGAATTGCGTTGCAAACGGCTGAATTCGCTCGAAGAAATCAAATAAATAAACGCGTGAAGTAGTGCGCCACACTTCAAAAGTTAAATAAATGTCATTCAATTTCTTTTCCTTTAAAGTCACTGAACTATTATGATTTTATTTAGTTTGAACTTTATGAAACTTAATCTGTTTTATTAATGAGATTTAAAAACGAAAACTACATTTTCACAAAAAGGTTCAGCAGGTACAAAATATGGCACCGAATTAAATGTTCAGATTTTAAAATATATTTTAAAATGGCCGACTTCTGGTTTAAGCGGAAGCGACTTTATCTTTTTTTTTAAATAAATCATTCTGTATTTTTTTAACTAATTTGACTGTGTTTATATTTTAAGAATCTCCAAACAACAAATCCATAGGAGCTAGGTCAGGTGACCTAGGTTGACAGCTGGAAGCTCCTTGATTGGCAAATTAAAAGAAAAGCGGCTTAGTTTATCTACAAACCTCATTGTGACATCTGTTACACGTTTGTGTATCGCTTTTGTTATTTTCTTACTAACTTCATACGATCAATCGCAATGTATTCATAATCATTACCATGGTTAGGTACATACTTGCTTTAATCAAAATATCTCGCTTGTTATTAACTTTCGGTCTACAGTTGTCATGGTTTCTTAGACAAAATTTATCATACAATCGAATTAGCCGCAGAAATACAAGGCGTGTTATTAAAAAAATAAATATACAGAGTGGCTAGGAAAACCCCGGCCACTTTTCTTGCGGCTGTCAAGAGATGACGCTTTAGTAAAGAAAAATTAAATTAAGTTACTGGCGACAACGCAGAATCCAAGACGTTTTAGTTGTTTTGATTTAATATGGGGCGTATTTAATAACTAAAACGTCTTAGATTCTGCGTTTTGCCAGTATTTTAATTTAATTTTTCTTTACTAAAGCGCCATCTCTTGACCGTCGCAAGAAAAGTGGCCGGGGTTTTCCTAGCCACTCTGTATAGTCGTTTTCGCTTAAACCGGAAGTCAGCCATTTTGTTTTGTATTCGTCACTATAAACCGTATAACTGTTACTTATACAATTTTTTTCTACCGCCAATAATAAATGAGCAAATCAACTGCCCTGAATTTATAGTCAACCTATATACAGGGTGATTTATAAAATCTTGACTTTACTTCAAGAATGGATTCAAAATCTGAATACAATGAAAAATGTTTTAATAGACATATGCCCGACAACGCTTACTTACAGAGTCACAGCCTCCTGAAAGTAACGTTTTTATCTATACTGTGTGTGCACGAACCTATGGAACATAGGAAGAATGCTACGTTAAATTTTGGAAACAATTATAATACAGATTAATTATAAACAAAATTTATTACCGTACTTGTTCTTTCTTAGGTAATTAATTACGCTAAACACTTATTAGTTCACAATCATTTAATGACATTGAATAACACTATAACATTTTTACATTTTTGTGATGATAAACGTAAGTTGAATATACTAGAAATATTTGAAAAAGCATTCAATAACTGTACCATTAATGAATGACCAAACTGATCTCTTAAATTCACCTCTATTGGATATTTTGGAATAAGAAATCAAGTCATCTGTAGACGATTACCGAGATCAAATCACCAAGTTTTATTGTTGTTATAACAACACTAACTGTTTACTTTTTAATATAACCTTTGACAATGGCATGTAAACATGTCGAAATACGTATAAGTGTAAAATAAATAACCGTTGTTAAAGAAATAAAGTATTTTATTCATTCTAAACATGAACTTCAACGAAGTAAAGCTAGAACTTATAGATGAAATAAATATGTTGTCAGTTTTGTTGACATTTGCTGCCTATGTGTCACTTGTCAAAGTTTGTCCTTGAAGTCATTATTGTTTAGAAACCTGCTTTACCGACCAACGGCAAAACAACGCTAAGAATCACTTTACATGTACACTTCACGTAGAACATAGACAACATAAGCAACGAATGCTGTGCAATAGCTGCATAAAACAGTCAAAGAGCTCGTCGATCTTTTCGTAAAATAAGCATACAGTAAACTGGTCCCTATGTCCCGTAGTTTCGTGAACACCGTATAACTTTTGCCGCAGTAGTTGCAGTAAACTTTAAAATTCTACAGCTAAGCATTACTCATTCAAGTTACTGTTTCTACTAATTTTAGTTTCAATAAACAACTTTGAGGATAAATACGGAAACGCTTACAGAAACAAAGTGTCATAACAGTCCGAATTGTTACGATTTGTTCCAATTTTGCAGGGTGTAACTCTGTAACGAAACGTTTCCCTAACCTTATTTGTACAAGCCGTTTTCCTTGTTGTACGATGTTTCAAGCTACATTTTCAAGCTGAATTTGAAAAGGAATTCTCATAATAGCCAAATTTAAATTATTTTGTTAATACAACGTTTTAAGGCACTGGCTGCCACAGTAAAGCGAAAATGCACATACAAGTTTCTTTAGTATTGGTAGCCAAACAGTACACTTACAAAATGATTTTTTTGTAGCCTCCAAGATTAAAGTAGAATTTTTTTGTAAACTGATTTGCTATGTATTAATAACAAAAGTTTACAAATACAACAAAGAGTCAATTTCAAAACTAAAATTAAACGTAAAAAATCTATAAGCTAAATCAACAACCTTGGGAGGGAGTTAGGGAGGGAGAGGGTGGAAAGGCGGGAGGGAGGAAAGTAGGGGAAGAGCGGGAGAGAAGGAGGGAGAAAGAGAGATGGGAGGGAAATATAGACGGAGAGAGGGAAAAGGAGGGGGAAGAGAGAGAGAATGGCCATGCGAGAGTAGTTGAAGGAATGAATAACTGTAATAAAATGCTAGTATTCTGTTGCTGTTTACTAATAACAGTTTTTTTTTCAGGACTTTAAATTATAATGAAATTACAGTTGTGGAAAACCTTGCTTTCAATGGATCTCAAATAGCTACATTGTAAGTATATTTTTATTTATAAATATAATGGTGGCTTTTTAAAGAATGAGGTTGATCTGTAGAATATGTTGCCTACATTTTCAATAATCAGGTATTATTAATAAATAGTTCTATTTTTGCTAATGTACTTTATGTGTAGTTTTTAAACACACTATGCCACCGCTTTTATGGGGCGCAGTTATATAGCATAATATACAGCAGAAGTGCGCATTTAAACTTTATTGCCCTCCGGTTTCTACAGAATTCATTTAGAAAGAGAAGACATGCTGTTTTTGCGGTGTCTTGTAAAAAATGAGCACACGGCCCGGAATTTCCTATATTATAGAAATATTTTACATTTATTAAATATAGACGTAGCTGCTTATCATACTTTTAAAAGTATTTTGGTATCAACGTTTTATACACAAGTTCCCGCCACTTCTATCACTGCTGGTGAAGCGTATGGCAAATAAGTCAAGGCCACCAGCGTGTACTGTAGCCAGCACATGCTAAGTTTTAGTTTTAGACTGACCTGATAAACCGGTCGTACAAGTCGTGCAGGTACAGGTTAAAGCAGAAAAAATTTGAAAACCAGTAAAAGAAAAAAAACCTATTTTGTGAGTTTTGGAAAAACGATTCCTTGGAATGAAAGCCAAAGAGCAAAAACAAATTTATCAATCAAAAACGGTGGGAAGGGGCTAAATTCTGCGTCATAGAACAATTAGCGGATTGGGACTTTAACCAAATGGCGACACATCCCTAACTCTACTTTGTTTAAATTTTCAAAATTTAAAAATGTTTTTGCTGCATGGTCCTGATTCTTTCAACATTTCTCATACGTAGTAAAATTGTGTTGTTTTAGGGCTATCATAATAACTAAAGTTTATGCCCATCTGGCAACTAGTTTTTGAGTAATTACTTAATTAGCCCTTAAGGTCGAAATGTTTGTGAAATTTGAAGTTAGATGGTACGCAGAAAAAGCTTCAAGTTCTTTCTTCTATCACATCTCCTTTTGATTTGGATTTCTAATGTTGTTATTGTAAAAATTGCTACTAAGAAACATGTTTAGGTTCTGCTTCGATTTCGAATTTTTAAATGCGAATTTCGTCGACGATAGTTTGATAGACTCCTGCATTCCAAAGAGAATGGAAGTTGTCGATCCGTACGGGAGATATGAAAAGATTCTTTGAACACTTTTTCGACTGCCTGGAGGTATCAGTATCTTCCCGCGGCACATTTTGAACTAATAATAACCTAAAACTCTGGGAGTTGCAGTTATTATTTGATTACAAAAGATAGTTTGTCATCAAATAATAAAAGGCAAAACGTGACTAACTAATCCCATTCGGCAAAATATTTCAGCACTGGGGAATGTGGACCCTTACCGACAATGGATTGCGTGCTTCGTATATGACATACATACTTTTACACCTAATTATCCAACATTACAAAAGCGGTTATGATTAGTGCTAATTTTCTAATTAAAATACTTGCATTAAACGCGTGGTTATAATAAAATAATGAGCTGTCAGGTTTAATATGAACTCTATTAACTTATTGAATAAGATGAATGAAATTTACAAGATAAAAGAGAACAGTGCAACAAAACATATTGAAATTGTTTCCCGCTGTTTTTAGGCAGGGCTGAATGAAATCTATTCTTTATATTTTTTAATACATTAATTAGGCAATTGTATCGATTAGCTCCATACCTACGTTTATTTTCCATAATTTATGCAAATCCGGTTCCGGTCAGAGTTGTTTGTTTCTTTTTATCTTAAGGAAAATTGTTATAACCAAACAATTTTTGTAAATTATTTTTTTTTAAACCAAACTTCCATTTCTACTTTTTCATACTTCTACTGAAGTAAGGAAAGTTATCATTTTATGCAAATATTCGAATTTCAGATTTTAGCAGAAATGTGCGTTTTGGAGTTCGAAGAACCCGAAAAAGTGATTTTTAAAAAATGTCTGTCTGTGGGTGGATGGGTGGGTGCGTTCGTTTCCCTATATCTGCGAAACCCCTCGACCGATTTTTATAAAATTTGTGTGTGGAAGTTTTTTAGTTGCAGGTAGTTCTTTGTAAGGTCGTTAACCGGAACCGGAAACGGAAATTAGACCTGTTTTTTTGGTATAGATTATTTTATAAACACTGTTTTGAAATTTTGAATTCATAGCGTTGTAGTGCATCTAAAAACAAATCAAATGCTTTTTTTTTCAAATGCTGTATCATCAAAATGAAGGCCCCTACGAATGTTTGAAAATTTTAACTTTAATGCCCGATTACTCAAAAACAAAATATCCAATCAATACAAATTATCATAATTATTTGATTGCCCTTGATAAGTGATGCAAAAATATTTTGGAAAATATGAAAATTGTAAATAAACTAGCGGCTCAAAATTTTGGACATTTTCAAAAAAATCCTCAAAAACTGCCCACAAAATTTTTTAACTTTCTGAGCCGATAGAGCTTGCAATGAACTACAAATTTGTTCTTTACTAGTCTCCCAAAATTCACTCTGACTGACTCTGGATAAATTTTGGAATAAAAAACGAAGTTTACAAACTAACAGTGTTTGGATGATTCTATGGAGCAAAATATCTTTATTGTTATGTCCTCCTATACTGCAATACGGAGTGTGGACTTATTCGCTTAAAGCATGCAAAGAAGTATATCTTAATAGGTTACAAGCGTCTAAGTACGAATCTGTAAAAATTTTGCCCGTGCGCAGAAGGGTAACGTTACAGTGCGCCACGGTTTAATGCCAAAACCGTACTCACGGTCGGAATTACCCAGTATGCTGTCAATCTCAGTGAGCGAATACAACTTTATTTTCGTAGTTTTTTTTAATATAACTGCTCTTAACCATAAACTCGGTCAGACAGTAAAGACCAACAACATTGTTTTAAAAAAAGCAGTATAAAATAAAATCACAGTGCATTCAAACGTTGCGAGATTTTTTGCAGATTCGCTGTAACCTAGACGCTTTTAGTAGGTTACAGGGCAGTAAAATCTCAAAGGCACAGTCTATGTAGTAGACTGTGGTAGAGCGCTCTTTGATTAGGCACTTGAAACCGATTATGGATAGATTTACTGCGACTGGAAGTGTTGAGGAAGGAAAATGGCTAGTACGACGTCAAGTGAGAAATGAGGCTGTTTAGGATTTGAGAGTAAGATTAGAACCGAGTCCGAAACACCTCCTACAAAGCTGTTTCTACAAACGGGGGCACTACGCACATGCCCTAAAAATTCTAATGTCAAGTTCTTAAAAGTCGTTTTAATAAATACAAAAACGTAATAAACAGACTGCCCCAAGTCATGGTCGTACTCATTATTAAAATTTTTTTTTATTGTAGTTATTCCCTATAGCTATATAGCACGTAGTGTTGAGTGATTATTATAATTTATAACATGCGTAATGTTATTGTAAGTGGGAAAATAAATAGAAAAATTTTCAAATGCCTTTTACTGAGAAAATAGCGTTACCTATTACATTATACAACTACAATAATAAATGCGAATGATCAAAACGTGATTATCGTGGAAATTTGCTTTTGACTTTTTTGTTTGTAAAGTTGTAAAGTATACTTTTTTATAGAAAACTAGCTGACCCGGCAAACGTTGTTTTGCCATGTATATTATTTGTAGGAAACATTTTTTTAGTTCAATAAAAATAACTATCTACTATAAGTGTGCGGGGATGTACTTATAATCGAAAGCGTTATAAACAATAAAAGTATGCTTTATTTAGGGTAATAAATAAATCTTTATTAAAGTAACGAATATATTTTAAATTACAATTCTTGATAGCTATCTAAACATCAAAAATAATTATTCATATTTTTACTATCAATTATGGCAGTTGAAAAAAAAATTAATCTCTCAGCGCAATAGAGTGTACAATATTCTTGGTTAGTCCGTCTTTAGCCAACACAAACAAACTGGATGGTTTTCCCACGCGAGAACATGCCACATATAGTTGTCCGTGGGAAAAGCATGGTGTTTCCAAATCTAAGCCACATACAGACAATGTCTGGCCTTGTGACTTATTGATCGTCATAGCGAATGCCAATCTAATTGGGAATTGAGTGCGTTTGAATTCAATTGGTACATCTGTAGGAATCATAGGGATTCGTGGCAGCAATACATTTTCGCCTTGAAACTTGCCATTCAAGATGATGGCTTCAATAACGTTTTTCATTAATGTTGCACCATTCTCTCACGCAAATCTGCATTGTTTTCTTGAATTTGTTCGCTTGATCTTCGTGCTCTTATATCTCGCACGGCTCTAGAATTGACCGTTCGACGACTCAAATTGGCCCCTTTGCGTTTTTTTGGCATTGCTGACTGTACATAGAACATATAAGTAAATGAAGTTAAAATACTTAAACGGATAGAAAGATTAGTTTATATTTGATAAGCTTTATTAACTGTTAATAAATGATTTTTTAACATCATAGGATTTAATAAATATTTATTAACAGTCAATAAGTAATTTATTAAGTACAATTTACAAATTGTTAACAAATGTTTATTAATGGTTAATGAATATTTGTTAACTGTTAACAAATATTTATTTAATAAAAAAGCAATATTAGCAATATCTTTACACTTTTTATAACTCTATACAGCTGAAATACATGATAATAATTCAATTCACAAAATAAATTAACGTTTTTAATATATAAATAATATAAATATGAATATAAATAATTTATAACGATGATTTTTGTTTATAAGAAATCTTCATATCATATGACATTGCAAGCGAGACAAATTCACTCAACAAAATATTTATTAATTATAAATATTTGTTTGAATATACTATAGATATTTGCGACATAAATATTTGTTAACTATTAATAAATACTTATAAACAATTAATAAATGTACTTTCTTCCCAAATAAATATTAATTTAAATTTAATAAATTAAATAATTGTATTTAAATAAATTATTAATAGTTAATAAATCCTTCTATCAGTGTATTGGTGGAAAACAGTGACTTAATATTGTATTCATTTGCTTATTATTTGACTTACCTTTCACAATAATAAAACGGGTATATTTATTAACCAGGTACACGTTTTCGTTTTGAATTAAAACTGTTTCCAAAAAATGTTAAGTACAATATATACAGGTACGGTAATGGCCGTTGTTGGCGGGAGCTTACAACACGTGTTTATTTACATGAGATCACTTAATTAACTGAGAGTTAAAACTGTCTTTGTCAGATTAATAAATTGTAAATAAATAATTATTGCACTGGAAATTAATGATAAATTTACGATGACAGTAAAATTAACATGAGAGTTGCACAGAAAAATTAAAATAATAGGTATAACAGTCACTGCTACGATTGATACACTAATAAAACCAAAAAAAATGGCTGAAAAATGTATAGTGAGTAAGACAGGAGACCGGCTTCGTCCTCATCCCTACTCCGTGATGTTTGCTGGATGAGTGGTGACACCTGGCGGGGATAACTGATCGATTGATAGTTGATCAGTTATCGACCGGCGAGGGCGGGAGATCAAATTGAATTTAAAAAAAAAATTATAATTAAAGGAACTTGAAATTATAAACTCTGAATAAGAATTTATCGTACTACAATTATAATATTCGATTGCCATCTTGCAACCCTATTGCGGATCTGTGGATAGAATGAAAAAAAATAAAAATCGGGATGGAAAAATAGGGGTTGATCGTATAAGAGTGAAAAATTTTTTATTCTAAGTCATGACAAAAAAAAAATTCTTGGCAAAAAAATTAAAGTTTATAATTAACAAATAAAAATAGGGGTTGATCGTAGAAGGGTGAAAAATGAATTTTTTTATTCTAAGTCATGACAAAATAAAAATAAAAATCTTGCCAAAAAAAATTAAAGTTTTTAATTAATAAATAAAAAATAAGGGTTGATCATAGAGGGGTGAAAATTTAGGGTTGTATGTATTTTTGTATGATGTATCATAAAAAAATAAAAACAAAAAATTTTGTCCAAAAAAATAAAAAAAAAATTTAAGGGTGGACCACCCTTAACATTTAGGGGGATGAAAAATAGATGTTGTCCGATTCTCCACCCTAGCCGATATGCTCGCCAAGATTCACGAAAATCGGTCGAGCCGTTTCGGAGTAGTTCAATTACGCACCCCGTGACACGAGAATTTTATATATTAGAAGATTAAATTCTCTATCGAAAAAATTATTTTTAAACAACTGGTAAACGCGATGTTTAATTGTTTTTATGATTGCAGCATCGTAATCAGCCCTAAAACCTATAATACTTTGCTAGATTAACCGACTTCGTTGCTCCAATAATAACGAAGTTAGCAATGGTACCCCGATAATTTCAACAGTCTGTATTTGTAACTAACTTTGAGACGGTTTTGTCGTTATAGATTAGACAAAATTAGAGAGCGTTTATATCAAATAACAAAAATTTGTTAAGTTAATCTTGAGCTCCTTTATAGGTTGTAAATGAAATATGCCTACAACTGTATAATATGAACTTGCCCTCATCTTGATAAAGATAGTTCTAGATCCTCCTAGAGATTATTCCAGCTCAACTTTCGTCTAGTAACATGTATTGTTATACAGGGTGCCCATTCTAACGTGTAACCCCTTAAGAGTAGGCAACACACGTTGCATGTCATGGGCTGGTTTAATATTAAAATATAATTTTATAAATAATAACAATAGTTTTCTAAAAAGTTTGCTAAAAAAACTCTCATCATCATTATAATCGGCCCTTGTCTACCTTTCGGTGTAGAGGTTTTCCATTCTGGGTTGGCTCTTCTTGTGTAATAGGATGTAGTGGGGCCATTTGACCTTTAAACCACTTACGCTCCTACAGCTTATGCCACTCTTCATGCACATTTGTTCAATGGCATTCACACCTTGTGTTTATCTGTATGTTAAAAATGCTGTGTGTGGCTTTGTTACTTGTCTTGGTAAGCCAGTAATCAAGGTAAGCGCCGTTAATTGTAACTCTCGTTTGATTTTTTGTTAGTAAAAAGGTGTACAGTGGGCTATACCCACAGCAAACTGTTGTATTCATTTACATTGGATATTGTACCCTGTATATTGAAAAGCGTTATACTAAATTACTAATTAAGCTTAGGCCAGCCACAGGGAGAGTTTACATTGTTAGTCAACGTACAGAATACCTTTTAAAAATTAGATTTGCTTATTTTAACTGCACTCATTTAACTAGCTCAAATTTAAATTGAAATTCTGTGGCCACTGTTGTTAATTTAAATGTATTTAAAGCAGCCAAAACCGCATACAAACCATTTAACCCGTAATAAACGTTGAAAAGGTGGTTTTTGGTTCTGTTTGAAGTAAACCCTTCTAGAGGAAGCATAATTTTGCATTCCAGCTAGTCACAGTCTACTGTGTAATTACTAATGTACTAGGTGTAATTGCTAGAAATGGGGGTTTAATATTTAGGAAGTATATTCTGGATTCTGAGTTGACTGCAAATAGTTATTTTTGTTCAAATTTCATTTTAGATTTAAACAAACTATTTGTATCTTGTTGTTATTGTAATTTCAACTATACAACTCTACATGTCAAAGTTACGATAATAATTTTAAAGAACTTCAAAGTGACGAATATTTATTCATTTTCTCATGATTTTTGTTTTCCAACTTCGTGCTTTATGACTACGAGAATAGCCAGAAAAGATCTCGATTTCGAGCATGTCACCTATGCATGCACTTTTCTGTAGAATTTGTGTCATTTCTCTTGAGACTTGTTACTTTTAGTTTAACTCTATTAAGAAGGTGTATGATCGATTGCATGTTACAGCCTATATAGTGTAACGGAAATCAGACACCTTAAATTAAATTTTGTGCTTGATATCTTGACTATGTTCATTATACCCGTGTAACGTATTAAGCTTGCAAAAAGAACGAGAATACGAGGGCGGTCTGAAATGTTTTGAGCCTCAACATGATGATGGCGTTACTCGTCAAAACCATTTTGGTACTACAATCGTACAGGCTTTGGAAGATACCTGCTATTTTGGACGCTCAGTTGTTTTTTGACAGTCGTTTGTATCAGTCGATGTGTATGTTTTTGTAAAAATGGACAAAATCAAATATCGTGCCGTGATTAAGTTCTTGCATTTGAAAGGCAATACGCCTACCCAAATTAAAGCCGAGTTGGACGCCGTTTACGGAGACTCTACCCGATCATTTAACACCGTGAAAAGATGGGCAGCTGAATTTAAACGTGGTCGTACTAGCTTGGTTGATGATGAGCGTTCGGGACCGGACGGCCAACGACTGCAACCACCACCGAAAACATCGAAAAAATTCACCAAATGGTGCTGGTGCATCATTGTTGTACCAGTTGAAAGCAGCAATTGCCGAAAAACGGCCCCATTTGCAGCGGAAGAAAGTGCTCTTCCACCAGGACAACGCACCAATGCACACTTCAGCGGTCGACATGGCCAAAATTCACGAATTGCAGTTTGAATTGATTGACCACCCAGCGTATTCACCAGATCTGGCCCCAAGCGACTATTTTCTGTTTCCTTATCGCAAAGTTTGGCTCGGAAGACAGAAATTTTCATCGGACGAGGAGATCATCGCAACCGTAGACGCCTATTTTGCAGAGCAAGACGCCAACTACTATTTGGACGGGTTAAAGAGGTTGGAGTATCGCTGGAAAAAGTGTATCGACTTAGAAGCAGACTATGTTGAAAAATAAAACTAAATTTGACAAAAAAATACTTGTTTCTACGTTAGGCTCAAAACATTTCAGACCGCACTCGTACGTCCAAGTTCAGCGAAGTTGTTATTTACTATAAAGTTTCCGATCGTACTTTAATCACAGCTAATAATAATTCTGGCGGTGCTATGATTTCGTGAGAGATAAAAGAAGCGAGATTGTCAATTTACGATATTTTTTTGAAGGTAATGCAACTCTTAATTTGTGTAAATGTGTGAGTGCTACTACATGTCACGATAGAAGACTAGTGAAATCCAATGCTATTTACCGAACTCTCAGCTTTCAAAATAGCAGCCGCAGCAATTTTTTCAACATTTTGACTTTAATGCTTTATTACTCAAAAAGTATTGATAACAAAAAAAAGTAGTCGCAAAACAAGAAGACCAGAGTTGTATTAAAATAAAAACCATAGCTGTCAAGTTGCGATATGCCGAGAGTATGTACATCAGGAAGTCAGCGCTTCCCAAACAATTTTAAATTAATAAACGCTTTACACAAAAACAGTGATATTTAATACTATTTCTATGTGCATTGTTTTGGCATTCCTGCTATCTGGCAAGCAAGGACATGCGGCTTAGCGTCCGCATTTTCTTTTAGTACGTGCTAAACAAAGAGATAAGAATTGACGGGTTTAGTATTGTACGTGCAAGTTGTAAAATTGCAGAATGTGGTATGATAGAAGAGGATGCAGTGTATTCTAAATACCTTGATTACAGTCTACTGATTACAGCTATACGACAGTATGGTCTTCTTGTTTTGCGACTACTTTAGTTCGGGAAATTTGGTACTGTAGTTATAGCTCTAGCAGGACACAATTTTACTGTGTACGAGAATCAGGGCCGCATTGACAGAATTTTTTTACCGGGAAGTAATAACGGCTGCCGCTCACCAGCTACACAAATTTAAAAATGTTAAGTTTGCTTCAAACGGGGTAATTATTACTCAATAATAAAATTTAGCATTACATGATTTTATTCGTATAGTTTTAATAATGAATCAAACAATTTATAATAATTCTCTTTCCGTTGGGATTAAAGAAAATGGAAGGACAAATTCGTCCGCCAAAATGTGGGTGGGAGAAGAAAATTAACCAACCTAAATATTCCGCACCTAAACATTATGTTGTAAATCTTATTCTACTGTCATCCATAAGAAATTTGCCTTAATCAGAAATGTTTTATTGCCCCTTGTTTATTTTATAAAGGAGCGTGCATTTGTGATTTTCAAAAATCCATTGAAGGTGTCAGGCAACTTAAAGGAGTGGAACATGAGACGTTTGTAGCTCATCCCTATCCCTATTAGTCTACGAAATTCAAAACAAAACTAGCAGACCCTGTGGGCTATGCCTACAATGTGCTAAATAAGTATGTAGTGTAGCGGATCGCGGATCATAGTCCTAGTTTTATCAATCATATAGCGATTGCTGTAAGTCTTTTTATTTATATGAAATTCGGATACCTTGGACCTGTCTCAACTCGAGAGGAATACGGCTACAACTGAGGTTATGCAAGCGGAGCGCAATTTGTATGGTTTTTTTAAATTTAACAAAATCTGAGCGAAATAATGTAAAGTTATGTAATGTAAGTTCAGAGTTGTAAATAAATCACTAGTTTGCGGAAGAACTTTTTAATGTGTTTAGCTTTTACAGAATAAACTTGATGAATGTTTTTAGTTACATAAATAGCAACCAAGTCGCTAAGTTACAAAATACAATTGATAAAACCAAGGCTGATACTTTAGTACCCCCCCCCCCCCCCCCAACTTTGCAGAAGAAAAAAACTACGCAGCAAACGTGAAGCGCATGCTATCTTAGCTACAAAAACTTCTGATCTTTTCAAAAACAATACAAGTAACGTAACTAATTGAACATCATAGAAAATAGAATTAAATTAGCTTGAAGTTGCTTCTAGTTTTTCCAGGTGCGTGTCCAATTCTTGAGATTCCAAGAGCAGAGCAGAAAAAGTCCAGTTCACTAAAAAAACAGAACAAAAAGGGAAAAAAATGTGCATAAACAAAAAGTCCTGTGGCAGAATGCCTTTACATGAAACCTTGTGCCCCAAATAATCTAATTGACTAACCCCAAAAACACATTTATCAACGTTCAACAAAAGTCCGTATCTAGCCAAACGTTCAAAAACCATTTTTACATGACGCAAATGTTCTGACGCGGTTAAAAATTAATATATCGTCGAGGTAAAAATAAATATAATACATCCCTGTAAGAATCGTCTGGACGAATCTGGACCAGGAAGCAGGAGCGTTTCTTAGGCCAAAATTAAGTCTTTTGTAACGATATGCACCAAGAGGCGTGGTAATTGTGGTTTTGTCCATATCATCTGGATGCAAAGGAATTTGGAAGTATGCTTTATGAAGGGAATTGGATAGGTATCCGGAACTGTCATCGCATTCAGCTGCCTGTAATCGCCACAGACACGATAGCTGCCATCAGGTTTTAATACCATATGTATTGGGCTGCTCCAAGGACTGTCTGCCTGTTCGATGATTCCAGCACGTAACAGTTCATTCAGATGTTCTTCTAAAAACAGTAATTGTGTTGGGTTAAGTCTTCGACACTTTGCACTAATTGGCGGACCGTTAGTTTTAATTCGATGCACTACATTATGTTTAATAGGGGTGTTAACGTCGAATTCAGCTGTTAAAGCAGGAAATTGTTGAAGAGGATTAGAGTAAAGAGTGCGTTCAGGTGATAAAGATTGTAAAGAGAGTGAATTAGAAGAAATTTTTTGAGCAGTAACATCTGCTTCTACCGTAGAAGGCGATTGGTAGTCGTTAAGTTCAGAAGAAAGAAGATTGGAAAGTTGATTAGGATGTGTGATTAGTTGTGATGTGTTTGAGAGAGATGATTGAGAGATTGGTTGGATGTTTGATTGTGATGAAGTTGGTTGGAGTGATGGTTGTGATTTGTTTGTAAGTTGAGAAGAGTTGTTTAAATGTTGAGATGATTTGTTTAAATGTTTTATAATTGTTTGCGACTTGTAAAAACTAGGAGGTTTTGTTTGTTGAACAGGTGAATTACCACCAGTCTGTGGAAGAACGGATGACTCACGAATTTCCGGGTCGAACATCATAGATCGATTAACAGAAAGTCGCTCAACCACAATATCTGCCAAAATAAAATTCCAAGTAATTGGTTGATTTGAAAAATCAAATTTTAAAGCTGGTGTTTTAGAACCATAAGTTTGTATTTGTGTTTGGTTCGCTGCCAATAAAGAAATCAAAGAGGCAGCATTGCATGTTGTGTGGTTGTGAAAGGAAGCATTTGGTAACAAGCTGTAGTTTGAACCGCTGTCCACTAAAAAACTTATACTTGAAAATACATCTTTAATAAAAATTAAATTGCACCCCTGAAAAGCCTAATTTTGCCAACTGGCGATGCCGGGTGATGTTAGCAAGGCCGAATTTAGTTTTTTTTATAAGAACATGAGGGACCGGCACACCTAACGGCTCTATCACCAAATCTTTCATGGTAATAACACAAATTTGGAAGATTTTGGTAATTGTGCGTGTTATTATTGGGAAAATTAAGCCGCCGAGTAGAAGAGGGTTGTGTATTGTGACTGTAATACTGACGTTGATTAAAATTACGCGTTTGTAACCGTGATTGTTGAAAAGAGTTATTTTGAAAATTTGATCTAAACTTTGATTGCGAATTTTGAAGTTCATTTTTAATGTTAGTGATTTCATTCGATAGACGATCAAACCTATCATTATTTGATGCACAAGGAATATTGTTCGGCACAACATATAATAATTCATCGATCCTATTTGAATATTCGTGAAGTTCCAAATCTGTTGCAAGTAAAACAGCGGGTATTTTTAAATTATCAGGTAATTTTGAAAACAGTAGGTTCTTAAGGAACTCGTCTGGTAGTTGTAATCCATGAGGAAGTTTAAGAATTTCTTGTAAAAGTGCGTTACATGAAGTTTCAAACTTGAGACCTGTCAAAAGTGACATTATCTTAATATTCCGTGGTTTGTCATACAAACGAATTAGTTCAGCTTTTAAAGCTTCATATGGGGCTCGTTGAGGTCTGTTTAAGACTAATCGTCGTATATTACTTAATACTTCATGGGGAAGCTTTAAAGTTAATATATCAAATTTTGCTGCAGAATCTGCAATAGCATTAACTTGGAAAAATTTATCTAGTAGTACAAAAAACAAATCGACGTCATGAATGTTAAATTCGGGAAAGTCAATACAAACACGGTTTAAAGCCATATTTAATAACGTTACTTATCTTGTAAATATCTTGCAATTCAGTGGGATTTTGAAGGTCCGGAGGTCTGTGGCGATGTAGCAGCTGAATGTTGCGGTTTGTGGAGGTTTTGAAACAGTACTTCTCTTGGACTTTAGATATTGTAACTTATCATATACAGGGTGTTTCTTAATAACATGCTAATATTTAAGGAGGTTATTCTTGGGTCCATTTTGAGAAAAAAACTTCATATGAACATATGTCCTAAAGGTCTTAACTTTTGAACTACAGGGTGCTAAAGTTTTAAGAAAAAATTCTTTTTTTTATGATAACTTTAGTATAACCCTAGATATTTTTGTGAAACGTAGTACGCATTTTCTACGCATCAAAAGGCATTTTCTGCTGTACAACATAATTTTTTACTCTTGCCAGTGGCGTTCGTGCGGGATTTGCACTGAATCATTTTAAAGAGAAAAGTGATACGCCACTGCTTTTTCTTAAAGTAAAAATTATTTTTGAAATCCTCATTCCTTTCTGGGCAAATCTGGTCTCTTGATTTTTTTTCGTTTGACGTACGGTTTTCGCATAAAAAAATAAAATTCATTCATTTGCATCTCGCTAGACCACTTACGACAAAAACCAATTTATGTAACTTTAAACAAAAATTTATTTAAGAGAATAATTTTTAAACGGTAAAATTATAAAATTAAAGTAATCTAAATACATTTTGGAATGCTAACACAAAATTACCCTGAACGCACAAAGGAATAAATTAAATTTTCTTAAAACTTTAGCACCCTGTAGTTCAAAAGTTAAGACCTTTAGGACATATGTTCATATGAAGTTTTTTTCTCAAAATGGACCCAAGAATAACCTCCTTAAATATTAGCATGTTATTAAGAAACACCCTGTATATTGAAAAGTATTTTAATATTAACGTTTCACGCTCCAACATATTGACTGCAATGACATCATACCATTCTTATTACTGTACCGATAGCATAGATGCATAATAGTCATATTACACCCACTCACTCACACTAGACCCAGTCACATACACACATACATACACTTTTAAAAACATTTTATTGGGTTCCTGGAGGTTCAGCACATATATTTCCGTTAAAATCATCAATTCGAAATGTTTCATGAAATTTATAATAAAAGTATAGGAAACTAAAAAAAGTGTAGGTTGTATGGTTCAGCTAGTTCACGTTAATGCCTGCAGACACAGCAGTTTGAGTTTGTTATTGTTATGAATTCTAATTCCATTTTTAAACATGAGCGGTAATCGTCAATCTATGTTAAACAGAATTATTTATTTCATCACATAGCAGCACGGTCAACTTATTGTAAAATGTATAGAATCTCTTGTAAAGTAAATTCCTAACGTAGTTACATTAGAGCACTATTATTTTTTATCTCTGATAAACAAACGAAAATGTATCCAAGTAGAATTTTTCATATTTAATAGTTTATTTGTTCCGACGTCGACCTTCATTGGAATTTGAAGCGTCTAGTATAAACTACAAAAAATTTCAGTTTTGTCTGAAGGCAAATTTTATTACAACTTGGAGTTTATCTTTATCGTTAAACCATTAATAACCAAATTATAGCAACAGCGGTGGCAGTAATTACAAATATTACCCAAAACAATCTATGAAGTGGGCGAAGTTACAAGACTCCGCCGTAATATTATGGTGATAAATTTGGTCGAGATATTCCGTCGTGTTGCCATGGTGAGACAGTAAGGGATTTAATATAGATTCTTTGACCAGTTTTTGAGAATAATTTTTTTTAATTTCTAGAATTGTAAAACTATATGTTCCTTTATAGTTTTTTTCTCTTAAAAATTTATAGGCGTGGTAACATTGTCTCTGTAAGGCTCAATTTTCAAAAAAGTGTTGCCGCCGCTTAGGTTCTAAGGTCTTCTATCAGAATTCATTATTAAATTTTTTAAATTCTGTTTCCGAAATAATGCTACAAAAAACCATGCCAATTTTCAATAGTTTGAAATTTTTATAAAAATTTTGGTAAAGACAAGCAACAGGGTTTTTTAAATAAGCTCGTAGACTTAAGGATGAGCTACAATTTGGTTGGTGTCCCAACCCGCTTTATTTTATAAACGGGGGACGACAAAATATTACTGTTAAACTCGAATTGCTAATGAGTGATAGTAGAATAAGATTGAGAAAGTAATTTTTAGGTGCAGCAATATTTAGGGGGATTAATTTCCGCATCCCATCCAATTTTTTCTGACTAATTCTATCTTTAATTTTCTTTAATCTCAAAAAATGTTTTTCTTTAAAATAACAACGATTAAGGTTTTTCTCTCACAGAAAACTGTTTAGCGGTTAATTAAGCCATAGCACAACGCAGCACCTCCGTAGCAGGTGACGGTAGCATAACGCTTGCAAAGCAGTAGTGTCTACTCTACTATAGTAAACACCTACAAATATAAATTTTACTTTCAATCTGTACATAGAATCGCGAACTGACTAACCAAGTTAATGTCAGATGTTATAGCAGGCTCTGAAATTTGAGAGAAAAAACGTACACTATGCAAGTAGTTATTTAAGGTTTGAAACCCTAATAATTAATCCCTAGCTAAGCTTTTCCCAAATGTTGTAACCTTCATACATTTTTAATGTAGATGTGTCCTGTGAACAATGTAAAACCTTCCATCTACAACAAAAACTGCCATTAAGCGATCAATAATTTATTACCCATTCTAATTGCCAAACCTTCTCCACGAATCATTTGCTTAAAATCTATCTAAATGCATATTGAATTAATTTAATTAACTGAGATATTTTAGACTCGATAATTTGTAGAATAGTGTCTGAGCTTGAAATTGACGTCACAACACCCCTGCAGAGCGACGATTGGGGTGGAGCTTAAAATGCAAAAATTTTTCAACAGTTTACTTGTAGCTTAGAATCGTATGTTCAAATTACTTTATATCAATTATGAAAGTTTTTTGGTTATTGGAACATTCGACTAAAAACCGTAGGCGCCTGGGACATTCAAAAGATAGTTGTTGCCATTAACCGTTTTAGTTTTAGCACAGTAGGTGAAAATCGTTTTAGAATTTCTGGCATTATTGCGAGCACTGTCTCACGCATCGTAATTATCGCAACATGAGCACTTATTCTTGCTGTTTCTAACCAAGCTCTCTGCCTGACAAGAAATAGAAGATACATATACCAAACCGCAAAATATTTGTTGTTTTAAATCTTTTTCATTTTGGCACTAAAGCGGGAAAGTTGTGCGCAAATTACTTGCTTTTTGCCAGTTTCGCTTTAATTCAAAAACTCGCAATGAATTAAAACAAAGTAATTTTCGTAAAATAACTCTTAGGTTACTTATTTGTTTTGGCATAGTTTTTACATATTTTTGAGTCAACGTTAACACTGTAAATAACACGCAAAATATTGTCACTTAAAAATAGTATTTTATTTGGTTTAGCCAGTTTTCAGAATTTAAATTTATGTAGCTGTATAATTAAAAAAAATCTATCTTTTATATATTAAATCCATAACTGTCTCACCCTAACACGACGACGGGCTCTTGCATCTCGACGCAATTTATCACCATAACACGACTGCCCTTATATCTACACTCAGTTTATTGATGGTTTTCGGCGAATGTTTATGTTGCAGTCACTACTGTTGGTATAAATTGGTTATTTATGGTTTACTTCAATTCTGGTGGGTCGGATAAAATACACAGCAAACGTCTTCCGTTTAGTGTATTTATTTCGTTGACCTGAGAATCTCGCACAACGCATTATATATTGCTGTGATATTATGACCACACTGGGGAAATATTCATGAAAAGATCAATTTTAAAATTATTATTTTGTTACCTTGGCATGACGACTCGTTTCTAGTTCAGGAATTCTTTAATTTAAATTAAATAATTGAATTAAATAAAAAAAAAACTGGCGTGGTTTTACTTTGAAATATTGAAAATTTTATGTTAGTTTGATATGCTAATAAAACATGCATAATCTTGGGGGGAGGACTTCAAATATGTAAAAAGTGTAGAATAAGTTGGTTTTGTTAATTTATATTTTTAAATGTAGAATAAGTTAATTTGGAAATAAGATAAAAAGAAATTTTAGTACTTTTAAAAGTAATCAAGTTGTTCATATGTAAAAATTTAGTTTTAAGTTAGGTTACTATAGAGATAGGAGAGCTAAAAAAATAACATCGAAGTGAGGGTGACGTCATTTTGTAACGCTCCCAAAGAAAATGTAAAATTTGTATAAAGAAGTACAAAATATTAATTAAAAGTTTTGCCTGTTTGTAAGACAGTGTTTTAATTGAAGTAAAGTGTAATAAAGTCTAGTTCAACGACGAAAAGGTAATAGTAAAATTCTATAAAAAGAAAACAATTGCTTTGACAATGCAAGCTGAGATGACAAGTTGCTAGGATAATGTGATTTTTCGATTAAAAGAAATGACACGGATAAAACATTAATAAACGTCAAACAAAAAATTTACAACTGGAGAAAGAAGATTAAAAGAAAGAGTACGTAAGCAGAACATAATTAATATAAAGAAGAGAATTGCGACCTACAGAAGGAGAAAGAGCTACAGCAGAAATTAAGGTACTGTGTTAAAAAAAGAAGCGAGTGAAAATAAAAGAAAGAAATAAAACTTTATTATATAATTTAATTTTAAATGTCAAAAGTGTTTGGTAATTAATTGTAAAAGATTATTCATGAATGTTTAATGTCACATTTAAAAAGAAAGAACCAAAGGTCTTGCAATCAAAAAGGGAAGCCACGTTTTGTTGTTTATACAAGTAAAAGAACCCTGAGAATTTAAAAGAGTGCTCAAGCCGAGGTTATAAAATAGATCCATTTGTAATAAAGTTTATGTAAATCATTAATTCCACAAGTGTGGGGTATTACATAGCAATATATTTATATTTTTTATTATTTATTATTTATATATTTATATATTTTTTTAATAACAAACAATTAATATTATAAAAGCATTACATACAGAACATTTCTAGAAACAGCATTTATTACTAAGGCTGGGATTTTTAAGCAGTCTTATTATTCAAAAAGCTGTCGGGAAACAGTCATGAAAACAATCTTAGCTCAAAAATTTATAAAAGAAACAAACAAATACGCTTAATTGAACGTTTAACGTCCAACTTCCATTTTTTTATTCTGTACTACTTAATACTTGCATTTGTCATTTTAGTTACGATAGTTTGGTTATGATCACTGTTTCATTTAGTTGTTTATCAGAAGTATACTACTTTTATTATTTTTTTAAATAAAGTTCTAATATATGTTAAAATATTTGCCTTACTATCATTATTTCGCGTAAAATTATTTTTTTAAGAGTTATCTATTTCTGATAAATTTTCTATTTTTATCAATTTCAACCAAATAGGATTTTGGATTAGGTTTGGAGGGTGAGAAAACTCACACGCACTTAGGCCACAAAAGGCGGGCCCATTGTTTCACATCCAAAGCACCTCTCCATCACGGGAATCACCCAAGCCACCCAATTTTTTGAATGAACTTGAGGATGGAAGCGATTGGGGTGTTACTGATGACGGCTATGTCAGGCCAGATGTGCCCCAGCACGGATCCTCTTATTGTTGCGAGAACATGACAGGACGTGATATAGCACGTCTTCTGCTATCTCTTCCTCGAAGTTACATCTTCGACAGTTGCGGCTGTCTACCAGCCCCATCCGGTGCATGTACTTGTTTAGAGTGCAGTTCCCAGTCAAGATTCCTACAACCATTTGAAAACATTTTTAGACAGTTGCACACAATATTTGGCTATCTTTGGTAAAGGTGCTGCAGCAGTTTTTGCCTAGCGACAACTTTGAATATTAGTCTACCTTTTCGTGAAGCTGTTTAAGGTTTTTTGCATAGTGCTAAATATCGCCGGGGAGATGGGGTTGCAAGTTCCGGCCCCCAAAGAAGTTATTTAGAGGCCAGTCTTGCGACCTCGTCAGCTTCCTCATTACCTCGATTACCATCATGTCTCTTTGCCCAAACGAGTGAAACAACATTGTTGCTGGTGATATTTTAGAGAGCTTCGTAGCACTGTACTCCTAATTAATTTTACAACTACACATGGCCAGTAGAGCTGCTCTACTATCGCTGAAAATACCAATACGTTAGTTTTGATTGGTCATTCAAGGATTGCATTTGCACCGTGTATTATCGCCTTTACCTCCGCTTGGAAGACGGTGAGTTTGCTTACCGGTATACTTGGTGAACGTTTAAATCGCCGGAGAAAACTCCATACCTTGTTTAGGAGCCATCATTAAAGATATCTAAATGGTGGATTACCCCAGCATTCACGTATACTTAGAAGGAAGGCAGTCGACCACCGCAACGAAAAGAGGAAACTTTAAGACTGCCACATCGAGGATGCGGGTGTGCCTGCCACCCACACCTTTTGTATACCATGTCCCCCAAAGGCGTAGCCTCAAGGCAGCCTTTCCTCCACTACCAGATCGAGTGGGAGAATAGAATTGCCTCTGGGACCGTCGTGGGGGTAGAAAAAATAGTCCCTGCAATATACTAAGACAGGCAAGACGTTGCACATGTCTCAGCTTGGTTGCAGTTGTAGCCTGTCTGGCTCTGGCCCACCAGACCATAGCACAGCATAGGCCTTACAATGGTTGTATACAGCCACAGGGTAATTAAGGGGGATAACTCCCAGAATCCCCAAGCCGCGGGGAGACTGCCGAAAAGTTATGCATGTTTTTTTAAATTAATTAGTGCTCCAGTATCTATCTTAATTTTCATGAACTGGTTACAATTTACTATTTTTGAGTCTACAAACCAACCACGCTTAATTATATATCTAAGGTGTTATCAGATTCTAATGACCGCAATACATATTCTGAGGTTTCATTATTGCACAGTTTCAGAGTTATCCGTAAGTCGTAACTGCATTTACATACTGTAGAATAATGATTATTCCGTTTACATTTATGGCATACCTTACCAAATGCTGGACAATTTCCTGGTTTGATGGTGTACCCACATCTACCATAAGTTCGTTGACTTTGAAGACTTCTTCTATTGTGTGTAGAGGGAACTGTTGTTTGGTTTTTTGCCTGTTGCTGAATCCTACGTTTCTTACACTTGATGTAGCTACTGGTATCTGATGGATGGTCTTGCTCTTGTCTAAACCTTTGCGCGGTCCGGTTGATTCTCTAGGTTTGGCTCTGGTCTTGAAATTTATTCCAGATTCATCCTCTAGGCATCTTGCAATTGTTTGATGTGTGCTTTATTTAATTCTTCCGCTTTGCATATATCAATCGCCTTGTCTAGTTTGAGATTTGGTTCACTCAATAATCTGTTTTTGACATGAGAATCTCTGATTAGATATTAGACCTTTTTTTATTGGTACTCCAAAATTATATTTCAATGCTATTTGTCTTAATTCCGTTAAATACGAGTCTAAATTAACCCTGGAGTTTTGTATGCATCTGTAGAATTTATGACGTACAATGCTTGGGTTGTTTTTTGGTAGAAAGTATTCGTCTAACTGTTTGATGGTTACTTCTGGTTTCTTCTTAACTTTTACAGTGGTGCCTAGTATGTTAATTACTTTTCTTGATTCTTTGCCTATGCAGTTTAAAAGTACTGCGGCTTGCACTTCCTGTGACCTTGAACAGCATCCCGAGGCTGCAGAATATAAATGAGAACTATCTTTAAATTTTTTTCAGTTCGCTTCTAAATCTACAACCATTCGCATTGGCTTTGGTTGGTTTATGAATTCCATTTTCGAAACTTTCGTTTTGACCACGTGAATTTCTTACCTCAATTAACTCCATCTTCCGTACTCTGCTTGGAACTGTATTAATTTCTCTACGTTATTTACTTTCAACAATGATGATTAAATTATTATGTTTTTATTAGTATAACAAAGAACACATCGTGTTACTCTTAACAGCTTTCCATGATGCGTGTATTATACCTAATGGCTTGTTCACTACGACTACATCATACAACTCACAATGTTCTGTTCACCATACTACAACAAAGAACACAAGGCAAATATCCTAACAAAAAATGTTTAGTCAATTTGTTTATAACAAAACGATTGCTGACACCGATTTATTTGATTGCTACTAGTTACCATATTAGATGAAGTTTTTCTTCCATAGTTTGTCTCGATTGCTCTGCCTGCTACTGGTTACCGCTAGCTATGCAAATTTAGAAGTACGAGCAGCGATTAAATTGCTGCTTATCTGATCTACTGTATCTCTAGTAGACAGACAATATTAGCTATTTTTATTGCGTGCGAAACAAGGAAACAGTGAATATGTTTGCTTTTGCAAAACGCTAGTGAGCAATGCTCGACTCTTTTAAAGGTAAATTCTACACACCAAAGCAACAAAAAAAAGTTGGTCCCGGAAACGCTTTCCTATGGAATTGCAACCTTCGGAAGAAGAAACAGTCTAGTCTATTTCCGCTTCTGAAGAAAGCGTTTTCGGTCCCATGTCTATAGACAGTGGTTTGGTGCGTAGAATTTACCCATAAAAATTGCAGAAACCATTTCTGTATTTTAAGGGCAAATTCGGACCTTCATGACAAATAGGTTTTTTCGTAAAAATTCGCTTATCTGAAAAATCGTTGGACTAAGCGAGTTTCAAGAAAAGTATCTTTGTTGTGTATGTTTGCATGGAGAATGGGTTTTTAAACTCAAAAGTTATAAAATGTCTGAGTGTAAAAAATACCTTAAAAATACGTCAAATACCCTTTCGATCTACGCCCCTGGTTGATGGGTTTGGGAGAAAACAAGTGGAAATGTATATCATCAGCAGCAAAACATAAATAAAGAATTTCGATAAAAAATTCTCAATTTATTGTGGGCATATATTTGTTTTATTCGCTCCATTTTCATTTCAAATAAGAAAGCTCTGTCCAAGATATGTCATTATGTTTGCAACACACTGTATAAGTTCAAACTTCATAGGTTATCTTGTGTATAGATCAGTGGCGGCTCGTGGTGTGGTGTACTGGGAGTCATTTTAAAGTATTTTTTGTTCTTACCCAAGTTTTAAGTAGCCTTATATTTCAAACCCAAATCCTTTACGTTGGCTAAATGATCTATTTTAAGCAACATTTTCATTGAAATCTTTAATAGCCTTTTGATAAGCACTCTTTAATAAAATTATTGTAAATTGATAGGTACCCACATTGCCAGTGTGTAAAATGCACAAAATGTTTCATGTGGTTTACCGTTAAAAAATGTGTTTGAATATAAGTCTTTAAATATTTGCAGTCAATACTAGACAATGAATTATTACAAAATAGCAGACAGTGGTAACAAATGAAAGCATTTTCTTACAGGGCACTCACAATCCAAAATTATTTTGCACGGACATCGTACAACACCGCTAAATTATGATTACAGAACCAACAGCTGTTTTCACACTACTACGTCGTGTACGTGCGAATCCCGCAAATTAGGCGGCTACTGGGATGTGCTTATCACGGGCAGCTGACAGCACAATTCTCGGAAGTTGTGGGTTCGTGACCCTCATTTAGCTTGTATAATGTGAATTTTATCGCAATGAGCTTTCTATTTCACTCTTATTCATTTAAGTGCCTTTTAAGCCGGCGCTTTAATTCTGTGGTGTATAGCTGAATTGGGGACTGACAGCCAAATGGCCTTCGCATATTTTCGTTTAATGCACGCGAAATACTCAAACATTCAAGCGTTTGCGGATCCTGCGGCAGCTCTTTAATAAACGTTCTTGCATAGAAACCTCATACAAAAGTTAACACTAAAATATTTTTTAAATATTATAGTGTATAATATGTTATGTACTCAAACAAAAAGTAATTATTTATTTTTTCTTTTCATTGGGAGGTCAATGACCATTTGACCCAATGGAGAAACCGCCACTGGTATAGATACTGTTCTACAGTTTCCCTGAATGTGCAAACTGATTGAGCCGTTTATGATTAATTTCTGCTAGTCGTGCTAGAGTGAAAGGTTCTTAATTGAAGTTTGCATTGCAAGTGATGGTGTGTTTTCACTTGAACGTCAATTTGTAGCGTCGATAAATCACCTAACAACGTACAAATTTATCACACCACCTCAGACATCATTAGGGTATTCGTGGCTGCTTTCTGAGTGAAAGATTGACGGCTTTTAGCAGACTCATACAAACGTCGTGGTTAGAAGTTTATGTGCATAAAATATGATATCCAGCTAAGTTTATACTTGACAATTAATATGAATTTCTAAGCCCGGCGGGAATATTCTTCCTCTAAGGATTTGGGTAAGAGCAAACGCCAATATTTAGATAATGAATTTATGTCTCTAGTGGCTCCGTCTTTGCTAACCCAATGATTTTACTGCAAGAGAATTTCAAAGACATTATGAGTAGTTACTTTACCAAGAGTTTTGTTTTTAACTTGGCAATAAAACTGTTTTTGTCAAAAATTAAACTTCTCCGAATCTCCCCGTTTTCTACGTCATTACTATTTTGTACATTTCTACGATTTTCTGGTTGACTGATGAGAGCTATTCGTTGGGCAGTTAACGAAAGCGTTAGAGCAACGAAATTCTTTATGACAAGAAATACTTTTTGTGCTGGGTTTAGTTGCTCAAATGGGCTATTTAAGAACTGTTGATTGATGCTATACTGTTCTTAGTAAAGCATTTGAATAGCGGTGTTTGCTTTAAATTTATTTCTCAAATTTGCTTGAAAAAAAAAGGAAAAGAATCAAACCAAGATTCTTTGACGGAAATTAACCTTGAAGGTACCTATTGGTTATATCTCAAAGAAAGTGTCGGCTACATTAACTTTTTTAACCACAAAATATCTTCTAACAACTTTCCTTTAATACAAAATTTCTCTCGGACTAGCTTTTAAATTTAAACAACGTATATTTGTACAATTATTTTTTTTTGTAGTACCATGCACTTGTTTTTGGTGACATTTGAGGGACTTCTACTCCTATTTTTGTTTCTATTAGTATTCTACTTTGCACAACCGTTGTTTACAACAACAAAATCACCCGGGGGGAGGGGGGATATTTTATTTGAGTAAAAAATTTCTAGCAATTGCTTTAACGGAAAATATGTTTTAACAACTTTCCATTAGAACAATTTAGAATGAGCAACTCATCTTGGAAGTTTCTTTGGCTCATTTTTTTGTTTGAAAAAATAGTTTTCGTTGAAACAGTTTTTCAAGTAAACTCCCTTTTGAGCAACTTTCAATTTGAGCAAAGTTTCTTTCTACAAAATTATATTTTAATTCCTTTTCTTTGAAACAACTTTATTGGTGCAAGGTTTTCTTTCCCAAAAGGGTATCATCAAACAATTTTTCACTTTATCAGTATTCATTTGCTTTCAATGCCTTAATGACGTGTGAATTTAATCTTATATTCTCAAACATATTAAAGAATTTTTAATCACTTATGTTATAAAAACATCTCTGATGTTTTTTTGCTCTGGAACGAGATAATATCAACGGCGCAAGTAATTTTTCGTGTTATTCCTAATAAAACAAATTAAAATTTTTTATTCGCACTATTTTTCTGTGTATATTTCGGTTAAAATTACACACACCAGTCAGAAAAGAAATCAAAAGTATTTAATTACAGTATGAAAATTGCAATTTCTATGATTTATTCTCCTGCACTTATGTGCATTATGTTTTGCTTGAGTAAATAAAATAAATCATGATGGACAGCGGCGTAACCAGAGTTTTCATACAGCAGGCGCTCAGCATAAAAGCAGTAAAAAACACATTGACTAAAAAACAAAAATTGTGAATCTGTAATAATAGTTATTTTTCTACTTCCGTGTTTAAAATGCCGTTTATCGTATATGTTTCCGTGACGCTAAGTGACCTTTTAAACACACCTCGACAAACTGTGACTTTATGCATTTTAGTCACGGGCTGAAGTTAGCTCTAGGTTTTTAATCGCAAAAATCAATTAAAAATCAACTGAAAATCAAGTTAGTCGTCACTTGTCATCAATCTGTCAAAATAATTAATATTGCATAAGATAATAAAATAACTTCCAAATTTTAGTATTTTTGTGATGGTCCTAGAAAAAGTATAGTATGCAATTCGTTTTAGAAACTTTTCTAGATATTCGTTTTAATAAACACTCGCTCCGCTCGTGTCTAATAAAACTCGTGACTAAAATGCCGTTTCTAAAACTTATTATAAAAAATTTAATTTGCATAATATACTATTATGTTACTAGTGGGATAAAGGCGTTATTATAACACGAGTTTGAAAGTTGAACGACGAGGTCGTAGACCGAGTCGTGTAATCGAACGAGTGCCATAATAATGCATTGTCCCATGTGTGACATACAAAATTTTATCTACGACTGCTCAAAATTTGTTAAGAATCGATTTTTTTTGCTTGAAATGGTATTTGACATTTCGCATTAATTTATTTGCGAATGTCAAGTCGCTTAATATACTTTCGTTTTAAAATTAAAGAAATGAGATAGACTCGATTTGTTCAACACTATAGCAACCAGCCAGTTTTATTAAAAACAAACCTTTAGTTCTGTTTGTGTAAATAAAATAAGTTAGGTAATGAATCTATTATCTCACTAGTGATATAATGAACTTCACTACCTAACGCAAATGAATGACATAATACGTCCTTATCCAAGCAGTCGTAAATATTATTATCTATTTTTGCAACAATGTAAATATAAAAATTTAATTAAAATTAACAATTTGGTACACTTCCAACTAATTCCCAAGAATACTAAAAAAATGGAAACTGGTAACATAAACAATTGACGTTTATTCAAAGAGCATATTACTGTGCACACTTAACAGATGGATGCAGTAGGTTCCACATTTCACGACTTTGCTACTAGCGTCTACCCGGTCACAACTGATCCTACTTCTTATTGGGGCTTTCATGACTTGCGCACCTTCCTTACAGATTAATTGTCAAGTACAGTTTTTATTAATTTCTGGAAGAAAATACATTTCATGGTTACTTTTCAAGTGTACTTCCCAACCGTGTTCAACTTGAACAATTAAAGACGGATCCAAATCTAGCATATTTTGATGTCGAGAACGAATATCTTTTTAATTTGCTACTAATTTTTCCTTCATTTGCCACAATTAGCCTACCAATTAGCTTGTCTCTTACAAATCTCATAATTGCTACAATTGCCTTGTCTAGTCTTTTGACATTTTTTCCTTTTAAATAAATGTATTTTATGGTCTTGTGCATCCGCTGTAAATGCATATTTGTGGTTATTCCTGCATGCAATCTGAAGCAATACGCCCAATTTTGGTAGTTATTCAAATAATTATCTTCCCCGTAAAACAACAGCAAAGATGTTATTTTGTGATCATGGGAAATTGCAATTTCACTTTACACTTTTATTAACTTGCTGTACTTTCGATGACAAGCTAATAACAAACACAACACCGCACAAAGCACCGATATTAAACGAAGGTGCGCAAGTCATGAAAGCACCAATAAGAAGTAGGATCAGTTGTGAATCATGACCGGCTAGACGCTAGTGACTTTGCTTCATTGTATACTAAACACTGAGTACAGCCAGCACGGCGCAGGTTTGTATAATGTCTAAATAAATTTTTGGCGTCAAAAAATAAACTAGAATATATTGTAACTTGCTTGCACCTGATTTCAATCAATATTATTTTTGATGAAATTTCCAGCAACTTTGCTTTGAGTAGGGTAGCTTAAAATAGCCTTCCATTTAGGCAACTGTCTTTCATGTTTGCAACTGTATTAATTTTTCAGTCAGGGATACCTCTCATTAATTTAGTATTACCACAACGCCTTTTAATGCATTGATTTTACAACAGAAATCTACAACGATTGAACTAATTTTTTAGTTTGCTTTCTAAGTTGTGTCTTTGAAACTAAATTTGGCTTAATGGTAAAACACCACTGCATTCTCATTCTAACAGAACACTCCAACTCTAAATATACCTTCTGAGTAAGGAATAACTTTTTATATCACACAAGGGTATTACAAAAAGGAAGAACCAGTAGTTACGATGCAAGAATAAGAAACTTACTGAAATTTCTCCAATTAACGGTGGTGAACTAGTACCTTGTTTTAGCGAAGTTTCTTTAGCTTTATCATTTTACTAAGTCAGTAACTTAGGTAAAATAATTACTTTGATTTAATTTGTAAACAACGACTGCGCCAAAAATATGGAATATGTACTAGCTGTATGTCTTGATTAATAATTTTATCAAACAAGAAAATTCTTTAGGGGGTATTAAAATTTTTATATAAGGTAATATAATGACACACTAATACAAAATTTTGGGCACCCATTTAGAAGTTATAACGTCTTCGATATTTTTTTATTGGAAGCATATGTCAAATTTGTGTCTTTTTTTTAATTCAGTGATATGCATGTTTGGTTTTTTTGTTCAACGCAAAAATTAAAAGGACCAGATAAAATGCTGCGGCAGCAAGTAACGTCAATGACTTTTAACATAGGAGGTTTAGACATTTATTTAGTAATTTTGGAATTAGAAAACGTAAGAAATAATAAAAACTCTTGTAAACACGTAAAATTATTAAATACAAACCACATCAATTGACGTTTTTGTGTAAAATGTGCCTGCTATGTTAAAGTCATTGAATTAAATTTGTGTTCGCAGTATTTTAGTTTATCTTTTGGAATTTTGTCTTATATAATTGCGTAGAACAAACAGCCACACATTTATACCGCTGAATAGATAAAATAATGCTCTATTGAGCTAAATTTGACATATGTTTATATTTAAAAAATACCAATGACGTCATCACTTCTAAATGGCTGCCCAAACACGTTTTTAGATGTATCATTGTTATTCTTTTTTACGAAATATTGTATACTCCTTAAACGATTTTTTGATAAAATTAACAATCAACGTTACAGCCACTACTTCATACTTTTGAGGCACCCTTATCTGATTTTGGTAATGGGTAGGCAGTCGTAAAGATTGAAACATTTAAGACTACAAGTACTGGTCTAGTCTTGGCTATTTATTACTTGTATTAATATCGGATTGATCAGTGATAACTGATCGGATGATTAGTAAGGTAAATAAGTATGTTACCCCACCTCTTAGAAGTCCATTGTTAATTAAACGAGGCTTTTAACTCAGTTATTTTTCTACTTAACCCGGAATTTGCTTTGTTTTAAAAATAATTATGTTATACGGGATGTCCAAGATAAGGAGTCCATGCATGGGGATCTCGTAAAACGGTAAGAGATAGAGATTCGGTTAAATGAGAAGAATTATTCGGCATCTCAAGTACTACTTTGATCCACATTCAAATCCTACAATTTTTGCTTAATTTTCAGTACAGACTGAAAAAAGTAAAATTTTCAGTTTTCGTTTTTTGTGTATAATTTGTTTATTATCAAAGATAGCACAAAGAGGTTTTGACATTATTAAGTCAAAAGCGGTCATGTCATCATTGAATAGAGCTCTTTTTCTTCTTTTCTCTGATATAAGGTTTAATGGGTTTATTTTTCCAAATAACGGAGTAATAAGCAAGAAACCTTTTTTTATAGTAGGCTGTGAAAAACTGTTTTCTTGAGTATATATTGAGTAACCATTAACAAAAAAAAAACAAGAAAACAAAAAACAAACGGCTGCATTTGTTTCCATTGAGGTTTGATTCGTTTATCTTCTAAAGTAATAAAGTTATAAGCGAGAAATTGTTTACTTATAGTAGGCTGTGAAAAAACAAAAACAAAACACCTGAATGTTTCAGGGAATAAAACTATTAAAAATGTATGATCGTATGCTAATCAGAGATGAGTACTATTTAATTTGTTTTGGAAATATCAGCATCTTTACACGAGTTTATTGTCATTCTAAATTTATCTTACTTTTCGCGTTTTATTACTTAGCAACAGTATTTAAAAGTTAAACGTCTTTTGATTGTTATATGAACATACATTTTTAATAGTTTTAGCTCCCTGAAACATTTAGATGTTTTTTTTCAATTTTTTTACAGTTTACCTTGAGAAAACAATTTCTCACTTATAACTTTATAAGTTAAGAAGATAAACTGATCAAATCTCAATGGAAACAAATGCAACCTTTTGTTTTTTGTTTTCTTTATTTATGTTACATTTCAGCCTACTACAAGAAAACAGTTTTTCACAGCCTACTATAAAAACCAGTTTTTTGCTTATAACTCCGTTATTTATGAAAATAAATTAATCAAACCGTATATCAAAGAAAAGGAAAAAAAGAGCTCTATTCAATGATGACAAGGCCGCCTTTGACGCATATTTAAAAAAGCGAAGTTAATGTCTATATCTTGAAAAGTGAAGGACCTATAAAAAATTTAATTTGAGATTCGAAATCTGTGTAAAAAAGTGTCTTAATAATGTCAAACCCGCTTTGCGCTATCTTTGATAATAACCAAATTATACACAAAAAACGAAAACTGAAAATTTTAGTTTTTTCAGTCTGTACTGAAAATTAAGCAATAATTCTGGTATTTAAATGTGCATCATACTAGTACTTGAGATGCTGAACAATTCTTCTCATTTAACCGAATTTCTTACCGTTTACGAGATCCCCATGCATGCACTCCATATCTTGGACACCCTGTATATGTATAGTAAAAGTTATAGTCATAGTTTTTTACATTAATAAAGAAAAGAAAAACAATTTTTTGATTTTTGTTTTTAAAGATATATTAAAGATATAAAGCCGTCAGGCACCACAAAATTTAAAACAAAACGCTTTGTTAGTTTCTGAGAAATAAGTTTTAAAATTTTTAGAATTACTTCATATTCAGTTAAAAACGAACAGATAGACGGACCGACGGACGGACGAACATATGAACGCCTTCTTTCTTGAAAATTTTTTTTCAAATACTTGAAATTGCGCTCAGGAGATATGAACGACCTAACGCTTTTTTCGCGATGACAATTTTATAAAAAATTGACAATGCGTTCAGGGGATGTTAATGAACGAACGGATGAAAGATTTATTTTCGTGATAAGCATTTCATAAAAATTAGACAATGCATTCAAGATATGTGAAGGAACGCAAGAACGAATGAACGTACGGACGGAAGGAAGAAAAGACAAACGAATAGATTAACGAACGAATGAATGATCTAATTAACGAACGAACACGGACAGACAAACAAACAAGCACCTATTTTTCAAAAACTTGAAAATGCGCTTAGGAGATATGAACGACCTAACGCTTTTTTCGCCATGACACTTTTATAAAAATTGACAATGCGTTCAGGGGATGTTATTGAACGAACGAATGAAGGACTTATTTTCATAATAAGCATTTCATAAAAATTAGACAATGCATTCAAGAGATCTAAAGGAACGAAAGAACGAATGAACGTATGAACGTACAGATGGAAGAAAGGACGCACGGATGGATGAACGAACGAATGAAAGACCTAACGAACGAACGCTTTTAAAAAAAAAAAATTGTATCAAAAATTTGCCAAGGAGATATGAACGAATGAACAAACGCTTTTTCTGCAATAAACATTTTATAAAAATTGGACAATGCGTTCAGAAAGATTTTGTTGAATATACGGATGGACTAAAGAACAAAAGGTTATTATCGCGATAGAAATTTCATCAAAATTAGGCAATGCATTTAGTATATGTAAGAACGAACGAACGAACGTGCGGACGGAAAAGTGATTGAACGGACGAACGACGAACGACGAACGATCACACTTCTTCAGGCACGCACAGTCGAACGGACGAAAAGTATATGTGTATAACGATTTGTATAATGAAAACTATTTTTTTTTTCATAAAATAATTAGAACAAAATGGCCCTATTTATTGTTTCGTATCAAGTAATACTTGCCAACTGTACACTCAAAAAAATGTGTTTGCAATCTAAACAAATTCGTGTTTGTTGATGATTTGGTAGTTTACGCAACAAAACTTCTAGTTGTAGATACTTGCAATAAAATGTTAGTTATTAATTTTTACAAACCGAATATGCTCTCTCTGCAAACATAAATTTTTTAAATGATTTTGTAGCATGAACTAATTTATTTGTAAATGCAACAATTCCCTAACAGCGAAATCCAACCTTTAAGAAAGTTTAGTTAGGGTAACTAACCATTTGTTTTAGTTGTTCGCTTTGTTGACCTATAAGTTTATAAAAAAGTCACGTTTCGTTGATAGTATTGCTAGTTTTAGCTTTTTCGTGGTCCCTTCGCAGAGGTTGACTCGTCAGTTTTATTGCGATCGGTCGTTATTTAAGTGCGAAAATCGTCATTTCATAAGAAGCGTTGTTCGGTGTGTAGTGTGTACCTGATTCTGTAATGGAAGAACTTTCACAATTATTGGAAGAATGGGGAATGGACGCCCAAGTAATAGATTCTTTTCGAGGTATGCAGCGAATTACTCATATTAATTATACGAGAAAAGTATTTTAGTTCAGTATTCATTTAAATTATTGTGCAACTGCGATGTATTTGTTTTCATATGTGTTTTATTTTTATTCTGCGAATGTTTATAGGTATACATGATGTAAATATTTTATTAATTCTTGAAAATTGATTTCTATCTAGATGTTTTTCTTAAAATCGTTAGAAACATAGTATAATGAATAAATATCTCTCACAAGCGTTTGTAGAACAATTAACTATGATTTGAAGAATGAGCTATTAATATCATAGTAAAATCTAAATCAGCAGGTCTTCAGGAAGCCCATGACCCTCCTTTCATCAGCATCGTGATTTGCGCCTATAAAACGTAAAAATAAATAACGCAAGTTCCTTTTATTTAAATTTTGCATTTTTGTACTACACATGTATACCGATTTACCTATGTTAGGGTTTGATTGTAATTTATCGGGTTTAGCACTTTTTTTATTACTCAAATTTAGCAATTATTAAAAATACATAATTTGAAAATTTTATTACAGAATAATTATTAGACTATGATTCTGTTGTAGACAACTGTATAGATATGTATTCGTTTGAATTATTGGCTCTGGATAATATAAAGGAATTAATTCCTAAAGTTGGACCACGGCTGAATTTTATTGAAAAGTGGAATATTTACAATTCCGAAATTATAGTAGATGTCATCCATGAAGCAAATCAACAGGTAAATTAATATTTAAAAATCGTAGAAACAGAAATTTAACATAAATATAAATACCTAGATGAGTGGATTAAACTCAGGTGCTAGCACATCATCATTTGATACAGTATCTGTTATTTCCTCATCAAGTTCTTCAATGTTGGAGAGAAGTACATCAGAAGAACCACGTAAGCAGAAATATATAATAAACTGTGATACTATATAGTTACAACGAAACTATTTTTATGATTTAAAAATCTAGAATTAGACTCCCAATCAATCAAAACTTCAAATAATTATTGTTTTATATTTCTTAAAATTAAAATATGTTATTAGATTATTTTTTAAATTATTTGATTTAAATCAGCTCAACTAAATTAAAATAAATTTTAAACTTTTTGAAGTTTCTTTGAGTAATAAACCAACACAAATTACACATGCTCCGCATGCTTGCTACACCAAAGGGGCCGAACAAGTATGGATGTTAGTACAAACAGTTATTTACAACCTTGATACTAAGTGGGATAGACATTTTGTAGCAGTTCAAAGTATTTTGATGGAAATTTGCAAATAAATACGCGGTTCTGGTTTAAGAGTACTGGCATTTAAGATTAGACTTAGAAGTTTATTGTTATTTAGAAATTATACAGTATTAGTTGTTTTAGCGTCTTGATGTGTTAGATTGTAGGTATGTTTACTTATTTCAATTTACTTTAAATAATATTCTGTTCTTTAAGTATTAGTGTTATTGGGATATAGTTCTAAGAAAATTTCAAAATGCCTAAGTGCTTTTTGTGTAATCAATATTTTCCATCTGTAACTGCATTAACGTTGCATTTCAAATTTAACCATAAGTTAGAGAGAGCCAAACTGTTTAAGAGTCTTTTCCGATTTTTTCGATTGGATACGTTCGATTATGGTTTTGAAATTTCAAATAAACCGCCTATACTATAAGACACGATTTTCATACAAAAAATAGAATTTAAATGTCGGCGTCAGAAATGCTCTGTTTTGTAAGGTACTTTGCATTAATTGTAGGCGATTTAATTCCTGAATCTAACGAAGTTTGGAAATTTTACATACTTTTAAGGAAAATTATTTTTCTAGTTACTTCGTCGAATATTACCGACTCTCTCTTATTTGTTACATGGAGAATCTTATCACTGAACATAATACTTTGTATATACTTTTATTTAAGAGCACTTTAAAACCGAAGCACCACCACTTAATGCACTATCCTTCAATAATTTAACAAAATCACTTGCAATGAAACAACAACTAAAAGTATGTTTTCGGTTATTGCGGAGAGACGATTGTGAGCATACTGTAATAGGACCTGGTGAATTTATGTAATATACTGATATGATAGAGAATTATCCAAATTTCAATCAGCCGACACCAAATTCGTTTATTCAAGGGGTTATTCCAAAGTGGTTTAAAATATGTAGTGAAAAATGTAGTGTAGGGACGGCGCTTATTGTTGGTATTGATGTACACATGCTACCTACTTTTGGTGTTATTGAACGAATACTAGTGAATGGCAAGAGGGAAATATGTTTTTTTTATAAAGAGTTAAATGTATTGAACTTTAATGAGCATGTACAAACGTATCAAGTCGAACGAAGTGACGATACGAAGATAATAAATGCTAAAGAACTCCTTCAACCCTTCCCAGTTTTGTTGTGCAGAACGGCAGATGGGCAGTTATTGATTTCACTAAGAAGTCACTTATAAGAATAGTTTTCATGTATTTCTTTGTTTTAATATCTATTAGTATCATTGTAAGATTACATTTTATATTTTAACATTGTGTGGCGAATAACTAATTTTGAGTATGTTAATAACCTTGATGGATTTCACGTAATTTCTAATTTTTTGATTTATTATTACAATAAACTATTGATTCACCAAAGCTATATTTTTATATACACCTTACCATTTTCAAATCACGATTTCAGGTCCAGTATTTGATGTACCATGTTCTATACTAGGAATAGCTTTTAATGATGATGAGAATATTAATTATTAATTTTAACTCACCTCAGCTGTAGTAAAAAAAAACTAAATTTATTTATTTTTAGGTCAACCTGTACACTCTAAAAATTATTTTGCCCTGATAACTAAAATCTAGTTCTTGCAACTAAAATTTTTAGTGGCTATGGCTACAAATAACTTTTTTAGTTCTAATTTGTAACAAAATTTGGTTGGACTATTTCAGTTACTGCAAGTAAAATGTCTTGCTGCTACAAAACATTTATGTTAGTAGTGATAGCACAGATCAATATTTATAAAAACATATTATATTAGTATGGTGTACCAAGTACGTTTTTATTCTGAACAAATAGCATTTGCTTCTCTTACCAATCTAATATTGTAAGCAGAACAAAACCAATTTGTTGGCATAACAAACTTTAATGCTTTGATGACTAATTTGTGTTAGTTATTGGAGCAAAAGTTAGAGTTACAGGAACAATACATATTAGTAAGATGCACTAACAATGTTTTCATTAAGAACAAATTGTTTCTATTTCTCGAACTACTGAAATTAGTATAAATAAGAAAACGAATTTTGCTGTAGTAACAAACAATAATACTTGTAATTACAAATTTATATTGGTAATGACAACAAATAATATTTAAACCATTTTATTCTGGAATTGCAAAATTACATAAGTATTTTTTACTATGAAGAACTAAAAGACACATATAAGTTGCTATCCAGCAGTTTACATACTAAACATAATCTAAAAAATCTTTCACTTCAATGTGCTTTATCGTATTTGTATCTCTTACTTGGTACGCATAATAGTACTCCTTAAAACCTAATATTTCTAAATTAGAGTACAAAAAACATATTTCATTGGAACTGTTAACAATAATCTTTTTTATCATACCAAAAAGAGGAAGTAAGTTAGCAGATCCTATAAAAAAAGTAGTTGATGAAGAATTGGCACAATACTTTAAACCGGAAATTTGAACTCATTTTACTAAAAATCCATCTAGAAATTTACTTGGTATTGTAGTTAAATCACCAGTCATGTCATTTTCCATCATAGCCGAATAAGAACTAAAATCGGTAGCACCTACTATTATATCATCTCTGAAACCTTTAGATGACATTAGTCTAACACAGAATTTTAGTTTATAGTGCATCAATAAAGCATCCATTGAACTGAAAGTTTTAACACAAACGTAACAACTAGGCATTTTAACAAATATCGAAATACTGACGAGTAAAAAATATATTAAAGTAGGTATGAGTATAATATACAAAATTTTGCAAACAATAAATGTTGCATAAGAAACAATGATATAATAGGTATACAACCATAGATAAATTATGTTCTTGGTAGCGATGCTACTATGGAATTGACCGCTATATAAGGTTTATCAAAGTCCGTTTTTATGTTGTACAGACCCCACTGCAACACCATTCAGACTTGCTCTGCTTCCAGTGGGTATTTTGGGTGTAAAGCGTGAATCACTTGGAAACAGAGATTCACAGCGCGTAAGTCCGTAGAAACTTCGAATAAAACGTCATCAACTACTACATAAGCAGCAATGATATGTTGTCCAGTTCTCCCGCAAAGACTGGTGTAGGTTGTAAAGTTAAACCAAAATTTTTAATTTGCATCTTCTTGCCTCCAAGATATTATGTAGTTCTCCGACTGCCTGTTAAATATAATAAAACAACATTAGATAATGTATAAAAATTTCAATTGGTACACTTAAAAACTATATTTAATAATAAATAAATAATTTATTTAAAATAATCCATAAACTTTATAAGTATATCATAAAAAATTAAGAGTTTTATAAAAAAATAAAAGTATAAAGTTTAAAAAAATAATGAATAATAAAGTATTCATATCATTATGTAAGCAGATCTCATGGAAAAACCACCCAATTGTTTTTATTAAACGAAATAAATAGAAAATTTTATACTAGAAACTGAAATTTTGACGAAAATACAGGTTTTGGATCTCCAAGAACCCAAAAAAATTGTTTATACAAAATGTCTGTCTGTCTGTGGGTGAGTATATGCGTTTCATATCTCAGGAACAGCTGCACCAAAAATAATTTTTGGGCACCAACTTTTAGTCACCAAAAGTATACTTGGGCGCAGTTACTGACTAGGTTAGTTGTTTTTATCGATTTTTTCTTTTTAATTTGGAGCTCAAAATTTGGTGCTTAAATAACTATTTTTTATGCTCCGTTGAATACAAGCCTATTTATTTATTATTCCATCATAAATTGAGATATTTAATTCAAATTTTGTACAGATGTTTTACTATTATTATTGTCTAATATTAAATAGAACATGTATGGACACGTTAACTTCACTATTTTAGTAAAGCTAGTAAGTAAAGCATTTTATACGCCGAATAGGAGGAATTTGTCGAACTTAAGCTGCTGAATAGGAGGAATTCGTTGACGCCTTAAACATATGTTCCGGATTTCGGGTTGTGGTATTGCACAACATTATAAAATTTATTGTAATTGCAATAATGTTTAAAGCTAGAAGCTTTCGTTAAACTAGTATTTCTTTCTCATTCCATGGTGAAAATAGGAAACCCTACCGATTAAAAAAGATTAGGATAATGTACATTAAACTCCAGAATTTCCATAGAGGGTGATTATACGGGCTATTTTCTGAAATATGCTTAGCTATTCACTTTTGTTCCGAGATTTTAAACTTACGTTGAAATTATGTGGAAGTTTCGGGGTATTCCAGCAATATTTCATTAAATTTATAACAAAACTTCATGCAAATACTGGAATATCATATCAATAAATAAATTACACTTACCTTAAAATGTTTCTATCAAATCCTCCAGTCCCCAATCTTGTAATAAACTACTCACTTCCATAATTATTACTTAACAGAATTGATATAATAACACCACAAAAAACTAAGAGCATCAAAGATTATTAGCTCTCACTTCTCCAATGAATGAAAACGGTATGTTTGCAACTCGAAAGACGCCTGTTTTACCCGCGGATTTCTGCTAAATTTACCTAATTGTAATTTGATACTAATGTTATTTCCCGCGTCGCAATATGAGGTATTTGCTGATTAAGCAGTTGAATGTTAAAGACGCTTATTGCAACAAATATGAAGGTTTAGAGCAACAAAGAAAATTTGTCAACTCAATACATTCAAGATTAGTAACTTTGATAAGTTCGATTTACTTGTCACTACACACCGAATGTGTTTTTCTAACATACATGAAGGTTTATGGCAACAGATAAAATTTGTCGGATTCAGTTATTCAGCATTAGTAACTATGAGAAGTTTCAGTTTACTTGTCACTACACACTGAATATGTTGGGAATGATAATAATATTGCTCTTTCGTTATTGGAACAAAATGACTTGTTAAAATAACTAACTTTTGTCAACTAATAATTGTGTAACATTCGAAATAATACGCAATCTTTGTAGCAACACTTGCATTGGTTGCGTATGCCAAAATTTGGTCAGGAGAACTAAAATTTTCCAACAAATAACGGTTTTGTTGTTAATACCAAATCATTTTTTAGAGTGTACTGGTAAACAGCACCATAAGTTCAAGCAGCATAAGCGCATGTACTGTACAGCAGATATTATTTATAGAAGCAAATTCACTGCATACAAACGCTTCAATTTTGATTTTGGTTAAGCATTATAGTGGTACTACCACAAGTATATTTGTTAACTTTGAGGTGATACTACTGCAGTGTTGAACCATGGCCAAAATAAACCATAAAATAGGCAACAAATTTGCCTTGTACCGGGTGATCGTAAAAAAATGATTCAGAGCAGGCCATGACCGAAGTGTTAAAGTTGGCAATACTTAATATAAGCCAACTGTCAAATGTTGACAGCTGTAAAAATGTTTGGTTAGATACATTAAGTTAAATGTATCTAACTAAAAATTTTTACAGCTATCAACATTTGACAGTTGGCTTATATTAAGTATTGCCAACTTTAACACTTCGGTCATGGCCTGCTCTGAATCATTTTTTTTACGATCACCCGGTATAAATAACTTTTTTTTGATAGTTATATGTACAAATCGTATTAGTAACTTTTACAAATCGTGCAAGTAATTTAAACAAATTTTGTAAGTCGTTTTAACAGATCACATTAATAGTGGTAACTAACCGTGTTAGCAGCATTAACAAATATTGTTATTAGTCTTAACAGAGCGTGTTAGTAATTTTAGCAAGTCGTGGTAGTGGTTTTAACAAATTTTCTTAGCAATATAAACAAATCGAGATTTGTTATGAAATCAAAAGCATTTGTTAGGACAAGTAATTGTGAGATAGTAATACCAACAAACACTGATAGTTTGCACAACATAATTTGCCACAACTAAAAAAAATAATATTGTGAACAAACAAATTAGTTGACTCTATAGCTACTAATTTCTTTAGTTGCAGTGACTAATCATTTGTTCACACAACAAAACATTTTTTTCAGTGTAAAAAACATTTTTAATTATTAGTATTTATTTATTTTGTATAACGTCCACCTAGTTCTGCTGCTAAGACTGCACCCCAACGCGATACATTCACGACGTTTGAGCACAACACTTTTTTCTACGCCTATGTTATCGTTTCAAATTTGGGCATAAATTGGGTAAAATCTAGCTGAGTGTTTTTTAATTTGCCCGTTCAATATTGATTCTATCCATACATATATAAAAGCATAAAGGGTTTTTTTCTCCCCTTCCTCCAGCGGCTACCGCTTCACCAATTTGGACCATTTTTTTTTTAAATGAAAGGTCTATCCACAGATGGAACATGAAACATTTTTATATTTTTATTCTACGTCGATTTTTTATTAATAATTATTTTAATTTATAATATATATGAAGGTCGACTAGACGCGCGTCACTTGGGGCGCCATCTACAATAACGTCGCGTGTCGTTATTGGAACTAATGCATCACGTGACTTGACATTTCGCCGGTTCTGTCAACTGCACTGTCAGTGCATTGTGTGCTGGGGTAACACTAGTTATTAATAAGCACAAACTAAACAGGATCATAATTTATCGGTACGTTTGTCCACCCTTAGCATAATATCCTTAAACTACCCTTTATAACAGAGTTGTTTAAATAATTATGTCGGTTTAAATTAAAAATTCCCCGGGAATTGTGTTGAAAGTTCACCCAAACGTCAATATAAAAAATTTAAAGGGTGACCTTTATACGTGGTGAACTTCTACGTGTACAAACAATTCAATAGAAAGAAAGCTGTTTCTTTTTATTTTCATCCTGAACGTTAATGAAATCCATTCTCTTAAAATAAAAGCATTTAATGACTTGGGCTTTGGCATTACATGAGAAATGAGCGGTTCTCAAACTTTTCCGTTTAATTAATCGAAACTTTCCATCGGTAAAAGAGGTAAAATTTTAAATTGGTACATTAATATTAACGCAGGTGATGTATTTGCCTATCTTTGAGTTTCCCTAATTGAAAAATTTTAATTTTGAACTGCGTATGTAATTTATAATGTTAGTAAAGTTGCAGGTTTGTAGTGCACTTTGGATATCAAATTCGAGACAATTTGTTTTTTAAATGTGTTAAAATATAAAAGTTTGCTTCTTTGTGAATATTTTTCTTTTCAATGCATGAAAATTACCGATAACTTCATAACTATATTTTATGTAACAGTTGTTAATATTCTTCCTCTGCATTCAATTTATTTTTTAGGAGTTTCAAAGGCAATAAACAGTTGACCAAGTTGCAACCAAACGCGTTTCAAGGATTAAGTAGTTTACAGCAATTGTAAGTTTAATTTAATTTCTACTTGTAAGCCCTCTCAGAAATAATATTATTACTGTTTTATTATTCGTTTTGTAGTTGAAGTTTTTGAGTTTTCATTTCGATATTAAAAAACAAATCGTTTCTGATGGGGCTTGTACCGATTTAATTAAATGTAGCCAACATTTTCAATTTAAATGGCAACAGTTTAATGCTTCCAGAGACTTATCAGATACGGCCATTGAGAGTCTTCCCGTTGTAGGACTGAGCGAAATTGATGTTCTGAAAATCGAGAACGCCCCATCTATGAAAACAATTCCCAGCATTTACGAGTTGCAGGTAAGTGCTATTGTCGTAGATTTTTTTGATATTCGCTTAACAATTGAATTAACGAAAAACATGGAATTTTGATTTCTCACACAACATTATTCATTAAAGAAACATGAAAATGCCATAACAAGGAAAGCCGAGTTTTGCTCTGTTAAAGAATGGAAATAAAATTGATGTTGTATGTAAAATATGTAATACGTGGGGATTTGGGAAATTAATTTCAACTTTCCCATTCTAATTGTGTTGGGTAGGGTTTGATTCTACAGGGAAAACGATGTTTACCTAATATGTTCTTACACCACGAACTGTGAAATCCTTTACATGGAATGATGTGCAAACCGTAATGTCTGATGGATAATTAAAACGCCCTGAGATCTGTATTGAAAACATGGAATATTTAGATGATCTTTGGGTGGTCAATTAAAAATAAAGATTGATGCATATTAAGAAAATATGACTGTTGACTTTTACTGTAATTTTTATTGTTTTACCTTTGCGTTTACCATAATTTCCTACATGTTTATGTATCCGTGAATAAGAATTGGCGAAGCACTTTACTTGACTTTCTCATGATTTAAAAATTGTACCATGTGAGTATAAGTATAAATTAGCTACTTCATAATAAGATCAGATGCTTCGGGCTTGCAGCATGCCGTTCACTTGCATAATGCCCCAACGAAGCGCTTGCTATATCTAGAAGTAGCACTTTACTGAGAAACAAATATAGATTTTAACTTTCCCATACATTCGGTATAGTAGAAGTATTAATTTCATAAAAATTTTGAAATATAAATTTTAACGGGGCTGAAGGAACCCAAAGTGGTTTTTTAAAAATGTTTGTCTGTGGGTGGGTAAGTGTGTGGGTGTGTGGGAGTGTAGATGTGTGATGCCTCTAAATGTGAAAGTACTGGACCAATTTTTATGAAATTTTAGATGAAAAAGTATATCAAAAATTGTAGTTTTATTTCAGCTTTTCAAAAAAAATTCGAAACCGAAAACGGAAGGTAGACATGTTTTTTGGTAGCGTTTTTTCTAAAACTTAATTTTGTAAATTTGAGAGAATAATTTAAGGCAACTCGCAAACTTTTATACCGAACTCTCTAGCTTCAAAATTCATTTACTTAAAAAGTAGTTTTCTGATCAATATCAGCTACAACTTGTTTGAGTGCCCTTCATAGGTAGTATACGATGAAGTAAAATTCATTTCAAAAATCCGTAAACGATCGCAATGGCGCTGCTTCAAAATTTTGAAAATTTTCAAAAAAATATTTTCAAGAACTGCTTACACGATTTTCTTAAAACTTTCTGTTCCAATAGAGCTTGCAGTGAACTACAAATTTGTTTTCTACTCATCTCCAAAATTTTACTCTGACGCTTTTTAGAAATTTTTGAAAATTTTGAAATTGTATTATTTATTCAAAAACGCATACGCCGCGCCGGTCGTTATAAACTTTTGTCAGTTCAATGAACTATTTGAACCACTTTATTAGGATTATTAGGAACTATTTTACAAATTAGGAGAAAAAAAACGATACCGTTTAATATCAATAACGCGTTTTCCGGCAGTTGCGTTATTTTAAGTACGGCTATCAATTAGCTTTAATTAAAAAATATATTTTTCATTGTTTGTATATTTTTGATAACTCCTTAAATAAAGCTCTTATAGCAATATTTTTCCGACATCCGAAGCGGAGTTTGTAATTAGCCGCAGGGTGCGATGCTTACCTTGCTTTCATGCAGTTTAGTCGCTGCTACCTACTATGCGTACAGTAACGGCACGGAAACCAATTGCACACGCTATCGCAAGTTCAAAATCCTGCTGTTTGTTTCCTTAGAAATCTAATGGTTGGTGAACTGTACAACGTTATGATTATAAAAAATTACACTTTTGCAAGTATTAATATCTAGTATGGGAAAGTCCACTCGAAGTTAACACTTAGCTTGTTTTATAATTTGATTTTAAAGAATGCCAAAAACCAAAGACTAAATTTGTCAACCAAAACATTTGGGGGGATGGGGATAGCCCAATTACTGTAAATTATGTAAAAACAATCTTATTATTATTATGAACAAGTATATCTTAAACCAAAATGTGTTATCGCCTTTCGTTTATTAAATAAAGGAGCACGAATTTTCGATTTTCAAAAATTCATAGAAGGCGTCACAGAGAAACAAAACTGTGGCTCATTCCTAGCTCTATGAGCCAACGTAATTAAAAGAATATTGTGTTGCCTATTTTTATTAATATTTTATAGAAAGTATTTAAAATTTGGAAAATTTTTCAAATGTTCTCTTGTACCAACGCTTTACGAGCCGACAGTGACTATAACATGTACTACTCTTAACACTCTACTGTAAGAGTACTTCACATCGGGAACATGGTAGCCACGGCCAAGATCAACTGCATGCCGTACTGTGACTATGACTAACCGAATTCTTTGTGAGAAAAAATCTTTCTGTTTGTGGGAAATATATATTTCGCGATTAGAGAAAACTAGAGACTTAAAAAAATATTTCATGTCTTTTTGTAATTTACTGTTATGTGTATTATTATGTAACTATTTGACTACACCACTGAGTTTACCGTCAATTTTTTTTAAAAGAATCATGAAGCCGTGCGTGAGCACGACCCTATGATTCCCATCCCACCCCCTTTCCCGGGCTCAGCACACTAAGTGCTATTCACCGGTCTAACATGCCCCACCCTTGAAAGACATGCAACCCAACATACACACCTACGTACACCATCCATGGACCCGCCGGATTTAACTTATTCAGAAAAATTACCGACGGGCAGTGGACTCGAACCTACTGCCATTGGGAGTCTAGTTTCAAGCCTGGGACTTTAACCACTAGACCACCCGCCGGCCCTTACCGTCAATAAACTACTACTACCGTTACTTAACGGACACACTGCAGTTATGAATCTGCCGCCATTTTGAAACTAGAAAGTTGGGGAAAAATTATAATTTTTATTTTATTGACTATTATTTTACAAAATTTAATTTCTGAAATAATGCTATCATAAAACCTTCAACTTCTTGCTTTGGATATTTTAAAGCTTATTTTGTATATATAATTGTTTAATATACCCCATATTCCGAAGCGCATCGAAAACACCTGCATACATACTCGCCCACGAACAAACGTTTTTAAAAACCAATTTCTGAAGTACAAAACGTGTATTACCATAAAATCTCTGAACACCTATAAAATCAATACGTCTTTATATTGTCATATTTGCTAATTTCGATGTAAAGTATTATGAAAATGCAATCGGAAATCACTCGAAACGCATTATTGTTTTGCCAACACATTTTACAATGATTAGGTTTTACATGAATCAACGAATGTTCGTATTTACTGTGAGTTTTGTATAAGAGAGGTAAGATGTTTTGGTAGATCTACGTTTTCAATAAATTCATACAGTTTTACAAATTATTACACTGAAAACGTTCAAATGACGTTACTCACTATTTTAGTGAGTTGGGAGAAGACACGTTGAATTTGAAATTACTTTTATATTTAGCTTTTAGAGTTTTCTTACCGAATACTGCCCCAGTGAAAACACACTTGAGCCTCGTCGTTGGAAAGTTTGAAGGGGAAATAATAAACACAAACTAAGAGACGCCAATTGTGACAATTCTGTTTACGAATACTAAACGGTTTCCTCAGGTTTGTCAGAATTATTCTTAAACGTTCCTGGACGCAACATACTACGAACTTGAAATCAATAATCGATTATTTATTAATAAGACAAAGAACAAATTTGATTTAAGGTAGATCAGGTTCATGTTATGATCCGGAGAGGGAGCACATTGTGGCATTGTGATCATTATCTATTGAAATCTCTAATTTCTTTACTACATAAGATGCGTAACGCCACAGATATGCTAGTAAAAATTAACCCAAAGACACGTGCGCCAAATACAATTTAATAAGATTGAGGATTTAACAAAATTTGTATATCAATGAACAACGTTAACGAATGTTAACGAATCAATAGAGGGAAAATATATTCGCGAAAATGAAGAATGTAATAATACATCAATCATCAGAAATAATGAACAAAAAACTCCTTGCTGATGGGATGCAAAAGTTGAACAGATCTTTATGGGAAACAAACTATTTTATGAAAAATGGTTGATAATAGGTGATTCCGAAGATTGAAAAACATATATAAGAAACAATTGAAAGGTTAAAAGAACTAAAGCAAAACATAAAAATTAAAGTACGTAACAAAAAAATTTTTTAATTATTTATACTTTCCTATGTTTGCTATAATATTACCTACTCATTTACTTTCCCTAATAGATCGTTGACCTGTTTTACTTTGATTTTTAAGCCTGTTTTTGCGATCCAGAGGTCCAGCTTTCTTTCCATTTTTTTGGAGGTCTTCCTCTTGGTCTAGTTATGGTATGCTGTTCATACATGTTGTAGCGACTCTGTCCTCCTCCATTTGCTAGACGTGTTTTATCCACTGTTTTCTTCTCCTTCTTCCCCATTTTACTATATTTTCTACGTCACATTCTGCTCTGATTTCTTCGTTTCATATTGTGTCTATTAATCTCTTTCCACTTATACTTCTTAATATCTTCATTTCATTTGTTTTTAGTATTCGTTTTGTTTTTTGTGTGTTTGCTCTTGTTTCTATGCTGTATGTTAACATGGGTCTAACGCATGTTTGTTTAGGTTTGTATTGATCGTAACACCCCGGTATTCAGCCTGTTTAGTAGTGTGCCAATGTTGTATTGAAGTTGATGCGCCTTGGTGCGGCCTTTTTCTTCGTTCGAATCGTTTGTTCTGAATCTCTTCTTTCTATAACTTATAAGCCAGTAACGGTAAGTGAAAGAAAAGTCACACTCCTCTTCTTCTTACGGCAGTACGGCAAGCCGCAGCACTTAGGCCTTATTGTCCCATTGTGCATCCACCGCTTACTCACGAGTAGTCTTCATACAGCCCAGTAGCCAGCCCAAAAGCTAGCATTTTGCTGATGGACCCTGTAATTTCTCTGGTCCCAGAAAAAAATTAGCCGAGGTGTCTTTGTCTCAGTACCAATAGTCTGGGCACTCAGTGAAAAAATGAAGTAAAGATTCCCTTTCTTGTCCACAAAACCTACACTTAGGGCTACTGAAATTTCTCATAGTGTTGAGGTGTTTGTTAAAAAGACCATGATTATGACCAGAAAACTTACCCTGATCCTAATCTGTTTCCTGTTTAAGCGTAGGAGTTCATTGGAACGGTGAAGGTTCTCGAATGAGAGACTTTGACTGGCGCAATCTTGGATGCGAGGTCCAGCTTATTTTAAACTGTGAACAAGTTCAGTTCTCAATCTCCTGCTTTGCAATGACCCTGAAAAGTCCGAGGGCCTACTTAAACCTCTGCACCGGAACCTCCTACGGTCCTCGATTCGTCTGTGAATCAGGCTAAGTCCACAGGTGGTAGAAGGTTCTCAATTTTGGTCCAGTCGTCCCTACTGGGGATGACAATGTTAATATCTTTGATAAAAGAGAACGCAGGTGGCATGCAGTCGCTCCTCGCACCGAGGAGAGAGTGTGTCCGTGTCGTAAGAGGTACGGCACGTGCATATCCCAGGAATCCTCTTGCGTCTTTCCACTGGCGATGATCAAGTTATGAAAAGGCACAAAGATCAGGAATGCCTCCAAAGCCCCAATAGGGGTAGTGCGTATTGCTTCTGTGGCTCCTAAGCAAGCCAGTCTTTGGAGTTGAGTTAGGTGTAGTTTGATGCATGACCGTTGGGCTGCAGGCTACCACACCTAAAACGCAGAAGTGACCATTGAACTGACTATGGCGAAGTAGATCCATCTAGTAACTTTAGGGTTTAAGCCAAATGTTTTCCCAAAGACACAGAAAAGACACATTACTCATGCACAGAATAAAAAAAACAGTCAAATTAACTTTATGTTTAAAACTACCGAATGCCTAATGTTCAAAATTTCATCAAAAGTTATACCACAAATGAATTGAAAAGTAGCCGGACAAAAAATTTTATTTCATACTGTACGCTTTACGTCATTGATTTGAGTCCGGGAAATGGCACATTACAGGACAAGGTCGGGAAGTGTTGCTTAGCAGCCGTTCCCGGACTGCTTGGAGAAAAATTCACCAAACACATCTATTTGTAGCTAAGCAACGAGTGATTTAAAATGAAATATCAACAGCGAATGTTTAATTTGACAGAATATAAATTTTAAAAATGACGTTTTTATAAAAAGAAAATATTTAAATAAAAAATTGTTTTGGCAGTAATGAAATAAAATTTTGTACGATACTCGTCCGTGAAGTGATTATTAAAGCATTCGTTTAGAAATTTCGGACTCGGCTCCTTTCGTCGCCTCGTCCGCAAATATCTAAACTCATACTTTAATATGTCACTTCCCGGACTAGTGACGTAAATAACTATTGCTTTTTAATAATTTTTTTGGCAAAAAAACACGAGTTGCTACGTAAGGAGTTGCACGTTTTCCATGGTTAGTATTTAAACTCACGATAATGATCGGATTATTTCATGAATAATATATGAAACTGTCAAATTAATTTTGTTTTTAAAACTATGAAATAAAACGACAAGTTTGCGTAAATTGGCTCGCTTAAAATTTTATACGTCAATAATAATCGGGTTAAATTTAGAGATTATAAAATAAGTCCATGGAGGCTTTAGAACAGAATTTTCTCACAAAAACTAAATTTCCGAAAAGAACAGAAATATTTCCCACTATTTTGTTCCTTCAGCTAACCACGTCCGTAATTTACGTAATCATATACCTACTCTATACCTGCATATTCTTGTAAATAAACAATACAATACAAAATGTTTTACTCTGTATAAACATTCTTCCAGATTTAAAATTAACTTTGTCTTGGTACTAGGTTGTATCCACTCGTATATCCCCACAGGCAGTTGTGGAGAGAACGTAACGTACTTTTATACCCTCATCATCTTGAAGTTTGCGGTTAAACCCCAAGTTTGGTATCGACACACGTTACATCATCGAATCTCCTATAACAAGTAATTAAATTTACAACGCAAATAAAACATGCCTTAATTAACTTGAGACATGAAGTAATTTAGATGGTATTAAAGCTTCAGACAAATTTGACACACGTGATTTGCACGCAGAATTCGCTAAAAGGTTAGGCAGTATATCCAATCTTGCAAGCCTAGAGATCAAAAACTTAGCCCTACCAATCAGTTCGCATTTAGAGAGTAGATTTTGGGGTATTTCAAACAGACACAAAATGAACTGGCATTTAAGAGGACTATAATGTGGCTACACATATATAGTTAATCTTATAGGTTCAATGCCTCTAAGATTTGATTATTAAAAGGATTAGAACTTCATAAAGGCTTCCTCACATATTTAGTTGTTGTGTTGTGTCCCTCTGAGGTGACGTCATTTATTCTGATTTTGACTAGGCAACTACGTAAATAGTGGAGATTTATGAGGGACCATTTGGACCAAAATCATTATTTATTAGAAAACAAAATCTTTTTGTATAAAAAAATAGAACTTAAGGTAAAATAAAGTCTTTTAACAGAAAATAAGATTTATTAAATAAACACATTTACTTATTTTGGTGCCTAGAATCACAGATAAGGTTAACACTACAGATATACGGTAAATATGGGAGCTATCGGCAGCTTGTTTTATATGATTAATAATCTGCAAATAGATGGCGCTACAATGACAATTTATAATTAAGTCACAGATGACTGTAATTTAGCAGATTACTTAGCACATATTCAAACCAAAAAACATCTGTCATGCTTAAATAATTAATATTGACGCCAATTCTACTTAAACTATATTCATGATGTGTACCTAGTTTTTTAATTTATTGCAAATAAATTAATTTATCAAGCATTAATCATACACATTTATTGCACAGTCTAATTTTAAAACTTTATTTTCTGTTTGTGGTGAATTAAATTTAATAGAAATTCCAAAATCATCTACATATTTTTATAGGACTCATATAAATCGAGCACTTGCCACTAACAACAGTCGACATGTTGAATATTTATTATTTATCACAATTCAGAACTGATACTTTTTCTGATATATCAATTTTCAGTAAACAGTAAATACAAGGAAAATATAAAATACGCGCTTTAACCAGATCCCAGACAAGGTCAGGTTTTTAACGTAATCTGTGACAGATACATTCAAATTCGCGATAAAACAGTTTCCAACACATTTCAACAGTAATAAACAAATAGCGATAGCAGCGCCCTAAAATTGGTCTGGTGCGTTGTAGCCACACTAACGCTAATTTCGTTTCCAAATCTGGCGGACATTTTTTATAAGGGGTCGTATATCTGTAGTGTTAACCTTATCTGTGCTAGAATGTATTATATAAATTTAGCACCACAATTCTGCATCACCCCGTATAATCAGATAATTATCATCACTACATGGTTTTAAGAAAAACTAAATTTAATTGCGTCGAATATACACTGTATCTATAAAATAACCCCCCCCCCCCATCTAACTTTTGAACGACTTTATATTTTTCCACAAGATTTGGTGTGCTTTAATGGGAAATTAAATACTATCTTTCAGACCATATTATAATTTTGTATCATCCAATATGGCGACTGGGCGCCATTTTGAATTTTTGTTTTAAATAAAATGAGGGGTCGAGTGACACCTCGTTGGAAATGTCTTTTAGTTCTGCGTCTGATCCTAGAGTTTCAAAGAAAAATATTCAGCCATAACAAATGAAAAAGTGGACTAGTGGATAAAAAAATCAAAACAATTTTGATTTGAGTGAGTCCATTTGTTTAAAATCCGCCATTTTGTTATGGCTGAATATTTTTCTTTGGAATTCTAGGATCAGACGCAGAACTAACAGACCTTTTAAATGAGGCGTCACTCGACCCTGGATAAAGAAATCAACACAATTTTGAATTTAGTGAGTCCATTTGTTTAAAATCCGCCATTTTGTTATGGGTGAATGTTTTTCTTTGAAACTCTAGGATCAGACGCAGAACTAAAAGACCTTTCAAATGAGGTGTCACTCGATCCCCTTTTCTATTTAAAAAGAAATTTCGAAATGGCGCCCAGTCGCCATTTTGAATGATACAAAAGTTAGTTTTTTGCTAAAGAATAGTATTTAATTTCCCATTAAGGCACACCAAATATTGTGGTAAAATATCAAGTCGTTCAAAAGTTAGTTAGGGGGGGGGGGTTACTTTATAGACAGACGGTACATGTTCTGCCTTATTATTATTTTTTAAGGGATTATTATATAATATCCGAAATATTTTGTTGATCTGTATGCAGATAAAATTACTTTATTCGATAATGTATTATACGGTAGCTTCCACATATTAAAACGTGTGACGACACCGCTGCAGCTTTTAAAAGTAAAATTAAGTGTTTTCACAGTTTGCAAAAATAATTTAAGTGTAGATTGCTCCTAGAGTGACAATCAAAAGTAATGTTAGTGAATTAGTACCTTTGACTTAGTATATCAGGTGAAACAGGTAACAACTTAGCGCGCGCTTTTGGAGGTTCTTAGTTTGGCTAGAGCAAAGCAGGTTCAGTTGAATGTTTCGTCCGCAAACTCTCAAAAACAATCAAACAAAGGAATGTTGAGTGGAACACCTGAATTACCTGCTGATCCAACAATAGGCGAAATTTCTGGTGTAGGTGTTGAGCAACTAAAAATAATTTAAAAGAAGTAGATTTTATTATTTTGTTAGAAAGTCGGTTTTGCAATAGAATTCTATCCCGCCTAAACGGGCAATCGATAACGCAAACAGAGAAATTCCTGAAACTCGACCGCCAAAAGTAAAGGAGTTTTTTGAGGAAGGCTCCCATAGCTGGACAAAAGCAGACGAGAGCGCTTACAATTTAAGCAAGTTAAGCAAAAACTGAAATATAAATTTACTTTTGTAACCGGTCTTTTATCTTTTTGTTTTATTTTAATGCTTTTATATTTGAACCTACCTCCGTGTAGCTTAAACAATGGAACAGGAAACGGTGTTTACGCAGAGACACAGATTGACAGTGTGGAAAATTCCAAAAGATGAAAATTGTCTATTATCCTTAATAACAGATCAAAACGTAAATTGCTCGACAACGCGGGAACAGCTTACAGTTTTAGATCAGAGAAAATTCACAAGTTATCTAATTGAAACTGTAGGAAAATGTAAGAAACCTGGCTTCGCGCTACGATCATCTAGCACATACCGACGGTCCAGCACTATAAGTAAAAGCCTGGGAAAAGAAAGATTTTAAAGAGGATCTAAAACAATAACAGCAGCAGCAGCAGAAATACTAAAGGCGTCAATAGAAATACATTACGAAATAGGCTCAATCTCTACACACTTTCCCGTAGACAACAACAAATCATTCAGGACAATAAGAATTGCCTACAGAACATCGTCAGACGGTTGCAGAAACCATTACGACAAAATTTCAGCTAAAGAAGAAACAGAATCCAGGAGATGTAGGAACGGAAGGCCAAATATGATCGTGCTAGATCAAAGCATAGATGTACAAACTTCAGCAATACCACCCGGTAGATAGTGCTTTTTTTGCTCACACAAAAATTTTCCTTCATCAATATAGCACAGAATCCTGAAGAAATCTAGATGACAACTAATCGACCAAGCGCTCAATACAAGAGACATCAATATCACAAGCCTCTGCCACAATCCATAGAGAAAGGCGCAAGAAAAAGATAACGAATAATAAGTGGAATATTCAACCACTGGAAAATTCGGAAAACAAAGAGTTGTATTGTATCGTACAAAATGTCCAGAAAGAGGCAACAGCCCACACCGTGCAAATAAAATAGTTGTGATTTTAACCACAGTAGCAGCCGCACGGTAAAGTCTAAACAAACCATTGTCACCAATAACCCCAAAATAAGGAGGTCTCTAGCACGGTATCACTAACCGCAATTTAGATACAACAGCAACAAAAGCCTCTAGTTACAGAAAGAGTTATGGCAAGCAACTGTTAATAAAAGACAGGCCTACGAGCAACACGAAGCAAAAAAATGCAGAATTTCCAGAATTTAAACAAGTATCCACCGGAAACGAAACTACGAAATATATGCAAAGAAACAAGGAGAACCTACACCACAACAAGAAGACGGTACATACCGATGATATACTGGGAAAATGAATTGACCACAACAGGAAATGCCCAGCTACAAATGATAAGACGGACTACTAGCCGCTGGACCCACCTCCAACTGCAGAGCTAGTAACATACACTAATACACTGCTTAACGAAAAATAATGCGCCAGGAATAGACCAGGTACAAGTGGAATTACTACAAGCCTAAAACCTTTATAGAAACAGTATGTAAAACGTTAAAATAAACTGGACACGTAATGAGGTACCAACGGAATAGATTAAAATCATGCAAATTCCCTTACCAAAAGTTAAAACCCTAAAACCACAGCATACTACAGGAAAATCAGTCTATGCAGTGTAGGCTACAAAATATACGCAAAATACCTGTAAAGAATACTGGACGAGACAACCCCAGAAATACCGTCGTACCAAGCAGCATTCCTAAGCAACAAATCAGTGGAAGATCATGTATATGTGACGAGACGAATACTGGATAAAAAATTGAAAGGGGGGGAGCTACTGGCAGCTTTAGACCTAACAAGAGCGTTCGACACCATTGATCAAAGTTTGGTCAAAGCATAAAAGTATATGAGAAAACTAATGGGGTTAAGCAAAGATGTCCACTCTTACCCAGCCTATTCTCGATACCATAGCTAAAGTTCCTAGAGAAAACAACTGCACAAATGACGACACTATCACCAATAGAAGGCAACCTTAACTTGCCAAAAATTGTTGCTTATGCGGATGACCTACTAATAGTAGCGGAAGAGGAAGGAAAAGCGGAGAGACTGCCGAAATTGCCGATTACAACATTAACTGAGGTAGCACAAGAAATAAACTTCAGCAAATGAGAAGCAATGGTTGGAGTGCCAGACAAGAAAGAAATGGAGGAGCAGTCGATAATATACTAAAAATATGGAGCCGTGAACTAAAATAAATACGCAAACTTAAGTATCTTGGCATTTATCTACCAGACTCTTTAGCACAACCGGAGACAGTAAACCAAAGAATAACCAAAGTACACCACGCCACACACATAATCCTTCCCCTCATCCAAGAACACAATTACCAAAAGGAATAAATAAGACAAGGTACTCCATAATAATCCTAACTGATTTATACGGTTTGGAAACAACCGCAATCACGAAACCCAACGGAATGGCACTACGAAAATTGAATCGAAAATACTCAAACTATTTCAACTAAATGCGGGAGAAGAAAAAAATTTGGCGGCACATGAAATTCTAGAAGGAAAAACAATAACTAAACGACTAGCTACGTCAAGAATTAGATATTAGGCACATATTCTGAAAATAAATTCTAACCATCTTCTACAGCAGGCTTATGCCATGTCAACAGAAGAAAATACAATCGGAAGACCATGGTATACGCGGAGCACATCATTGGAGCGGGACATCCAAAACACGGGCAATACCTAAACAGATATGGGAGCAATGGGCAAGAAGAAAAAAAAAGGATATACAAAGAGGGACAAAACGACTTTACACACTGATTAAGGAATCGCATCAAGATTGAAGAAGAACTGTCTAATAAGGAAAGGCGTGCAGAAAGACTCTGAAGAAGGGTGAGAAAATAATGGAGGAAAAACGCAAAATGTACCAGTGGGGGAAAAACGGTGAATATACGTGTCAACTGCAGAAGAAAAATTTAGAAGAGACGGAAGTAAAATCGAACAACTGGAACCTTACAATTAAGTAGTAATTAAGTACAAAGAAACAAGTTTTGGGGTAAGTTTTAAATTGTTACAAACTATTAGGAAATTAAGATATTTGCAGTTTCTATTCTTAAAACAATATGGATGTGGAACATGAGAATTATGTGCAACTTTGACATACAAGTTTAGTAGGTTAAATTGTATTACCCATTGATGTCTAGCTTACTAACTACCCGGTGTTGCAACAGCGGTATCTTATGGTAGGCACTGCACACATGCTAACACTACGTACGATTCCCAATCTATCACATATATTCCTACCCACCTATTGGCATGGGGCGTTTCGAGTCAGCTCCATGTCAGATGATGACAATGATGATAATCTCGACGTAGTTTGTGTTATGATACCAAATACCCCTCGTTCATGCAATATTTTTTATTAATTTTCACAAGCGGAGCCTTTATGCTTGTTGAGAGAGTTCGTTTTAACAAGTTATCACTTTGCCAGAACCATTGGTAAAATTTGGGACTGCCAAACGTTACATGATAGCCATTTCTTTTCTGAAATATATTAATAGAAATATTTTTGTTTAAAAGTGGCTGGTTTCTCTTAGTTTACTGGGAATAAATAAAAAGAACTTATTATGACACCACGCTTCTTCTATTTCTTTAAGCCTGGGATCGTTCACTTCTGAACATAGGTCTCTCCTAACTCCCTCCATTTTTATCTGTTCTGCGCACTTTGCATTCACCCAAATCCAAGTGATGGGTGGGTGGATGACATCACGCTAAATAGATAAAATTAGTACTTCCTTGAAATGTCAGAGCCCCATTTATAAAATTTGTATTTGATGAAAAAATGCGCGATGTACTGACAATGACAATAAAAATTGTAAGTAGGTGTTACTGGAAGAAAACTTGAGTTTGGTACTGCATCAAAAATAAGTACATGTAACGAAATTTGAGAGTATTACCATTAGTAATATTTCCTCGTTTTTACAAATTGTAGCTTCCGAATGAAATATACTATTTATTTTTAAATTTAAATTTTAGCGCTCAATTAGTTGGTTACAAGTAATGTAATGAATAGGTATAAAATATATAATTATTTTAATATCATTTCAAAATTATCAGTCGTTTAGTTCATGCATTGACATAGTGCTTCACCACAATAATAAAAAAAGCAACATTCTCTACAACTTTACAAGAAACCAACAAAAGAGGACAAAAGTTTTTATAAATGTCTCTCGTGGGCAGTCATATTTATTTTGTCTACGATTTTCTTTTGTAACAACATCAAGACACCGAATATAAGCTGTCATTTTCAGTGAAAAATATTTTGTACCATCAAAAAATCGTTACTTCCAGAATTTTCTGAATACCTGAATAGTAAGCTCATGTTATTAAATTTAGACTTACTGCTGCTCATTAAATATTTACTGAATTGAATAACAGATCTATTTTATGACTTTTAGGCGTTGTCAAGCTTCTTCCAAATAAAACAGAGGAGTTTTATATTTTGAGTGTTTTATATATAACTAGTAAAACTCGTGGAGTGTGCGCCTTCCCGTTTACGATTGCTTGTATTTTTGTAATCGTAGTCTTAATGCTAGAGTTCGTTATGGTCGCTCAAGCTCGCAATGTTTGGGTCAATGAAGTGAGGTTTCCGACCAACATGACCAGAACCTCATCAATACACGATAAATCGATTCACTCTATCCAATAGCTGCACGCAAACCTAAGATGGCTGTATTTATATCATAAATTTAATAACAGCAGTTGCTTTATAATTCATAACACTAGTTACTTCGATCCACGGTTTGTTACACTACCTATTTAAATAGCTGATTTATTATTTTAAAAAAGAAAGAAATCGTGAGGCATAGTCTGCGGATTTCGCTAGTCTATATATTTTATCCAGATTGTTTCTTCCTCTCTCGCCTTTTAGTGATGACAAGGCCACGCTTCTAGAAACAAGATCTTTAAGCGTCCATTATATAAAGCGCTTATTTCTATGTACTACTACGTATTAGGCCACTACAGTTTTCGATGCAAATAAATAAATAGCGTTACAGGATTTGGTTGGATGATTGGGGTGCAAAGAACAACCTTTATTAGCAAACAACTTTCGGATAACGGCGGATGCATACTGAGCGGGTCAGTGGAATTTGGTGGCTAAAGACTTGAGAACATGAGCGCTTGCAATAGGCACTTACAAAAATGTGTTACAGCATGTTATACAATATAACTAAAATCTAAAACATTTCTTAAGGTCTGCACAAGTAAAACCAGCAATTGGACAAATAGATATAGAACAATTACATTGCAAACTCAAGCGATCATTGTCAGATATCGAACTTGGCCCATATATTGAGAGCTCGCGTTACAATAACAAACAAACAATGCGGTAGGTCCTGTAGGTCCTAGAGATACCCAACAAGAGTCTCTTTTTTGTGTATTTTAAGGTTCTTTCCGAATATCTTATTGGGATTTCAAAAATGTCAGGCAGAATTTTTTTGTGATGCAAAAATTTTTTACATACCCCCGTAGCACCGCCCTTGTTGCAGATATGGAGACAAATTCAATGCCAGATTATTGGTTATTATCCACTTTAACGTTCTACCAAATATCGTAAAATTATAACAAATTGTTTATTGGTAGAGTAGAAAATTGTTAGTTTTTTGATGAACCTTCGAAAACCAAGCGTTTCCGGACCCATGTTTATAAGAACTTTTTTACTTATTTTGACGTCAGGAATTCGCTTCAGACTTTTTGACATGCATTTTTGAATCACCCTGTATAATAGAACGATGTACAAAAACATACATTAGAGCAGATAAATTCAAAAAACTGCAATTAAGTTTGACAGTAATATTATTCGTAATTGTTTCCTGAATATAGCTAAGACGTGACGCACGCTGGGCAAGGCCTGTTCCAGTGATGTATGTTATCTCCATTTATGGAATACAAAAAACAGTAAATAAAACCTTACGGAATAATACATACCATTTAAAAATAAGCATTTAAAAATATTACAAAAGAATTTCACAACGAAAACATCTAAGACATATATTTCAGACTGGCAACAAGCCTCGAATACACAATTTTTTTTGTTTAGACTCGAAAAATTTTATAAACAAAATTTTATATTCTACAGTGTCTTCTTTAGATCCTTTTAAAACGGATGTCGTTCAGGAACTTCGTGGAATTCGTTATGACTCTATAAAGAAATGGGATTCAGAAAGACATACAAAGTTTTATATAATACGAGAAAGCATTAACAGAGATGAATTAAACCAGAAGCAAATTTTATATAAACCTCCATGCATGCTTGAAATTGTAGCACAAACTTCTTAAAGTTTTACATTTTGATAAGATAAAGTGTGGTGATAATACAGTAATATTATGAAGTTGCAAGCATGAGAGGAAATTTGAAAAGTATGTGCGAAATAATGCGGAGTTTACAGACCTTACACCGAGTTCAAGAGCAGATTTCAGGGACTAATTAAAAGGGTGTTGCGTCAAACGTATGTTGTTGGAGGTAATGAAGTAATTTGTGAAACGTGTGATGCATATAGTATGAGGATGTAACATAACAAGAGAGTGGGGACTACACACAAATGTAGATATACGCATTTAATTTACCTGAGGCACGTAAAGTATTTTACTGAAACTACGCATTTGTTTTTCTGAAACACAATCCTTGATTAACGTTATATCGGTAAAGCTTCGTTACACGTAATGATCAACATATACCAGATAAACACAATTATAAGTGCAAAGTTTTAATTGAAAGTTAATTTGAATAAATATACACATAGAAGAAAGTTTGTTTTAATAGCTAGCAGCGAAAACATTATTTTTGTTGTTGTATGTAATTTTCATATTGTCTTTTGAAATAGTAAACAATTATTCTAAAAGCATTTTATAAATTATTGCTAACAATGCAAAATTTAAAATATTTGTTGGGCACACGCGGTCTTTAATGTTTTTGGGTTCTCCAAACTCTTCTCCGTATATATTTTTTTAAATTTAATTACAGTTTCCTGGTATTTTTTGTAATAGTTTGCTAGGAGACCTAAGACAAAATTAGAATCCACAGATTCAAAACAAAAAGATTCAAAGAAATCTTATTAATTCAGAAAATCACAGCGTTTTGCACATTTTCCCTTGTCTGCGCCTCCCGAAATATTTCTACATAGTGCTTCGGTCTCGCCGAGACTGGTCTCGGACTCTTTTCGGTCTCGTCTCGGTCTTGTCTCGAAATTCTAGACGACACCGAGACCTCATTATATGTTCAATACCGAGATCGAGACTTGGGTGGTCTTGGTCTCGATCTCGTTGAGTGTCTCGTCAACAGTCTCGTCAAGAGTCTCGATTTTTTTGAACATTTTCTAATATATAAAATTCTCGTGTCACGGGGTGCGTAATTGAACTACTCCGAAACGGCTCGACCGATTTTCGTGAATCTTAGCGAGCATATCGGCTAGGGTGGAGAATCGGACAACATCTATTTTTCATCCCCCTAAATGTTAAGGGTGGTCCACCCTTAAATTTTTTTATTTTTTTGGACAAAATTTTTTGTTTTTATTTTTTTATGATACATCATACAAAAATACATACAACCCTAAATTTTCACCCCTCTATGATCAACCCTTATTTTTTATTTATTAATTAAAAACTTTAATTTTTTTTGGCAAGATTTTTATTTTTATTTTGTCATGACTTAGAATAAAAAAAATTCATTTTTCACCCTTCTACGATCAACCCCTATTTTTATTTGTTAATTATAAACTTTAATTTTTTTGAGAATTTTTTTTTAATTTGTCATGACTTAGAATAATAAATTTCATATTACTCTCAATTTTCACCCTTATACGATCAACCCCTATTTTTCCATCCCGATTTTTATTTTTTTCATTCTATCCACAGATCCGCAATAGGGTTGCAAGATGGCAATCGAATATTATAATTGTAGTACGATAAATTTTTATTCAGAGTTTATAATTTCAAGTTCCTTTAATTATGATTTTTTTTTTAATTCAATTTGATCTCCCGCCCTCGCCGGTCGATAACTGATCAACTATCAATCGATCAGTTATCCCCGCCAGGTGTCACCACTCATCCAGCAAACATCACGGAGTAGGGATGAGGACGAAGCCGGTCTCCTGTCTTACTCACTATACATTTTTCAGCCATTTTTTTTTGGTTTTATTAGTGTATCAATCGTAGCAGTGACTGTTATACCTATTATTTTAATTTTTCTGTGCAACTCTCATGTTAATTTTACTGTCATCGTAAATTTATCATTAATTTCCAGTGCAATAATTATTTATTTACAATTTATTAATCTGACAAAGACAGTTTTAACTCTCAGTTAATTAAGTGATCTCATGTAAATAAACACGTGTTGTAAGCTCCCGCCAACAACGGCCATTACCGTACCTGTATATATTGTACTTAACATTTTTTGGAAATAGTTTTAATTCAAAACGAAAACGTGTACGTGGTTAATAAATATACCGTTTTATTACTGTGAAAGGTAAGTCAAATAATAAGCAAATGAATACAATATTAAGTCACTGTTTTCCACCAATACACTGATAGAAGGATTTATTAACTATTAATAATTTATTTAAAGACAATTATTTAATTTATTAAATTTAAATTAATATTTATTTGGGAAGAAAGTACATTTATTAATTCCCAATTAGATTGGCATTCGCTATGACGATCAATAAGTCACAAGGCCAGACATTGTCTGTATGTGGCTTAGATTTGGAAACACCATGCTTTTCCCACGGACAACTATATGTGGCATGTTCTCGCGTGGGAAAACCATCCAGTTTGTTTGTGTTGGCTAAAGACGGACTAACCAAGAATATTGTACACTCTATTGCGCTGAGAGATTAATTTTTTTTTCAACTGCCATAATTGATAGTAAAAATATGAATAATTATTTTTGATGTTTAGATAGCTATCAAGAATTGTAATTTAAAATATATTCGTTACTTTAATAAAGATTTATTTATTACCCTAAATAAAGCATACTTTTATTGTTTATAACGCTTTCGATTATAAGTACATCCCCGCACACTTATAGTAGATAGTTATTTTTATTGAACTAAAAAAATGTTTCCTACAAATAATATACATGGCAAAACAACGTTTGCCGGGTCAGCTAGTATTTTTATAAAAATTACTTATTTTAAGCTATACGGAAAAATGCTATGAAGTGTACTATTTAGTTACTTGCTTCTTCTTATAGTGCCATACCCTATTCGGGGCGTTGGCTACCTCTCTCCTATGTCTGTGTTTGGTGCGCGGCGATAGATAATTTGCACAGACAGACATAGGGGACCTACAGTTTAACGTGGGCTCCGAACCACAGGAAGTGCATGCACTTCTTCTCCAGAGAGGTTTTCCTGGTGAAAAATCCACCCCGCTGGTTTCCCGCTGTCTTGCGAGGGAGAACGACCGGGCCGGGGATCGAACCCGGATCCGCTGCATTGGTAGCCCGCGCGCTTACCACTGAGCTATGGCCGCTCTCAGCTTGCAGCGCGCGATAAATACTTTAAATGATGCGCTGACTTGATCTTTTATACAATTTTTATGTTCCATATCATGACGTACTGTTATAGCATTATACGTATTTTAGAAATAAATCTATTTAGTTAAAATGGAATGAAATGCAGTTTTTCTTTGAGGAATATGTTTAGTGTGACTGTCGAGTGTTGATCACGTAAATATTATCATCTACTACAGAAACATAACATAAAATTTATACTATGGAATTTTGCACATTGAAAGACTCTCGTCGATACCGAGACTTACCAAATTTTTTGAGACCGAGACCTAGACTTGACATTTTAAACGAGATCGAGATCGTGACTACTATAGGTATCGTCTTGTCAAGACCGAAGCACTAATTTCTGCAACACAATTTTGTTCTGTTTCTGAAAGACTTTAGACATGTTATTGGCTTCTTCGTGATAATGCCCTATGCTATAGAACGAATGTTACTTAACAACTTTTTAAATATTCTGAAATTGATGTTTTTGGAACAGAATGGCCACAAAGTTCACCTGACTTAAATTCCTTAGATTTTATTTGTCGGTGATGGTGTTGTTATCGTTGTTCTTTAATTTTACATTTACCAGTTTGTATAAATTCCACGTAAACTAATTCACTGATATATTAAATGTTTGTTAAAAAAAATAAATTCCCTAAATAATTAATACAAATTTGTCAAATTATCTGTAGTGTCGCAGACGTTTTCGAGATATAATTATTGATTATTTGCTGCAATCATTTTTAAATATTTTAGTTTCTGATTCTTTTTTCTTAAAGAATTTGTCAAGATCTTGTACTTCGAAATAATGTTTAAAAAAATAATTATCACGTTTTTAGGACTATTTCCTTTAGAATTTTCGTATGGAAGTACTTTTCAAACAAATTTAAAAAAATATTTTTTTAGAAGGTATATTTTAGATAATATTTCTCGGTCTCGTTTATACACAGCCGCTGATGTTTGAACGCAACATATTGGCTGGAGGGGGGAGGTTTGAACGCAGAGACGTTTGGATGTTTGGACGAGGTGACATTTAGACGCAAAACAATGATTATATTATATTTCATAAAACTTCTAACCTTACATTTACTTACCCATAGTTACAACATTTTATAATCTATGCCAAAATAGTATCGTTACCTATATGAATCATTGTCTTGCGTTCAAACGATGCTGCGTGTAAACGGCTTGGTTATACCACAGATAAGGTTAACACTACAGATATACGGTAAATATGTGAGCTTTCGGCAGCGTGTTTTATATGATTAATAATCTGCAAAAAGATGGCGCTACAATGACAATTTATAATTAAGTCACAGATGACTGTAATTGAGCAGATTACTTAGCACATATTCAAACCAAAAGTTAGACAGCCATCTGCCATGTTTAACGATTTCATTTGAGATGTTTAATTGTCAAATCGCAATTCTTCGTAAATAATTAATATTGAAGCCAATTCTACATAAATTATATTCATGATGTGACAGATGCACTCAAATCCGCGATAAAACAGTTTCCAACACATTTCAACAGTAATAAACAAATAGCGATAGCAGCGCCCTAAAATTGGTCCGGCGCGTTGTAGCCAAACTAACGCTAATTTCGTCTCCAAATATGGGCGGACATTTTGTATAAAGGGTCGTATATCTGTAGTGTTAACTTTAACTGTGGTTATACTAAGGTTACGTACACAACAATAACATGAACTCTAAGACGTACGTTAAGATAAAACCATAGGTCACCTGATCAAGAAGTTTTTTAGAACAACCGTTAAATTCGTTACTTCACCACCAAATTCACGTTGTTACTGCGATTATATTTGGAGAAAAAAATAATTTCTTTCAAAAACTGACTGTTCATTATTATATATCATGTTTTTACAAAGAATAAGAATGTGAAATATGAGTAATTACAACTAGAATTTGGAAACTAAGAATTATACACAATGATACCAGGACTGAACTCAGTATTTTCTATATACTAAATACGGATCCCTTCCACCTGCTTTAACTTTTAGTGGTGAGGGGCCGCCGCTACTATAGCCCACATATTTAGGCGTTTATTCTATAAGCCGCATATTTGTTTCTACAGCAAACCGCTACTGTTATGATTACTAATAAGCAAATTTTGGTTTAAACTATTTGTTTGTATTATTGGAACATAATCTGCTGATAGATGTTATTACGCCATTAAATTCCGAGCAGGAAACATCGCATCGGGACTGCGAGCTGCAAATATCTGCGGTCACAAAACAACGTTATCGGGAAAATATAAAGTTGCAGTTAAACGTAATCTATATCACTGCCGTTGTTGCATTCCCTAGGTCTTCACTGCCTCACATATATTTTTGTATTGAATACTTTGGTTTATTTCTGTTACATTTGTTTTGCAATACTTTGGACTTGGGCCCTTTTTTATTTCGGGTACCAATGCAACTGTATTACAAATTTATGTTGACTTTTATTTTGTTGTACCGTGTACAACGCTAATAGTTAATAATAGTAATAAAAATTTAAACGAATCGATCGAGTTTGTTTGTTTATTTATATTTTACTCGGTTAGTATGTCATAAATCAATGTGTCATATAAACACGTACGGGAACATCACAATAATAAATCGCTGAAATGTTGAACAAGCCAGAGGCGCCCCCTAACATTTATTTGTGTTAACATAACACAGTACTAAGAATCATTTTTTTGACGTTAAAAATATAAAAGTGTATCTTCGTTCAATAAATAAATACATTTACATATATCAGGTACATTTCAACAAATTTAGGTTGGTACTCATTTTATTTAAAATAGATTCGACTGTTGGAATCATGGCCCTGTGTAAATGCAATAGGGGTTAAATCATTTAGCCTGCCCCCAGATTATGGAACTGCTTAAGTAATTTTACAAACGGCGCGCGATTTTTCTCTGCAGTAGATAAGTACAGGTAGTATCGCTAATATAATTATGCAATATTGTAATGTTTGGAAGAAGTAATGAAATTTCCAGGGGGAAGGGGGTTAACCATTGAAGCATATCTTTTTATACAGGACCTAATACATGCAGATAAAAGAAGAATAACGGCACAATCTATTCTCGCTTGTTATTTTCTTGGCATAATTGAGAATATTAAGTAATATACTGTGTTCGTTCAATTCAAGCAATTTTAAGTCGTTCATAAGTTAAAACCCATTTTGTTTATGAAATGCCATTTCATTTGGTATTAAAGTAAATTTGACAGTTTGTGACGTTTACACAGTCACTGCATAATTGATGTTGTTTACACATTTTAATTAATTTGTTGTGTTAGATCTAAAAATTGCAAATTTACATAATTATTTTTTACATTACGTCAAAGCTGTTACCGAAACAATTCAGTGATTTATTCAAAATTTGTAATTTAAATTTTTGGAATTTGAATGTTTGGGGTATTTTCTTCTTTAGGCAGTTAGAAGGCTTACAAACGATTTGATATTTAATTAAAGTAATACAGTGTGGTAGGCCGTTATAGTATATGTTATTCTATGAGTTTATGCAAAACCATTGGTTTATTTGCTACGACAAGTTTTGATATTCATTAGTATAATTATTGATTAAAATGCATTTTTGCGTTTTGCTAGCGTTTTCCTGTTTAGCGAAAAACAAATATATTTGATTATTTGGTTTTTAATTGCAGTTTGTTTGCATATAATTGATGATACAGTTCTGTGGTATAATATCTGTATAATCTTTAGTTATTTATTTGCGGTTGATCATATTTATTCAGTAATAATTTTTTTATATTTATTTGATTGTGCTTCAGAATTTATGTTAAGCTATTTTTTCAAAGATTTATTTTTTCTTTTGGATACTTATACAATCCATTACCTTATCTAATAAATCTCTTAATGCTATTTGTTGTTGTTGTTTATTTTGGTGTTGTGTCTGATGAGAATAATAACTTCATCTAGATCTGGCGAAGTTGTGGGAATTAGGCTATTGCGAGCTTATCATAAGGATCTTGGCGCCAATTTTAAAAATTATTATTTTTTTTATGGTCCAATTTTACTATCGAAACCCACCCTATTTTCTCAAGCAGCCGAGTGACCCTTAGTATTGTTAACTTCACAGGACCAATCTAAAATTTACGAAACAAATTTCATAAAATTATTTATTAAGTGAAAACTTTTGAAACATTAGGCATAAGGTACTTTATGTGCCAACCAGAACAAAAAATATCGATGTAGATATTTTTTAGTATAAAAATAAAAGTACTTTGTGATCTAAAAATATTCAAATATGTATTATTATATTATTAATTGCACCAAAGAACAACGGATAAGTAGGAACTTGCAAAAAATGAAAAAGAAGAGCGGAGCCAAGTCAACCGCCTTGCGCGTCTTCTTCTAGGGCCGGGCCTGCACTAATACACGGTTTAAAAATTTCATTGCAGCTGAGATATAAACAGGGCAGATATCAGAAATGCTGTGTGTTTTATTAGCTACAATTATTTTATTCAGGTACTAGATTACCATTTACAAAAAGGCGTGAGACGTAGCCCCCTAGTTTTGCTAGTTAATTTAAAATTCTTCCAACTGCAGTGTTGACCTAGGCGAGGTTTATTGGGATCTGTAACTTAAAGGTTTGTCTATTGCTGTTTTGACTGTAAACAAATTTCAACAATTTGCATTTTTCAGGTACCCTATACGAAATCATTTTTGTCAAAAGTTTAAATAATTTTAAATGACGATAGTCAGCGTAAAACGAGATCCTTCCATGAAATTAACATTACGTTTTCTTAATGATGCGTTTGCCCATGGAGACATAAAATACTTAGTTTTAATTATTTTCATAATAATTTTCTTGTTTATTTTGTGCAATACTTGTAAGTAAATAGTACGGATTTATTAAAATTCGCAAAGGACTTTCAGTGCCAATTTGTTACATTTAGTCTCATTTCTTAAGTGCTACTATAAAAAACACCTTTCGTTATATTACAATTTTATGATACGACAACCAATAATTTCCGCTGCTCGTGTGTCATCTTCGTAATACGCTTTTTTTGTACTTACAACAATACATGTCGTAACAAAGTATCCTGGCGATAAAGAGCAGTTTTCTTATGATGGCACAATTTTTATGACTTCATAAAGTTACCATTTTCTACGAGTGTAGCCGTAAAATGCATGAAGGACACTCTGGGTGCTTTTATATAGTTTTTGATAATATATAGTATAAACTTGCTATCTGATGTGACACCTGCCACATGAAAAAGGTGGCCGGTTTAGAATTTGAATAATGCTGTATCCTCCGTTTACGACTAGACATCACGCATTTCAGAATAATTTGCAAGATCACGAACATGCTAAAATATCCTCTTTAGATTTTGCTGGAAGCTTTAAGCTTATTGAGATTTTTTAAATGTTTACAGTCTTGGGATTACAATAGGCAACGCTTAGTACAGAAGCGCAATTTCCATTAATCTCCGAATTTTTTTCGAAAGGCATTAAACATGCAGATTATTCGAGATAGGGTATTTTATATGAAAAAATCATTCAAGTAGATATTCACCCGCAAATGGATTTCTTTTCCAAATCGCGTGCTTCTTACTTGTATGAAGTCAAATAAATTATTCTTGTCTGTATGGCAGAATCAGCACTTTCTGGAAGATTAAATTTTTTATGAAGACTTCAAACGTTCTTGCCTTATTTATTTTCTAATAGCTTAAAGATCTTTGTCAATATTGGCTTGAAAGTATTGTATTTTTATCAACAAAGGCTGTTATAGCATTTAGAGTTAGCAAAATAAATAAATTGCAAAAAACTGAGATAGTGGTACATAATACGTCGGCACTGTTTTTAAAGTTGTACATCTTGACTAAGATAATCAAGTATATCCCTAAGACAAAAGTAATATGCTTCGGGCCAGCGGGCGGTCTATAGTGGTTAGAGTCTCAGGCTCTAGAGCTAGACTCCTAACAGCAGTAGGTTCGAATCTCTGCACGTCGGAAATTCTGAGCAAGTTAAACCCGGCGTGCCCATCAATGTTGTAGTCTTTTCGGGGTGGGGCATGTTAGACAGGTTAATAGCGCTAAGTGCGCTGAGTCCGGGTAAAGGGGTGGAACGGAAATCATAGAGTTGTGCTGGCGCACAGCTCCGTGATTTAAAAAAAATATGCTTCATAAGTACAATTTAAAAACACGCTTCACGGCTTCACCTAATGTTACTTAAAATATATTGGAAACTAGAAATCGTGAAGTGGAAAACAGAAGCCTTAAAAATAAAGAACTAAACATAAGTTAAATAGAGTTGCTTGAGATTTATATTAAGACGACGCAAGTATTGATACGAATGGTACAATAAATCTATGCATCATTAATTTTATGAACCTAGGAAAGAACATCGTAAATTATTGTACGTTGAATGAATTCAAATTAATGTATGTGACTTCGGACAGCTATTATCAAGAAAGAGTAAAAGTAAAGAACGTGACATAACTCCAAAACGGAGGTTTTATTTAAGCTGTGATGCAAACATTTTATTATAAAGGTAGCTATTACGTGAGAAGCTCAGATTTTACATTTATACAATTTTGTTAATAATTGTTGAATTTGAAAATTTTGGAGTTTGTTAGCTAATTTAGATCTTTCAAGTAAACATTAAACTAGCGGAACCCGTGCAACTACGCTCCACGTTTTTTGTAAATTTCTTCAAAATAAATAATAAATACGCTGTGTCAAAATGTTACACATGTTCTTAATGCATTTAGCAGTATTTTATTGTACCCATGTCTACCTGGATAAACAGCGATGACTTAGCCTTTGTCCCAGTCTAAGTATGCCACTGTTGCGTGTACTCTTTCTGTAGCGTCGCAAAAAATATGTAATTGTACTGTTGTATCTTGGGTTACCTCGTCAAAGTACAGTCGTTTGATCTTGAGAGTGGTAATATTTTCTATAGAACCCTTTGATTCTTGTGAGATTACCGACAAGATGTTCGTGAATACTATATTATCTGCCTTTAAAATATGACAATTGGTTTCCGTCTAACAGTTATCATTTTTATTCTCAGACATTTCTTTAATGTAATTTTTATGTAACTTATAGTGAGGGGGCTTCGCACATTGATTTACGGCGTTATCCTTTCTGTACTTACAGTGCCTTATACCATGTTCGTTCTTTAGACGAGAATAACATAAACGATTGGTTCTTCTGAACTCCCAACGTTGATCCACTGTGGAATCTAAAGATTGCTGGCATTTATTAATCCAATGAAAGCCTTTATTACAAAATCCACTTTCGGTACTGTTACTTTTACTTATTGAAAGAGTTGTTTTTCTTTTCTTTTGATGAGTATTAAAGAAAATTTCATCTTTGTATTGAATTTGTAATTGACAAGTCACGTCAGCTTTTCCTTCTAAACAAGAATAAAATTCAATAATTGTTACCTTTTTCAGAAAGATTGTCGTTGTATGTTCTACCCACATAATCTTGTAGCTAATTGGTAGCTGATCTACTAAGTCGTCTAAGAGAATTAGATTCCTAAGAAGGTCGACATCTGGTAGTGCTTGAATTGTACACAGCAAGTTCCGCTCAGCATCTGATTATCTATAATTCTGTCGCTCCATTGACAACGAAATTGTGTTGTTGCTAGGCAATATCACGAGTCCGAAGGACGAGTGATATTACCGTGCAGCAACACAATTGAGTTCGTCAATGAAGCGACAGAATTAAAGTTAATTTTTAATTCACTTGTGGTATTGCTGTTGACTATACATGATTAGTAAGGGCCTATAAAAATAAGGCACTTTATTTTGCGACTGTAAATTATTTGTCTGTAGTAATTACACAAGAGGTTTTTATATTGTTGAGTAATATTTCATGTTATACGACGACTCGGTTGCCTTGTTTGAAGGCAACCAAGTTTGAGTTGTTAAAATAAAACTTTATTCAGAGAAAATAACAATCTGGAGGGTAGATCAATGAGTAATTAAACGACATTGAAAATGATAAAAAATAGAAATCCGTTGCTATAACTACGTTCGATAATTATGTTTTAAAATCTCTTGGTTTTGGTTATATATAAGTCGCTTATACAGAGTGCCTATTTTAAAACTCCGAGCCTAAATTCTTTTAAATAGGCAACACACAATACAAGTCACTGCCGACTATTATTTTAAAACAAAATATTTTTATAATTAAGATCAGGGCAATCATGTTTGCATTAACTTGACAGTTTACTAATCAAGTTCGTTAAGCCACATTACTTGAACGGTACAAAACAAAGATTATCGATTACTAATCTTTGGTGCGAAATGTATTCCAACGATGACAAAGTGGACATGCTTCTAATTCTGGGTGAATGTCGAAAAAATGCGAGTGCTGCCAGTACTTTGTATGCGCAACGCTTTCCAGCTAGACGAATTCCAACAGACAAAACATGTAGAATGCTTCTTCTAAATTTACAAGAGTATGGGCAATTTTCAAAACCAAAAGTAAGGGCACGGCAAGTTACGGTTGAACATAACGAAGTAGCTGTAATTGAAATGGTTACGGATAATCCCCATACAAGTCAAAGAGCGATTGCAAATGCCTTAAACATTAACAAAGGTTCTGTTTTCAATATTCTTAAGGCGAACAAATTTCACCCCTACCATGTTTATACCATACACCATCTTGAAGATAGGGATTATGAGCATCCTGTTCAGTATTGTCAATTTCTTAGACTTAGTCAATTAAACGGCAATGCGGAATTTTTAAGTATGGTATTATTCTGTGATGAAGCGAGGTTTTCAAACAACGGCAGGGTTAATCGACATAACTGCCACTATTACGCCCAAGACAATCCCCGCTGGATTAGCTGACAACTCATTTTCAGAGAATTTTTTCTCTTAATGTGTGGTGCAGTATTATTGGTGATTTTGTAATATTTAAAGATGCGGTAAAGATTACGTGATACAGGTGTAATATGTATTGGAGCTGTACTTTAGCCTATACCTTAACTGTATAGATTAAATATTTACCGCATCTATATGATATCTATACTTGTTTCCAGTACAGTTTTATCTTTATCACATCTGTATCACATCTTATTCTATGCTATACCGCACCGGTACTTCAAGCAGGGATTTTATCTTTATCGGATCTGTAGAAAATATATACTGATTGTCTTTACAGTTGTACCTTTAACAAATCTCTACAATATCTTCATGCAGGCTATATCGCACCTGTAGCGCAATTACCGATTTTGTCTTTATCGAATCTGTGCTAAATATATACTGCCTGTCTTTACAGTTTTATCTTAAGCCTAAAACCGCTGTGTATAGCGTCAATCTAAAAACTATCTTTATTTGTTGGCCTTGTGTATAAAAACGTTAAAAATGGCGCATCAACAAGATCAAGAATTTAAAGTTTACGAATTTGATGGAACCTTGGAGATTTGTGTGCTTCCTACAATTATAATAATAATTTATGGCATAATCATTAACCAAGGCTGCTGTCTCCAATGTGGAGTTATTTTCGATAGGGGGATCATTTACCACAATATCTATAAACCACAAGTAAATAAAATGATAACCTTCATCATAAACTGTTATTACACCTATAACCAATACTATACCTTTTGATGTGCCTACAGCAGAGAGCATTTTCTCAGTTTTGCTGTACTTATAACGTCCAACCGCGGATTTACGGGGGGTGGGGTAGTAGGGGTAATTACACCCCCCCCCCCAAGGCCAAAAAAATCACCTAAAGCACTAGAAGTAAAGTGTTTTTGAACATGTAATTGGAAAAAATTTGTAAATAAATATATTTCATCGGCTAAAAGTTTTCCAGCGAAACACAATAAGAATGACTCAATTGCAAAGAAACTTTCTTAACGGTAAAACCTAAAACCAAGCCGGACGTTAAACAATGCATGGCTTAAGATTAGCTGTAAACCTTTATGGGGGTTTATAAACAGACCTGTTTGGAAAGTCTACTCACCAAAAAGATAAAGATATTTAAAGCTTATCCCAGCGCCAGCAGTACAAAGTACGAACCGACATCAACATGAACAATTACGTGATATTTTTTTCTTGAAATTACAATTCTGACCTCAGCAATGGCGGGAAATTCAGAAATAATGCACTTTAAAATAGTTGGTGGTAAAATAATACAAAGACATCAATTATTTCGAAGTAAGATTCTCGAAATGTCTGAACCTACTAAAACTGTTTTATATTTTATCCCCTATAATTCTTCACTGTTTATTTTTCTTAATACTTTACTCTATCAAAATAGTCTGTTTTCACGTGTTTCTTGAAATTTTAATACTATATATAATCTAACGTTTATTTATAAAATGAATTTGAATTTGAAATGAATTTATGAAATTTATAAAATGATTTTACTCTACATTAAAATTAATGTAAAAAACAAAATTAGAAAATGAGAAACATGAAACACATTTAACTTTAAAAATTTCAAGAGCCCACAAAAATGGCTAACTTTATTATTAAGCGTCCAATGCGTTTTCTACGTAGTCCCTGTTAATCACGTTTTATCCAAGCATACTATACGCCCTTAACGAGATATTATGCAACGTCACTATAAATTTTACTGCAAAAAAAACGGTTTAACCCTAACTGTAATTCTTGGTAGTACATTTGTATCATATTGTCCATCATAACCTTCTGTAATACTCTTAAAACATTTAGCGGTCGAATCTTATAAGAGGCGAGATTAGCTCAGGGTGCAAGGAGACCGACTCACAAACCAAAGATGGCCAGTTCGATTCCCCGCTAAGGTAAAGTATGCAGCGCATTTTTAAAATTAAAAATCTATCAATAAATACATTAGTGTAAATGAAATTAGCTAAAAAAATACAGAGGGGTTGTATAAAATATTATAAAAGAAAATATATCCGCGTAAAAAAATATTTTTTTTTTATCTAAAATTAATTGCTTGAATTATCTATACCGCACCTTAATTTGGACGATACAGCATCGGAATAGTATCTTTAAAAACCTATATCGTATCTTTACAGTACCTTCATGTGCTCTATACGCAATCTTAACTGCATCTGTACTTTAACTATATGTTGTCTGTACAGGAGCTTTACATCTTATATACAGAGTTAGTAAAGACAACTATACCCAATCGATATGTAATCTCTATCGTCGCGCTATCCATAGGGTACAGAAAGCCTGTATCGACTAAAGATTTAAATACAGGTTCGATATAGGTTCTGTATTGTGTGGTTATACGGGTACCGGCTCTCCTCCAAATAGTTCCTCAAAACGTACGGAATAGCATGTGGTTTTTAAATGATGGTGCACTTACGCATTTTCATAAGGATGTGAGAAATTATCTTAACCAACGTTTTGAGGGACGCGTAATTGGACGAGGTGCATTGCATCCTTGGCCTGCCCGTAGTCCCGATTTACTCCGCTAGACTTCTTTTTGTGGGGCAAAGTAAAAAATGATGTCTATAAAGTGCCCATTCGAAATGAAGAACATCTACGCGAAAGGATAATTCAATGTTGTCGCTCTATCACACCGGAAATGTTAGCTCGTGTTGGAGGTTCGATGCGTAGGAGAATTATACTCTCCGAAAACGAAGGAGGAAGGCAATTTGAACACCTGCTTCGTTAGTTTTTGTACTATGTTCCTATTAAATTATTGTAGTTATTGTTGTCAAATATTAAATTTGAGTTATTAAAGTAACCTTAAATTTGTACTTAATCATTAGTAGATACATGTACTGTAAAACAAATCTGATCTAAATTTAAAAAAATATGGTAGAAATGCATAGTGATCTGGGGGTTGCATTGTGTGTTGCCTATTTAAAAAAATTAGGCTCGGAGTTTTAAAATGAGCACTCTGTATAGTAGTAAATACAAATATAACCAATTGTAAATTTTACCTTTCTTTTTATTGGCAGTTTTACCACGCGTTATTTATGAGTAATGAAAGATTCGATTATTTCACAAATAATAAATCGAACTGTCAAATTAATTTTATTGTTTGCACTAATAAATTAAGCAATGGGTAGTTTGCCTAAATTTATTCGCGATAAAATTTTATATCATTTTATGTCAAAACTACCCGGGTGTCGATATAATTATGAGCTAAACAACGAGGTCATTAATAGTAGATAATAAAATTTGCGATAGTAGCCTAAAAACCAAAATCAAGTCGTTTAGAATTAATAAATAACAAATTCAGCAATAAGACTTGTCTCGTTTTATTTTGGCGTCGACTTGCTACAGTAAAAATAAGAAAACGCACTTGTGTACAACAAATGAAAAAGTACGCAACGCCAACCTGTGGAATTTTAATAAAAAATTTGTAGTACGTAATCTTATCACCATACACATTCCTGATATGTTATATCGTTGTGCGAACGTAAAGCCTTATTAAAGTCTCTAGCCTGAGGCGTTTCAGTCAATTTTCCATGGAACCACAATAGGTGTTTTTCATACCGATCAAATTCCACTTTCACTCTTCCCTTATTCACGCTATCGACTATGAATATAAAATAAAATTATTCGACAAGATATTCAACTCTTTTAAAATTCAGTACCTCTCGCGTTTGCTAAAATCAGTAATAAAAGAAATTCACTTTTATATTGAAGGTTCAAACCAATGACCTTTCCAACGACACTCCATCGGGTTTTATCGATATTAGAATTCTTGTGGTCTTCATTAATTTGCGCTACGCCAATCTTGTCATTCAGAGCGAAGCTTCACCTGAAATATTGCAAATGATCCGAAAAGTCGTCTTTGTAAAATTCATTACTTCAAAAATCATTTTTATGCTGTACATATATAAAACGCAATATTTAGGAGGTGTGTGTATATGTGGGAGTGTGGGTGGGGGGCGATGTAGATATGCTCGAGGGTGTGTAAAAATGTATTTCTGGAAACAGGAAGAAAAAGTATTGCGACATGACCTAGTTTGAATTGTAAACTGTGTAAAGTAAATTAGAGAGGATAAGCTGAGTTCTGGTACGGTGTTAGAGGTCAGCAGATATTGGTATGTGTTCTAAGTAGTGATGTTGTATCGTAAGGGAATTTGTAGTGAATGTATGATATTGAAAAAAAAACAATTTGTTAGGAGTGCAACTGCGACAGGCGTAAGAAATAGTTAGAAATGAGAGTAGTGGCAAGAATGGATCAATAAACTTTAATTAGAGCACCGCATGAGGGTAATAATTGTGGTTTCTATTTTGTCCCGAAAATAATAGGATAACGCTTAGAAAGGGTTTTCTTGCTTCTTTACGAATCCTGGCCATAAAATGAGATTTTTGATACGGATATTTTACTATTAATGCTTTACATTTTCCCCTGTTTTTGCCCAAATCCATCAACTAAAAGCGTAGATGAGCGGCGGGAGGTGGGTGCTCGACGTAGGTATCTATTAACCTATTTTTGGCACACGACAGTTTCCAGTTTTTGACTCAAAAATATCATTCTCTATACAGAAATACACAATAACTAGCTATTCTTAATGAAAACCGCTAAATTCAACGGGTTTCAAAATAAATTAATTTTTGTATAACACCTAGTTACCAGGACGATCCGACAGTTTCCTGTGAATGCAAAAAGAGTTTGCACAAAATTTCTTTTCCTAGGGGCTGTAACTCCGTGAGAAGTTTTTCCAGATCCGCCGTTAAAGGAATGTTTTTTATTGCTTTTACTTAACCCTGAAGGCATGTACAAATTAAGTCCGCATTTTAAGGAAACTCTCGGACGTTCATAGCAACTAAGTTTTTCCAAAATTTAACTTATCTCGAAAACTGTTGGACTTAGCGGCTTAGAATATGAATTCCCTTTTTTGTGTATGTTGATATGGAGAATAGGTATTCTCAAGTCGAAAGTTAAAAACTGTCGTGCGTGTTAAAAATACGTAAAGAATTACGTCGAACACACCCTACATCTACGCCCTTGGTTGATGGATTTGGGCGAAAACAAGTAAACATGTAAATCATCAAATAAATATCCATACAAAATTTGAATCAAAAACCTGATTTTACAGTGGGGATATTAACTAAAGCGTGTTAGATTGTTGTCTTTGAGAAGCTGTAATTCGGTAAAGAAATCATGTACTAAGGCATATTTAGTTCAATTGGTCTATTCTCCCATAAAGAAGCCGCTACTAAGCGTTGTTCTATTATTTTAGAGACAGGTATAAATTAAACATAGTTTTGTAGATTCAATTGTCTTGAAAGGCGAGTTTTTCAAGCGACACTTCTTTGCCGGCACCTACATTTTTCGTGGGACTAAAACTTGTAGAGACCGGAGACAGCGACGAAAATGCGACACTCTCTTATCAACAACTATCTGGACATCTAAGCCTTAAATTTAAAAAAATATCTCTTGAAAAGTTGTCGCTTTTTTGTTTGTGATTGCTACACTACCATTTTTGTATTTGTATCGTTAATAATAAACTTAAAAACATAATAAATGTAAAATTCTAGAAAAATGAGTAAACCCAACCATCAGTCTCTTGGCAATACCTCTACGTATTCGTAATATTCCCCCGTTTGCTCCATGCTTGGGCCAGTAGTTCCCCGGGTCCGACGGACGCTGGTGCGCATTGACGTTATACTTGACTGGACCGGAAATCGTATTACTTATGCTAGCTAACAGCATCCCCCAGTCAAAGAGAGAAATAGTTGTTCGGTAATGCAATCTTTTCTGTTAAAACATATAATTTAAAATACTCCTTCAGTGGGAAAATGCAAAAAAGTTTCACTTAGAAATTGCGTGCTCGGTACACATTTCTTTTTCTTTGCGAAGGGAGTAGCATTATACGAGGCAGAATACCCATTCTTGAGAAGAGGCTTAGGGAATTAAAATGTCAAATAGTTTCAATATTGTTGTTGAATAAATTCTTGGGTGTTGAGAGAAATAGTAGGATTATGTAAAACAAAACTTTTGATAGAATGGTCTTTCCTGTTTAAATGTTGATAGGTAAATGATTATTATTTAAACGTCAAATATGCAACGTCCTTGATGAGAAAGTTTGGAGGTCTTTCATTTGTTTTAAAAAAAGAATACAGAAATAAATGGAAAGAACATGTTGAACGAATGGAAGAACGGAGAATACCCAAGAAAATATGGCAGTATAGAGCAAGAGAGAGAAGATCTTTGGGGCGACCACGGAAAAGGTGGAAAGATCAAGGGACGTAACAGGCAATAAGCCTAATACATGTAGTAAGAAGAAGAAGAAAAAGAAACTATCTTTCATGAATATGCGGGAACAAGAAAAAGAGAACGCGGAAAGATATACGGAAATAAACCTTCGAAAAAAATTTCTCGGAAAAACCCCTAGAGGAAAAGGAACAGACTTATCTTGGAGTTTAAATTGGTTATATTTAATAAAAAGAGTATATAACGGTATTTTTAAAATTTACCGAAAGAGGTGGCTCCACGGTCAGCGCCTGGGTTCGGTTCCCCGACTCGAGTCAATGTCGTGGCGCAAGTTTTTTCCGTGGTTCTCCCGAGCCAAAGGGTGAATACTCGGACCGTATTATCCACGGAAATCTTCCCCTTATCCAAAATTTCTTACTCTAAGGCATATTTATCATCCTTTTTTCGGCGAAAAAGAGGCTTAAGATTCCGGTGCGGAGTCCGAAAGACCCCTATAGAGGCCCGCTCCTTTACGAGGAATGAACCAACACTAAACTTTCCGTTATTTTGAAATTTTATTTAAAAGAGTTAAAAAATTTACCTTATAAAATATTCACAAACTTTACTAAAATATTATAACTGAACGGCAGCGCGTCTATTGTGAGGGAATCCCTACTCCCTAAGCGTGGCTATAAATATGTCCCTGTGCGTTATAAATTTTTCCATATACTGGGTGGCTGGAGGCCGACGATATTGGCAGGTAAAGCCGAGCTCTAGGCAGGAGTGGTGTGGCTGCTGGCATTAGACACCTGCGCTCTAGGGGTGAGATTCATTTTGCTTGAGCACGCTCGCTGTCAAAGTGTCGACCAAGAGGGCTTGTGCAACTGCACACCCGACGCTACTAACCTATCTGTGCGCTGCATAGTTGACCAGTACTGGGTACTGCGAGTAGCCCAACTGGTAGGGGCAACTTTGGCTGATCCGTAAAGTCCAACCAGTGATTTTATTGACTTTTACGGCGGAAGCCATGTCAAAGCCCGCGGGGGAATAGCAGCCCCCCGTATTGGTCATGGTATAGGATTCGTGGTGGCAGAGGAAAGCCTTATGCAGTCTAGGGTCGTATTGGCGTGGATCGATGTTGAGCTGCGTTTCAGCTCGGACACTGATCAGCAGAATCAGTAGAGATTAAGGTAATCTCCCTCCGCCAGTGAAAACGTAGCTGGATGGAAGCTTGATGTCATGACTGGTAGCTTGTCCTCGTTAAACCGTACTTGGACGTACTTGGCGGGTTAAGAATCTTACTTGGTGCTGCCACGTTAAACTAAAGAGGTTGGCTGAAATGGCCTTTTCGGTGACTTTGTAGACTGTAGACACAAAGTGTCGCTCCGAATTTTAGCGCAGCTGTATTCTGAGTGTCGTTCGCACAGCTTGAGGCGAGAATTTATTTCTACGCATGCAGAATTGAATACTAGTAATTTATGTAAGCGAACGCAACTTCGTTTTAGAATTTTTTTGCTTATTAATAATATCATTTTTTTAACTTTATGTTTGCGTAGACTGCTTGGACTAAAAAAAAGGTTAGGACGTACCAGGGTTTGACCCCGTAACCACCTATGCAGCAAAATGCTGTACTCCCACATTTCCGTCTGCGCTTTTTAAGTTTTAAGAAGGTGGGGTCTTTTGATTGGCTATCAGATTCTCTATTCTGTCGTTTATGTAGATATGAATTATATTCAGGTCGGGTACCCCCTCTTCTCTACAAACTGCCTTAGTAGGTATTATGTGTGTTTAATCAATGGTAGCTATGGTGGCTCCATAGCAGAAGAATAGATGATGATTCTTCCTACGTTTTGCAATTGATAGGGTTTTTAACCTCGATAGTATCCATAAAGAAAGTTTTTGGGGTTGCTAGCCAAACTACATAACAGTAAACACCCATTTACCAAGAAACTATTAAACTAACGAAAAACGTGTATTTTACCTTTTTTGTATAAAATTTAATAATCTTTCATTTCTGTTAAGACATTTTTCTTGATAAATTTGATCATGCACAAGACATGTGCAAAAAAACCGTAAATGTGTACACTTTATCCACGATGTCGGCTTTTCCCCACTTTCAATTTTTTAGTACTTTTCACACGTTCAACAGTAAGCCCATACAAACAGTCTCTGTCATATTTCAAAACTTTCGGAATTATTTTTTTATTTTTGCTAATTTGACTGGCCAATAATTGAGTCGGTTACTATTTCTGAGTCTACCAGTAGCAGAAAACACTGCAAAACAGTATCTAAATATACTTCAGTTATTCATGGGTATTTTAATTATCACAACTAGATTTCGTAATAACGCGCTTCGCAATCATCTCAATCCTGATTTCCATTCACATGTTTTGTGCATCAGTTTCAGAACGCTTCAGGCACGTGTCACATATTGCACGTTGAAGAAAGCGTTGAGTGGGCTATGGATGCCACGGTTTTGCACGTTACATTTAATAATGCGCACATCCATCCGCACATACTTTCCCTTCTGTGATACGATCTCCACCTGATTTTTGCAATTCTCTTCTCTTAGATAAACTAATTTACATTTTCCACAATTTATAAAAGCAAACAAATATTTAGACAGAAAACAAAAAATAGCTTTTAGAGTTGTTGAAAGTATCAACAGACACTACAAAAACTTAAAGTATGTTTCAAACGATTTTCCTTGGTCTACCTTCACTAAATTCTAAATTCACTATTTATTATCATTACTTAGTTGATGCTTAGCCATCTAAAATTTTTTTTGTGAAATAATTACTACAATAATTATATTTTTATTACAGAACCTTAAGGAAGCGCACTTAACGCATCCTTTTCACTGTTGTGCGTTCAAGTATCCTGAACAGCATGATCCCAAGGGATATGCACACTACCAAGACAGAATTAGAAGAGCGTGTGAAGATCAATTGCCATCACTGGACACTGGACAGTTTATTAAGTCTTCCACAAGTAAACGAAGCGTCAGTCACTTAGAGGAGAAAAATGTATATTGGGCAGATCCGTTTGAGTAAGTCTTGTAGTCTAGGGTGGTCCATTATTTAATTCTGAAACGTATCAAGATAGAGAGAAAATCGTTATGAAAAGTTTTTTGATAACGTGTCACCTACTTTTCCGCATAATTGAAAAAACTTTTTATCCAATGCTGTAGTAAGCGCTGTGACGCAATCGTCATTTTGTTTAAATAGCAACCTAGCAATTTTTGCGCTCATTCTAAAGAGCATTTTTTTTCTTTAACACTGACACACCTTTACAGAACCAAATTTTTGCGAAAACTTCTTCATATTAGCAGGTTCTAATTTCAAATACCGTACCATAGCGCAGTGATGTGCTTGGAAATTGATTTGATATCTTCTTTTAACAGTGACAAACAATTGAATGAACAAAATGTTAGTGCTGTCAAAAAACATTTCTTTTCTTTTTCACTTAAATGCACTGTACCGTGGTAATGAGTATTATACATATATTAAACTTGTATTGTTGACAGCACTATCAGTTTGCTATTTCAATTATTTTTGATTGTTAAAAGATAACAAAGCACACTACTGCGAGTGTGCTGCTTGTTTGAATTCATGGCTACTAATATCAGAAATTTTATTGTGTAGCGGTGCAACGTATTTTATTTCTCAAAAATAAACGGTTGCAAACGGCATGATCTTTACTGGAAATTTGTTTTTAGCACAAACTTATACTCCAGAAAAAAATTAATACTTTGTATTTCGACGTGATTCGGACTGCACTGGTTTCTCATGGGCTCCGTAAACTTGACTGCGCGTTCAGAGCCAAGTCATGAATGTGTATATATTCATCAGTTTGCATTAGCATAATAAATAGCTCACAACGAAAATAATAAACTGTGTTCTAACTATTTACAAATTGTAAAAGGTATTTCAATTAAGATTAACAGCTATAATATTCTTAGTAACTATAAAAACAAAATTCAATTCAATACGAAGAAAAATAATAATAAACGATAACTATGGCACGTACGGAAGTTGATACGGGCGTGGAAGGCTGCAGCTCTTTCCTCGGGCCTAATTAAATTGAAGTGCATTCCATTTGACATGCGGACGTGAGGGTTGTTTACCTTAATTATAATATTTATTTAAATTGATCGTTACTTCGTAGAGCTCATTTTTCGTCTAATTGTAATAAAGCGTTAAATATGGATTAGATTTACAAAAATTCAATTCACTTTGTTGAGAACAAAGCTGGAAGATAACTTTGTAAATCCAGATACGTCAAACGAAATTTTCCTATTTTAACTCGGATTTCTACGGTGTTGTGACTTATATGCGGGATCTAGCACATATGGTGCCAGAGTTCAACTCTGAAGTCTCAACTCGAAAGCTCAATTTAAAACAATTTCAGAATTCTCAAACTAGCAATGACTTTCTGCGTGGTCGGTCGAGTCGGTTTCCGATTCCGGTAAAAAATTATTTATTTTCTGGAAAATGGTAAAATTGTGTTTGTTTATTCCCGCGAAGGGTCGGGGCTCTATAGGGATCTTTTGAACTCCGCGCCTGAATTCTAAGCCCTCTTCCCAAGAAGGGACAATAAGGACAAGAAGGAATAAAGCATGTTTTACAGGGAAATTACTATCCCAGTAATAACCTTTTGGCTCAGGACAACCGCGCAAAAAAACCTGAGCCAGGACAGTCGGCCGGGCCTGAAATCGAGCCCGGGACCTTCCGAATGAAAGGCGGGCGCGTTAACGATTTATTTACGGTAAAAGGGGAAAAATTAACAGACTAATCTGCGTTGAAACCTAAAGGTTACTGAATTAAACTAACTAAAATAATTTGAATGACACATAGTAAGTTCGTTTCAGAGGTTATACACGTTTTAACAAGAAATAGGTGTGGTGCTAACAAAAATGACGGTAGCGTCACAGCGCATACAGTATTGATTGAAAATATTTTTGAAGTAGGCAGAAAAGTAAATAAATGTGCAATAAACAGTTCTCATATAAAGTATTGTTTTGTAAAACTAATATTTACTCCTATAGAACCATTATTCCATACTTTTGAAGGACCGTGTAAAATAAACTTGTACTAATAGACTTTGTTGACAGCACTAGCATTTTGTTCTTTCAATTGTTTTTGATTGTTAAAAAGTAACAAACGAATTTCAAACCACACTACTGAGCTGTCGTTGGTTGTTGTTTAAACTCAGAAAATGCAGATATGAAGAAGTTTTTGGCGTTATATGAAAATTTTGTTATGTAGGGGTATACAAATCAAAATAATTTCCTGAAAAGAAACTGCTGTAAAACATCCCAAAAACAAAAGCACATTAATTTCCTTGCTGGTGGATCGCTGTATAATAAAGAAACAGCTTTCCCTGAAAAAGATATGTGTTTTGTTCTTGCTCATCGGTTTTTATGAATTAGGGCGAATTTTATTTTGGAATTACATGCATAAATGTCTAACAAGTTTTTTTACTGTGTGTTTATTATTTACAAAAACATTTTGAAAATCTCCGTTGAGGCAGTCTCTGAAAATTGGGAAAAGTGCTAAATTCAACTAAGCCTTTTCCCGTTTTCTTTTTAAGGAATTATGATTTTCTGAAGCTTTTCTACGGAGATTGTTCTTTTCTTCAAATTCTGTTTTCCAGAGCTGCTTTTTCCGTGTTTTTTTTTCGTTTGTTTTTCACAGGCTCTATTTTTCAGTCACAAAAGAAGCGGGGGCGTAGCCCACGGGTTTTGCTAATATTATTTAAATGTTCTCATATTCTCTTTGGTGTCGCAGCTCTAATTTGGTGTGTCATCGGATGGTATTTTAATGGAAAACTTTAATAACTGTAAAAGAAAAAGGATTGTGGTGTAGATTTTAATCATAAATGTTCACGCGTTGCAATAAGTACATAGCTCTTATTTTTCAGATCAAGCTATGTAGACGTTGGTTACGAAAGCCATGCAAAGCTGCCCGAAGACCCCATCGAATGGACCCCCAACTTAGAACATTTAAAAGGTCATCCCAGCAAGTCTGATCATTCACATTTAAATCCTCTCAGAGGGAAAACTATAGAACACCAGCAAGGCGTGGAAGCACCAGAAGAAGAAGATATGGGAACTTTCCATCAAACGTCGGCAGAAATGAAAAACAAACCTGTAAATGCCTTTTGTGGAAACATCTCGATCAAGTAAGATTTAAAAAGATAAATCACATTTTTTTTAAACGAAACCTTTGTCTAGCTACTACTTTACCCATTATTAAAGAAAATGCAAACATAAAATGAGTTTCTTAATGAGTAAATTGAAATTGAAAATAACTTGTTCTGCTACTGGGCTTTTTGTTTGTCGCCTCTGAGTTTAAGCAGTTCTTTTTGCAGGACAATTTTTTACTCAACCACTTAAATTATAATTAAAAATTGATGCAATTTATACAAACGGAATGAACAACACAACCGTCACCATCACAAGTGAAACAAAACTCGTCTTGCTTTTATCCCATTTTCTAATGAATCCTTCGGTTCTAACAGCTAGGACTTAAGAACGAGTTTAATAAAAAGATGCAACGTAAAAGAAACTTTTGCACGTTACGAAAACAATTACAACTGTCTCGAAATGCTTTTGTGTTCTTAAGCCTATAAAATAAGAAAGTGCCATCTAAAATTGATATTTCCTCTGGGAATCCACATTAATAAACAGAAACGTAAACTGTTTAATTTATACGAGTAAGTTCTCCTGTCAGGAATTCCCTTCTTGTCAATTTAAATGAAAATGTCGTGATATATTTAGCTCATCAGGAATAGCTGATTTGTGAAGAATGATGCATGTTTCGTTACACAGGTAGAAGGGTTTCCAGCTAATAAATAAAAAATTGCACGTGTGCTCTGTTAAGTAGTTGGAAAACCAAAAACTAAACCTAAAAAATTGACATTTTGATAAAATTCGGAATTTGTTTTAAATTCTTACCCAAAAAAGTATTTACTAGACTTGTTCTGGCGTCAAGGCTCTTTTCAAGTAAAAACGGAATTAAAACTTCCCCATAAAAGGTATAAATCAAGCGTTAAATTAATTGAGTGGATTTGCAACTTTAAAAACATTCACAAAACGCGCTACAATCAGGTTGTAGTATGTTATGTATTTAACAGATATTTGAGTTGGCTCATTTTGGATTATTGACTTTTGTTCCCTAGTTTTTCATGTAAAGATGTGTACCAAGTTGTTGAATATAATTTGTACAATAAAACCTTAACATTGTATCTTCTAAAAAGAAAAACTACAGATAAATACACTACATATAGTAACAGCCGAATTGCAATGTAAAATATATTAACAGAATGCTAGTTTTATGTTAAGAAATGAGCGAAGGACTTCGTCGGAACTTTACAATAGTCTCACCAAAAAGACATAACTTTCTGATTTTCAAAAATGTATAGCAGGCGCCACAGGGAAATTAGCGGACTGGGAGACAACCAAATTTTAGCTTACTTATAGCTCTACAGAATCTACACATTAAATTGGAATCTCTTCCACCTGTCTTAACTTTTAGTGGTGAGGGACCCCCACTACTACAGGCCCTTTATTTACGTCCCCATTGCATAAAGTTTGTATTTCTTTGTACAGTCGATCGCTTATGTATAAACGCTAAAAAAGTAAGTTCAAAATAACAGTGGTTGTTTGGGTTATTGTGGGCCTGTCCGCTCATAGGTACCTCGCATTCAGTTACAAGTCAGATTTGCCGGCCGGCGGGCTTTGCTCTATATCTCGGAATGGCCCGGCCGGTCTGGGGTACAACTTGCGTTCACTTTCATTGTGCAGTCTACACGACTAATATTTAATAATAAGAAAAATAATGTTTGAGGAATATTAAAGTGCTACCATACTAAAGCGAGTAACATATAACGCGGAAAGCAAAATATTTCATGCACAGAAATAATGATGAGATGAAGGCGCGACGACCAGACATAATAATATTAGACACTATAAACATCAGAACAAGTTTTGCGCGGTTACTTTATACACATAGACCTAATACAAATACATTTCATCAGTGGCGCCTAACTTTGCTTTTGCTTATGGGGGTCATTTTCAGTTACCGGAGAAAACCTCTCAGAACACGTTCGCCGGGAAAGAACATCCATAGACAAAACCGTCTGAAAAAACACTCAGCTGAAAACATCCTCCAGTAAAAACAATCACGGTACATTAATTTGACAACTTTCAAAAACACATTCTCTGAACTAAATTACAAGTTTTCTTGCTGGCGGATCATTGTAAGTAAAATTAAGAAAACCCATTCCTTGAAAACGATTCGTGTTCTTTCTTGCTAATACATTTACACGTATAAGGGCAAATTTCGTTTTGCAATTACATACAAATGTCTAACAATTTTTTTTAGTGAAAAAAAATCTTTTCTGGGACTATGATAGGTTTTTTACTATCCCATGCCTTCAGTATAGGGAAGTATTGATTTCATGAAAATTTTCAAAATCTAGGTTTTAACGGAAATACACGTTTTGGGTCTTAAGGAACCCAAAAAAGTGGTTTTTAAATGTCTGTCTGAGACGATAAAAGACTTTCTTTTTAAACTGAATTCCTCATGAAGGGTGGGAAAATAAAGAATACAAGTTAATTTATGGTACAGCAATACTTGAGGGGTTAATTTTCCCCCTCCCATTCAATTTTTGGCGTACGAGTATTCTTTCTGTTTTGGTTTTCTTTATCCAAAAAAGTCAAAACATCAAATTATTTTTATAAATTTTTTACGTGGGCTTAAACTATTTACTCAAAACATTAACTACTAAATCGGCATAAACTTTTTACAGGGTATAAGTTTTAAAATGTTTTCTAAAAAAAATTTGATCAAGTTTTTTATTTTTAGTTTTTTAGTTTATACACCTAGGCATGAGGTACAGTTTGGTTGGTGCATCAATTAATTTTAGGAAATGCGTATTTTTCTATTTACTAAACGTGTGAAAATAAAACTAAATCGCATATCAGTTACTGTAGAATACGATTTCAAGTTTTATTTTTAGATGCAGCTATATTTAGGGATATTATTTTTATCCCTTTCCTCACTTGGCTGTAGAATTTATCTTTTCAGTTTCTGGTATTCTTTAATCCCTTTTTTTACCAAAAATAACACATATTTATTTTTTACCTGAAAGCAGGGTCCCGGACTGAACGATGGGGGCCCGTTAAATCAAAAGTATCTTCTGATCTTATGTAGTAACCCTTTTAGAGTAACGCTTTTAGTGCAAGAACTTTATAATATAAGATGTTTTTCAAAAATATATCTAATTATTTTTGAAGTATGGGAGAGTACAGGCTAAGTGCTTTTCCCATTTTCCTCAGTTGTTTCCGTGGAGATCAAACAGTGCGCGTGTTACAGATTACACGAAGTTTTACAATCGCAGTCTGCAGTATTGCATTGAATTTATTCAGGCCATAAAAAACACATTAAAAGTATTTGGTTTAACAATTTCAACATCAAAGCGGTTTAATAAAACAGCGAGGAATCCAACACCTTTTTAAAAGTATTCCAAAATAAGGTAGAACACCTTCGCATTAATTTCAAAGAAATTTTTACATCGTCTTAGATTTTCAAGGTTTGCTTTTGTTAGTTAATAAATATCTAAATATTTATTTCATATTTTAACTATTTTAGATATCGACTTGATAAGCAAAATGAACAAAAATAGTATATTATAGACCAAGGTAGAGAAGACATTTTTCTCAGCCGAGCAGAATTAATTCCCGAGATGCGAAGCATCAAGGGAAATAAGTTGCGAGGCTGATAAGTCTTCTCTACCGTGGTTTATATATTATTTGTTCCACTACTAGCACCTTTATTCCTTTTATAATTAATTGATTTTACATTAATAAAAAATAAAATTACAAATGCAAATATGCACAAAAATAAAGTAGCCTTGCTTGAAAACAAGAGAATAGTTAATTTCAATTGACATTTATGTAAAATATATATTTTATAATAGTGGTTATAAAATGTCCAATTTTGATGATTTGAGTGAAAACTGCACTCCTCCTGAAATTAGGGAAGGTGCAGAAAGTGTTGGTGAACAGTTATTACCAGTAAAATCAAAAGATTTTTACATGAAAGTTTATGGTGAATTTAAAGATTGGTAGCAATTGTTTTCATTATTAACCAGTAGTTAATAATGAAATATTAGTAACCACTAGGAAAGAAATTCATCTTCGTGGCTCTAAAACAAAGTAAATAATGATATCGTTTAATGCTAGTAGTGGAAAAATAGGATTTGCCTAATCTCAGTAATATTCAAGTCCACTAATCTCCTCAATCAGGGCCGGTTTTCCGACTAAGCCTCATAGGCCCGTGCCTAGGGGCGCCGGCTCTAGGGGGGCGCCCGAGGTGAACTAACCTTTTCGTTTTAATACAAAACCTGGATACGTTGTGTATCACAATAGTAGGCAATTTGATGCGTAAAACTGTGTATTTTGCTAAAAAAAGAATAAACATTTTTTGAGGGAGAATCCCCGGTCGGGCCCCTAACCTCCGTTCCAAGGGCGCAAAAGGTGCCTGTGCCTAGGAGCGAATTACACCTAAAACGGCACTGTCCTCAATCTTACTACATAATATTGTAACACACAATACCATCTTGCTAGACGTTCACGTGGAATTTCCAAAACCCACAAAATTCAGGAAAAATATTCCAATATAAACGAGTTATTCTGGTTACAATTTTAGCTGCAATCAACTTTACTGTAGTACCTCTTTATATAGAAAGGTATTTTCACATTTATTTCCCACCGTTTATTCGATCACCCGGAAATTCGAATGTAGCAATATCTGGCATTCTGCAAGTTCTTTTAAAAGAATCCGCTTTCGAAGTTCACTGCACCGAAAAGTTGGATCAAGAAAAAATGCCGTTGCGTTGTACTCAAAGGGTCTTTTCAAATTTAATAATGCTCCGATTACACACCAAGTAAAAGGTAACATAATAATGTAAATTTAATTAAGAGCACAAGGACATATCGAGTTGGAAATGACGTATTTGCAAAGAAATATAATTTCAACTGTAGAAAGCAAAAAGGTTTTTATTATTTATCGCCATCTGCAGGGAACCTTTGTTACTTACGAGGGAATAAATTCTACTTTCAGCATAACTCCAGTATTAAAACAGATCGTAAAAAATAGAGTTATACTTATATAAAAAACAGTTAAGCGAATTAAATTCATACTAGCAGAACCCGCGGAGCACTTTCTCTTAAACAAATTGTAGCAAACTAATAAAAAAAAATACAATAATATAATTAATACATTCCGCAATAAATAACCTGTCGAGATGTAAGGTATGTTATAATTACTGAATGCGCGGTCAGAAAGGGGGGAAGGGATCCGGATTTAATACATAGAATAATAAATAACTTGTGTCGAAATAGAAGGCATATTGCTGAATGGGCGGTCACTAAAAGTTGAGACGGGGGGAAGGGATTTGGATGGGGTGTTCGTTTAGTGCGGGATCCTTTCATAGCGGTTTTATCGGAAACCATTTTAGACAAACGTTGCAGGCTTTCAATAACTCCATGACCAAAATTACGCTACTGAATGGTCTGTTTTTGCTTAGCAGCGTAGTATATTTTTTTTAATAGAACATCTTCTATATTTTTACATATTCATATCCTCCATCTATTCGCCTATATAATTACAATTAGTTTTTACGCCGTTATGAATTATTTTCGAATGACCTGACAGTTGTATGCCTAACTTAAAAATGGCGCGTGCGTATATTGCTGACGCGAATCCTAGGCCTTATTATAGCAATTTTTCGCTTTTCTAATATTAAAATTCAAAATATTTGCATTTCATCATATGCGGAATTGTCCCATATCTTCTTGATTCGCTCATTTTGCTCCGTCGACGAACCCCCCCCCCCCCTCTTCGCCCAACATCTGTAGTTACATCTCTCAGTGAGATATTCCGTTTAATTTGCTTTTCAAGGGAAACCATCACCTGTTGAAGGATTTATACCACCCCTTTCGTTGCCTCCAGCCCTTGTGACTTTGTCAGGTGTAACAACTAATTTAAACATGCAAAATTTATTGACCAACAAAACATTATCTGATATAAATTCTACGTGCGTGTGAGTCCCCTAGTTTGCAGTCAGTTTTTCAATTTATTCCTTCCATAAATATTTAAATAACTTTATGCGGATTAAATTGAATTAAATTATTTTTAAGATTACTCAATGCTATAAATTCTAAAAATGTCGCTAAGTTTTATATGCCCTTTAATTGAAATGTACGAGCTTGCAGCTTAAATTGGTTTAGATCTACGTCAGCTTCATTGGGATTTTGGACAAATTTACCTTATAACAGGAACCGTACTGTCTCTTGAGTTAAAACTTATAATATTTCTAGCTTTCAAATTGATGGAGATTTATTGTAAGTAAGTTTTAAATCGGAATTGTTAATGATATTTTTTAGCACATTTAAAATGCCGTAAGATCTCGAATGTAGGAGTAATTTAAAAGTGTTTTTTTCAGAAATAGCATTGTTAATTTAATTACTCTTTTGAAGAATTTGCATTTTTTGTTAGTTAAATGTTGTAGATTTGCTTAAAAGATATACCGTTTGTCTATAAAGTAACCCCCCCAACTAAACTAACTTTTGAACGACTTGATATTTTACCACAATATTTGTTGTGCTTTAATGGGAAATTAAATACTATTTTTAGCCAAAAATTAAATTTTGTATCATTCAAAATGGCGACTGGGCGCCATTTTGAATTTTTTTTTATATAAAGGGGGGTCGAGCGCCACCGCATTTGAAAAGTCTTTTAATTATGCGTCTGATCCCAGAATTACAAAGAAAAATATTTAGCCATAACAAAATCGCGGGTTTTAAACAAATGGACTCACTCAATTCAAAATTGTTTTGATTTTTTTATTCAGGGTCGAGTGACACCTCATTTGAAAGGTCTTTTAGTTCTGCGTCTGATCCTAGAGTTCCAAATAAAAATATTCAGCCATAATAAAATGCGTATTTTAAACAAATCGACTCACTCAATTCAAAATTGTTTTGATTTTTTTATCCAGTACTCCACTTTTTCATTTGCAGTACAAAATTTTCCCAGAAATAATTCAGGTGGCTGGAAATAATATTGAAAACGTTATGCTCCAACAAGACGGTGCCCCGCCTCATTATTATAGGCCTGTTTCTGACTTTCTCAACGGACATTTTCTTGGAATATGGATTGGTAGGCGGGGGCCTGTAGAATAGCCGGCTCACTCCCCAGATTTAACTTCCTTAAATGTATTTCTATGGGAATATCTGAAACCGAAAGTGTTCAGAACCCGTCCAGAAACAATTGAAGAACTGGAGCAACGCATTACAGAAGTTTGCAGAAATATCACTCCCGGAACTTATGAAAATGTAAGACAGGAATTTCATAACCGACTTTTTATGTACCAAGAAGTGAATGGTAAACATTTCGAACACTTAATTTAATTAATTTAAGCTTTAATTCTTAGTTTTTTTTAATAGACTTCTTTATCTTCAAACATTGTCATTTTGTTATGGCTGAATATTTTTCTTTGAAACTCTAGGATCAGACGCAGAACTAAAAGACCTTTCCAATGAGGTGTCATTCGACCCCCCTTTCTATTACGAAAAATTCAAAATGGCGCCCAGTCGCCATATTGGAAGATACAAAATTATAATATGGTCTGAAAAATAGTATTTAATTTCCCATTACAGCATACCAAATTTTGTGGAAAAATATCAAGTCGTTCAAAAGTTAGTTGTGGGGGGGGGGGGGTTACTTTATAGACACAGTGTATTTGTTCTTTACTGACTAGTATTTTATGTTGTAGGCAGACGTACCTAGCCGCAAAACTATTGTTTTTCAACTCATTATTAATAATTGCGTACCTACCTCGTTTTTTTTGTACAACATATTCAGCATAACGTTTGTATATAGTCAGACGAATTTTGCTCGCAAATATTTTTTAAAAAACGTATTATTTCGTTATTAGAGAGTTGATGTTTTTACGAATACAAAATATGTGATTTAAAAAAAATTAATTACATCGAAGACACTGAAAAATGTGCGTGTGGCCAATGAATGCTTATACGCAGTATGAGGTAAAACTCTACATAACTCTTTCCCCAAAATAGCTTTTTTTTCTGAGTTACAACCCTTTATAGGGATGAAAATATCACTTCTTGGAGCATAGCTGCCATGTTGGTTATCGTCATCGTTTAAATATTTTGCTGCATTATGTTGCAATTGTATGAAGCGCCGTCTGGGCCAAAGTTAAAATGTTACAAAAAAAACAAAATTTATGTTAAGAAAATTAAAACCCCTTATAAGAAAAAAAGTTTTTTAAAACATTACAAATTTAAAAAAAAATTATTCTTTATAAGAGGTTATTCATCTCTGTACGATTTGACAACTTGTTGACTACATATGGGCTAGAGACGTCGCGTTTTCAGCTGTGTTGGCATTGGCGCGTCGGTTTTTATGTATCCTCGCAAAATTTCTAGGTGCATATTTTTTTAATAAGGAAAAAGGCAATAATTAGTTATTTATTGAGTTTGAGCCGTAGTCACAAGTGGGCCCTGTCTGCTTTACTTAATAGGCTTATGCCTGGTACCTGTTTGTGAACCCAAACAAACTAACGTTTCGCAAGATATTGCAGCTAATGCTAATGCCAAGAAAACTTTTTTTTCAAAAAGAACTCCCAGTAGTTTTAACACCATCAAATGTAGAATTAAATTCTCTTCACTCCAAGTATGGTACAACAAATTTCTCTACCTAATGAAGCATTTGTCAACACGTGTTTAATATAGAAGTTGTGCAGACATTTTTACTTACCATCTTATTGTTACGACAGCTGTTTCTCAAGGAAGAAAAGTTTTCCAACTTTTGTTTATCCGGATATAAGGCATGTGGAAAAAGCTGCACTGGTGAAGATATGAGCGAGGGCTTCCACTAATGATATTTTCTTACATAGCATTTTATATTCCGTCAAATTTCTAACACAGCTGCAGTGCAAAACGAATTTTCTTTTAGCTACGACTACTTAGACAAGAACTTATTATATCATTCATTTGCGTTAAGTAATGAAATTTATTATCTCACTAGTGAGATAATGGGTTCATTACCTAACTCATTTTATTTCTACAAACAATACTGAAGCTTTGTTTATAAGAAACCTGGCTGGTTGCCATAGTATTAAACAAATCGAAACTATCTCATTCCCTACAGCGGCCCGCTACAGTATTAAAAGCAGTTAAGCAAATTTGGGCACAGACTATTTATTTGTATTATAGCAACATAATCTTAGAAACGGAAACTCATACGAGCAAACATGCAAGGCGAGAGGCAGAGTCAAAGGCACATACGCTGACCCCTCGGAGTGGCGCGGCGGCTAAAAGCGAGCGTAGAATAGTTATTCAAGATTTCCTTTTGCTATTTTCATACATTTTCATTCAGTTTTATATTGCGCATTAACATGGCATACATATTTCACTATGTATTTCATTTTGTAAATTTAGTATTCTTCGGAACGCGCGCCGCGCCGGTAAATGAACGTATGTATGTAGGTGTACCTGCCTAGTGGAGTCATATATTGAGCTTTTATGAGAATCGTGCGGGGCGGCAATTCTAGAAAAACCTGTAATAAACTCCTAAAATTTGTAAACATTTATTATTTGGAGTGAAAATTGGTATTTTCTGCTCTTTTCAATACTTGCTCAACTTTGTGACGCTACTGCTCTGAAAGTATGAGTTCAACAAATAAGAGGTATGGTATCTTTTTACTATAGAATTCTGTTAACATTAATTTTATATGGAGCTATTTTTGCTGTAGGACCAATAGAAAACGAGTTATTGTCAAAAAACGTTTTTTTTTGTAGCTTTTCTACATCATATATTAAATCTTCGCCAACATTTTCTTACGTTTAAATTTATCTACCACCTGACCTTTAAGCAAATCCAACATTTATTCATTAAAATTACAAAACCTAAAATAAGGAAGGATGAAGAGTACAACATAAAAATTTGTTCCATTCGCCTTTCAAAAAAATGTAAATCCAGAATCTAAGTTGCAGGCTTCCGCGGCCGTTGTTAATAACATCTGGGCTTCCGGGTTGGAGCCGCGTCATCGGTGCATGAACTGCCGACGTTTCGTCCTCGGTTGCACGGGACATCTTCAGGGCTGTGGTCACTTTGGGATCGGGAACACAACTGTTGTGACCGAGGACGAAACGTCGGCAGTTCATGCACCGATGACGCGGCTCCAACCCGGAAGCCTAGATGTTAAATCCAGAATATTTATTTTTATTTCAGAATAGTGAAGTGTGTTTGCAGAAATGTTTATGTACATTGCCAGTTAATTTTGACCAAGAAAAGAACTCAGATTTATAAGACACACTTTAGAATTTTATAATGCGAATAAAATAGCAATCTTGAAATGTAGATTTGAGCTGACCGAGCTTAAGTGATGCTGCAGGATAAAAATATGGCACTACACTGGTAAGATGCTGTCCAATTAGAGATTCTTTAAAAAACTAATTTGCTTGGCATTTTCAGCTGAAACTTGAGATAATGTGAGTAGGAGTAAGGGAACGAGCATCTACGAGTACGAATTTAAACTGTTTCAATTACAATTATAAAATACGGTTTCAGCGATGTACAGGAATCTGTCCGAACGTTTTATAGAAATTGTTCTGTTTGTGCTTTAATCAAATAATACATGTCAGGATTGTAGTAGACATTGGCATACCAAATGCCGTCACAAGTTGCACTTTAAAGTATCTGGTTTTCGTGTTCCTGGCTTGTCTCGTTTTACCTTCCTCACTGACGAAGTATAGCAATATAAAATGGGTGCGGGGGTGGGCTGGTAGGTGGGTGCGTGCGTGCGTTTGTGGGTGGAAGTACGTGTGCGTGAGTGCTTGTATGACTGCGAGCGCGCGTTATCGTGTGCGTGCGCGTGTTTGTACGTGTGCGTGTGTGTGGATATCTGTCTATCTGCGTGTCTGTTTATATTTTACGGTCCACACTCCTTAACCCAAAAAAAACAAATTTGGCTTAAACATTGGTAATTCCATTAGGATGAAACCGCTACAAAATGAGGTTGGTCCGCCAAAAAAAGGAGGGAGGGGTGTTTTACTTTCAAATAGACGCGTTCAGAAAACCTTAGATTCGTATTCTCCGCATGTTGAATAGCCGATATGCGCAAACGCGAATTTCCTATCAACACCATCGATTTTTTGTATTTTTTTTTAATTTACAACTTTCGGCTTCAAATCGTGTTAAATGACAATAGGAACAACTCTCCATTGAGAAAACACCACTGAAGGGTTTTCTTTTGGTCGTTTACCTGAACAGTTTAATTGAGTAATCGTCAAAAAACAAATCACCCAAAGGTTGACAGAACGTGAAAAATTCCATTTTGATATTTTAATGGATAAACTTTGGTTGCAACTAGAAATAAACAAAATATCATAAAACCGGGCGACTGCATCAAAAAATGGGAGAAGCGGCGCTCGCTACTCCAAAATAGACGCGCTCGGAGAAGGACTTTAAGTTCGTATGATATACCTATATGTCGGTACAATAGCCGATCTACGCAAGCCCGAACTTACTGCCACCCCTCAGTGTCAAAATTGGTATGAACATGTAAAATGACAATAGGAACAATCTTCCATTGTGAAAGCATCTTTGGGAGGTTTCTTTAGGACTGTATTGAAAAAATTTTAAAAATTTCAATGATTTCAAAGACTAGGGATAATAAAAATTTTATTAAATTAAAAAAAATTCTCAAAATGTTTTATTTTCAAAACTTTTCAATATTTTTCATATATGTTTTTAATTTAAAAAAATTTGTTTAAAATATTGATAATTATTGATGTTTCAAAAAATTACAAAATTTTCAAAAAATTTCAATACAAATTTTCAAGATTTCCAAATATTTCAAAAATTACTAATCTCAATTTTTTTAAATTCTCAAACTTTTCTAAATTATAAACTTTATCAAAAATTTTTAAATTTTTCAAATAATAAATCTTTTTAGTTATTTCAAGAATGTATAAAATTTTTAAAAATTTTATAATAGTCCAAATTTTCCAAAAATTGATAAAAAAATATTGTTAAACATGGTATAAAATACATTAGACATATTTAGAGAATTTCATGTTTTCTAAATTTTCATAAAATCGTCAAAAGGTTCGAAATATTTTTAAAATTTTCAAAAATTTCGATAAATGCAGGGAAGGTTTCGTGGCGGTTGCCCGCCAGCTTTTTTCTATATAAAACAGAAAATAATGTAATTGTGAAAAAAATTTATTTTCTATAATTTCCTAATCAAAATCGGCGAGGAAGATCTTTTATATGAAATGAACACACACACTTTCTCTTTTTACCTTTGCCTATTTTCTTAGAAATAATAAATATATAATTTTTTTTATTATTGTGTAATTAGGCTCCCAAGAATATCAAACACATGACATATTATTTTGTTCTAGCACTCGTTTCATCAAATGTTATCCCGAACCAAATGCTCTAAATCCTTGCGAGGATATAATGGGTTCCTACTGGTTAAGGATATCCGTGTGGTTTGTGGTAGTTCTAGCCGTCATGGGTAACTTGGCAGTGATTGTAGTAGTTCTATTCAGCGGTGGAGAAGTAAGTGTGCAGCGGTTTCTCATTTGCAACTTGGCCTTCGCCGATTTCAGCATGGGCCTTTATTTGCTGTTCATCGCCAGCATGGATCTTCACTCCGTAGGGACTTACTTTAATTACGCTTTCGATTGGCAGTACGGTAAGTGATATAAATAAGGAGGGATTTGCCGATCAAACTTTAGAGAAGCAATCTTTCTTTAGACAGTTTTTGTAAAGTTTCGTTCAGAAATCCTTGAAAGCACTGCTGACTTTGTTTATGTTGTGTCAATGTTGATTCTGAATGACAGGCATAACGAAACTAAATGTGTTCTACTAACACAGAGAAACGTTCAAACTTCGCCCAAGTGGGTTTAATTCTGTGATTATGAGAAATGCTCTATTGATTATTTACTTGTTTGCGTAACGTTTTCCTATGAAAATAACTTGACTTTCGCAGCGCTTCTTAATAGAACCGATGTAAATATTTGACTCATAAATCCAACCACTGCTGTTTATCTGTTAGAAATATGTTAGGCGTGATACCCACCGTTGGCCGTATTAATTGCAAATTGTAACAACAGCAGAAGCTTAGATCTAATTAACTTTGATGCTATAGTTTGCCTTTCCATTGCAATACAAATTCAAACCAGTATTTACCAACCAGATGTTACGGTTGTTTGGTAAATAGACCTTCTTGTTAATTATTAAATATTATTTGATATAAAGGCATTTAAACATTAATACATTATTCACTGCAAAGTTGCAAAGTAATTACATCTTTAAAAATACGATATTAGCTTTCCCGCTAATGTACGCTGCAATTAACGAGCAGTTGTTAGAGCCCTATTTTTAATTTAAAACTTCCTTGGTCAACAACAAGACACGTACAAAGCTAGTTTAACCTAAGATCGTTTAACATAAACCAGGCTTCACACATTCCTTGTACCCGGGGGTGGAGTGTTGGAATTGAGTCGTGCAGGCGCCAATGACCGACAAGAGTCGCAAAAAAACGGCGTCACATATAGAAACATGAAACAAAGAAAATAGATTCGGCAATCTCTCGCTATCTGATATACTGTGGTTTAACTCACCAGGGAGCCGACCCCTCACGCCTTGGCAGAATGGATAATTCACAGTACTTCTGACATCTCATTACACTTGGATTGGCTACATCTCAATGGTAATTACTTCCACATTATTTGCCATTGGACAATTAAACTTTTTCGCCAATATTCAGATTAACACCTGTAAACCAGTTTGCACTGCTGCACCCCTGGTCAATAGGGGTGAAAAGCCGACCTGCTGTGTCATGTGGCATCGCGAGAATTGCAGAGCGCGTATCATGTCACAGGATTCAAGGTGTTTAGGCCTTGCTAGCCTGTGGTTAACCACACTTGTTCAAGTACACCTGGCCAAAACTCGAGAGCTCTCACTTTCCAAACAACACAGATCACTGTAGCTACAGCTACCAGATTATCACACTGATCATCTACTAGTTAATCACTAGTGAACTGGCTAATTTTACAGTAAAATCACACAGTTTTTATGCAAATCAAAAGCATGCTAAACCATTCCACAGGCAAAAAAGATCTACCCCAGTTCAGGCACGTGTTCACCACCCTCACTTACGGCGTGTTCCCCTTATCCTCTGGCCAAAGCCGTCTTGACCCAAATTATCAATTAGTTTTGCCAGTGGAATGTTATGTGTATTTTATTTAAGACAAACGTTACATTTAAAAATTACAATATAAAAATTATTTACTATAAAATCTAACTCTAATACAGTTTTATAAAGAAGTGTAACTATTGGGTAAGAAAACTTGAAATTAGAACTATTATAATTTCAATATTTAAACATGATAATCAGAATCAAAATTAAACTTTCGCTTCCAAATTAGTTAATCGATTAAGAAAAACGTTTAACGTAACTTCAGATTAGCGTCCAAATTAATAAAACAATTTAGAAAAACTTACCCTAACTTTTTAGATATACACAGTGTTGCGCAGGTTTTCTGCCACCGTTGCTGGCTTCGGCAGAATGCAATTCCCGTCACAATTTTCCCATATTGATGCAAGTTCGAATTTTGAAAAGTACAATTAAATGTAATTCAAAATCAGGTATCGATAAATAATAACAATATTTCATAACCCAAGCAGCTGAACGGTTTCACACGCTTCTATTTTTAGATAAAGGGTTAAAGTTAGCGTTGACCGGTGGTTTCAACGCACTTTCATATCAAACCAGTGAATCAACAGCTAAAGTTGGCGTTGACGGCATTCAACACACTCTCATCCCCGTTCCCTTGATTACATAATTTACCTCAATTAATTAAAAGAAGTAAAACTCTTACTTGATTCTGAAAGATGTTTACAAAAATCATAAATGAAATAATAATTTTGGAGGCACAAGGCGTTATTGGGTAATAATCAGCTAGCAGTAACTTTGGAAAAGTTTGGACAAGCAGAGTGGTTAGTAAAGTGAAACGTATTCACTTTGGTAATTATTTTTAGTATTAGCAAACCAGCTAGGAGGAACTTCATATACGATGTCTCACCCAAAACCGTATAACTTCTTTATTTAAAGACATACGATTTTAAAGGTTATTTATTACAAAATATTTTAAGCGCTGAACGTTTAATCCAAATCAACAATCAACTTTTTCAAATGTATTGCCGTTTTTACGTGACGCTATTGCAACTGCCTTAGTGTGTTCTTTGAAACGCTACAAATTTATAATAGTAATAAGTAGTTCGATGTTGTAATTCTTGTTTCATTTTTACAAGTTTTGCATAAATAAACGAATTTTTATTAAAACGCAGATTTCGTACTTATAGGTAAAATCCTGTATATAATAATATTACTATTTTAAAAATTTTGAAATGTGTTACTAAGAGTGGAAAAATGAGATACGTTCAATAATCACGATTCGTTTTTATTTTCTTCCCACATACTAACCTACGTTAGTCCCATGTCATTTACCTAGCATGTTTTTCCAAATATTTAGGGTGAATCGTTTTGCGCTGGAATATGCAGTGCGGTGTAAACTTTACCCCAGTATACTGTACTTCTATTCCACATACCGAAACAATTAGATATATTCATAAATATAGTTTATACCTTTAACACAAATTTGGCAACTGTCTGCAAGTACAGCTTCTAGGCATTTCATAAAAATTGTTTATTAGAAATAAAAAAATCTTGATAAAGCTCTAACGTAGATATTGAAGCAAAAAACTTATACTTTTCCGTTTTTGCGCATTTCCTAAACGCAATATCCTTAATAAAACCACAGCCGTTTATTTGACACGTTATATTTTGAGAAACGGTTTCTTTAAACGGAATAGAAGTTCTGCTGCATAAAAATTTAATATACAACACATTTATTTCAAGGAAAATCTGGTGTGTGTTGTGTAAGTTTGAAAACTAAATAAAATGACTAGCAAAAACTTTTTCTCTTTGGACGAATAATTAAAATGTGAATGTTTTGAAATATATACTTTAACACTGTTATTTTTTCAGGTGTGGGTTGCCAAGTAGCAGGTTTTCTTACGATGTTTGCCAGCCAGTTATCAGTTTTTACCTTAACGGTGGTTACCATAGAAAGGTGGTTTGCAATAACTCATGCCATGCACCTTACAAGACGAATACGACTAGGATCTGCCTCCAAAATAATGCTGTTGGGGTGGCTGTATTCAATATTAATAGCTGCTTTACCCCTTTTTGGTGTTAGCAATTACAGCAGCACAAGGTACGTGCATTTTTGTGAAAGAAAACATTTTACATTTCCTTTTATGAACTCTAATTATACATTTCCTGATCAAGTTTTATAATTTACATAAAACACCTTTAAGACTGATTATCAAACCATATTATTATTTCAGCATATGCCTTCCAATGGAGGTCAACCAAATAGCAGACAAAGCTTATCTAATAGCAATAATAGTAATAAACGGCATAGCTTTTGCTCTGATCGTTTTTTGCTACGCACAAATTTACTTTAGCTTAGGATACGAGACGAGACATTGCAGCACAAATGGCGAAATGACAATTGCCAAAAAGATGGCCCTTCTTGTTTTTACGGATTTTGCATGTTGGGCTCCTATTGCGTTCTTCGCCCTTACAGCTCTGGCGGGATATCCGTTAATTGGAGTGACTAGGTCGAAGATTCTACTAGTTTTTTTTTATCCGCTTAACTCGTGTGCCAATCCTTATCTCTATGCGATCATGACTGCTCAATATAGGAGGGACTTTTTCGTTCTTTTATCAAGGTAAGTTCTTAGTAAAACTACAATAAATACAGCAAAGCTGATCAAAATTTCTTAAAAAAATTTGCTCAATTGAGTGTAGCTGGAAAATTCAAATTTATTATCCAAACAATTTTATAATGCGTTTAACGTGTTAACACGGAAGTTAATTGTGGTGCATTTAAAGTAGTCACAAATAGTTGAATTTTTTTAGTAGGTAATGTATAACCCAATTGAACCATCTAACATCATTGTTATTTCAAAAAGTCAGAGACCAGAAGCACTGTGCAGGGTGTTATTGAAGGTCGGCGGAAAAAAGTCTCTGGAAAAAAGTCTCCAGGAAAAACGTCTCTGGGAAAAAGTCCCCGGAAAAAAGTCCCTGGAAAAAAGGCTCCGGAAAAAAATGTCTCCAGGAAAAAAGTCCCCGGAAAAAAATCCCATGGAAAAATAGTCCCCGGAAAAAAGTCCACTGAAAAAAAAGTTTCCAGGAAGAAAGTCACCAAAAATAGTGTTTAATATTGAAGCCCCGTATAAGAGTCGGTTAAAATAAACGACTTTACCTGATTTTCATATACGGTAGCCCTTTAAAGATCACTTTTAATTATAATAATGTAGCGTCTTTTGTCAATAGATTATTATTATTAGATTAACTGTACAAAATGCAGCAAAAGTACGATTGAATTTGAAACTTAAACCAAAAAATAGTGTTTCATTTCAAAAGTCAAAGATAGAACCGCTTTTTACTACGGTCGGTAATTTTCCTTTTTTGTGCCCAGAAACTGCATCAGTTTTTTTTTATTATTTGTAATTATAATAATAATCTAGCAATTCAACTAGTCCTGAATTTACCAGTATAATCAAAATATAAGCTTTTTAATAAACTCACTGTTAACGATGAACACTATGAAAAATGCAGTTTTATATTAAAAACATGTCTGTGTTATCATAAGTGTTGCCTTTATTTTTAAAGTTTTTCAGGTTTTTTCGTAGAGACTTTTATTCCTGGGACTTCTTTTCTGTGACTTTTTTCCGGAGACTTTTTTCCAAGAAATTTTTATTCCGTAGACTTTTTTCCAAGGGACTTCTTTCCAGGAGACTTTCTTTCCGGGGACTTTTTTCCGGAGACTTTCTTTCCAGGGGACTTTTTTTCATAGACTTTTTTCGGTAACTTTTTTCCGGGAACTTTTTTTCCTAGACTCGTTATTGAAATACGTGCAATACCCGCAATAGAACCCGCCAAACTAAACCAATTTTCAAATTATAATTTTTTTTCAGCTGGGCTAAAAATCAAAAAACGTTTCACTAACAATGTGGGTATCCGCCTCTGGAATTGTATTTTTATTTAACGCAGCACTATAAAATGTTCGGATTAAGACGAGCAAAAAGTAGGTACATACTGTTACATGGTTATATAAATGATACTGCGACTTGACACTTGAGGTAATTTAGTGGTGATTTAGTTCGAACTGTACGACTGTACTTGTTTGATCACATGAAATAAATTTGTTACTTAATAATAAAATGGCGATTTTTCAATAATAAATTAACGGAAATTTGCTTTATGTATGGTGAAGTGGGCGGAAATTCTGCCATAGCTAGCTAGAGCAGTTGACGTGGAACGTTTTCCCGAATACCTAATGTGAGAATCTTTACAAATGCGGTTCAACGTTTACGAGGAAGGCCGAATTTTGGATGCCCAACCGCAAATTTTAGAAGCAGTAAAAGCGGATCCCACTCTTATGTTCGAAGACTTGCATGTCTCATTGAAGTATCAGCATTTACATTTTGGCGTACTTTAACGTACCTTATCGTGTAAAACTGGTGCAGACACTACAGCAACGGGATTTTCTACGTCGCGGAGTTTTTTGTAGATGGATTTTGAGGAAAGTTGAGGAGCAGTCAAATTTTTTTAATCGTTTGCTTCCTACCGTCGAAGCGTGATTTTCACGAAATGGAATTTTCAATGTCCACAACGGCCACATTTGGTCAGATGAATATCCTAATGCATTTCAAGAACACAGCAACCAACAGAAACTTTGTGTAAACGTGTGAGCTGGTATTGTGGGTAACTGTTTAATTAGACCACATACCGTACCACGTGGTCTAAACGGCATTGACCAGCTAAGATTTTTTAATGAAAATTTAAACAAACCTTTAGAAGAAGTGCTTTTAGCTGTGCGCAGCGAGATGTGCTACCAGATAGTGCAGCAGCTGATTATTCTTGTCAAATACTAGTGTAGCTAGATAATAATTTTCCGGATAAGTGAATTGGTCGAAGTGGGCGATAAGTCAAATTTCTCAGTTTTTTTTTTGAAAACTTAAAAAACTAAGAGCACGTGTAGAAAATGCCCCAGAAATTAACCGTGAAAATCCGATAGCTTTTTCCCGAGTGCGCGAATCCATGTTACAAAAAGCCCGTGCTTGTCTGGAAAATAATTAATTACATTTTGAACCCTTGTTATAAAGGCAAGTTTTTTATCATGTCAATGAAAAAACTGATAATCGTAAATAATCCTTCGTGCACGACAAACATACAGTGTTTGCATATTTTTTCTGTCTTCCACATTTAACTCGATCTATATTACTGCACGGTTCGGCAAATTCAAGAGGAGGGAAATATTAAAAAAATATGCAATTTTGAAAATATTACAGATAGAAAAGTAGTTCAGTTTGGTGAGTTTTATTAGAGGTAGGTTAAAATATCGGCACGTATTTTACTAACACCTTGTATAAGTTTTATAAGAATTCTACAACTTTTTTCTTTATCATTTTTTCCTAATTACATTATTAATAGAGATATTTCAATTTAACAAAATTCCCCATTTTGCATTTTCACCTATATCTAGTAAACTATGATATTAATCAAAAAAAAAACATAAACACCTTTTTGTTACACTACCAAAACTCCGCAGCTTTCTCCATTCAACCTATACTTTTATTTACTATTTAGTTTTGATAAGTTCAATAAACTAAGTTTTCTTTAAAAGTTGTATTTATTCTAATCTAAGTTTTCGAAATTTTTATTTAATCACCAAACTTTATGTTTATGAAATGTAAAATGAAACTTTTACAAGTCACGTTTTTTATATTTTATCAAACTTATCAAAATTGAAAAGCAACTTACAGCATTATCTCAAATAATAGTATCAAGCAGTAGGTGCAGTCATATTAAAAAAAGAAATATTTAACTATAATTAAACTCACGAAGCTTATGATTAAGTTGAACTAATCTAAACATACGTTTATTATTAATTAAAAGCATTTATCGTAAATTATACAATAAAACAAATGACAATACATTTAAACCGGCATTTAAATTTCCAATATCCTACAAGTAAACAGCCTGCATACGCGACATCTACCCAACATGTTTAACAGCTTCTGCGCAACGTTGCCAAATGACACAGAGGTGAATAAACCCTTATAAAGAAACAAATTTTATCAAAGGAAAATAACATTTATTAAAACATCGGAATTTTTAAAGGATAAAGAAAAACGCTTTTTTGTTAAAGAAAAATAAAATCCAAATTAAAATATAAAATAAGAAGGAATAAATAAACAAAACTTTATTTTTCTTCTTCCATTTTATGTAGTAAGAAAAAAATTTTGGCACAAAGAGCGCCTGATAAGAGTATGCTTTAAAGATACGAAAATTTATTGTGCGTATTTAACAAGTTGCCTTGAATAAGCCATAGAAAAATTACCCTCTTTCTTTTGCTGCAAATATATGTAACTCAATTAAGTATCTAATTGAATGTTAATCTTAAATTTACTTTGTAATATAAATATACAAGTGTTTTGGTATTCTTTTACGATTTAAATTCGTAATTGTAAAAATAAATTTCTTTTATAAACCAAAGATAATGAGAAAGCTTTAAAAAGTCGACGTCTTTGTCACCCCTGAAATAAAGCTACAACCAATCCCGTTAAAGTCAGACTTGTATTTATTCAAAGAAATTGTTGAGGTTCGATAAATGTCAGAAGAATCCATAAAAACTTAAACCAATATTGACTTCTGGATCTTGCTAATTTTCTTTTCTATTGATTTTAGATGCGGTTTATGTACGAAAGCTGCTCAACAGTACACAATGACAACTTCGCTCCCAACTACAAATAATTCGCATCCGATTCCGCTACTGGTGAAAACAACTATGAATGGCCGAAAATTAAGCAACAAGCCTAACAATAACGTTGATGATGCATTCGTGTAAATTTAAAGGCTGATTATATTAGTGCAAAGTAATAGATTAGTTACACGCAAATAATGCTGTATAGAAATTTCGGGGCTAAACTATAACAGTTAGATATAAAATCTGTAAGACACACTACGTAAATCAGGTTCTGTAACAAACTATCACTGATTAAAACGGTGGGTTGCTTAAAATTTGGCAGAATGAAAATATTTATTTAGTCGAGCCCTGATAAACTTCGACATATTAATTACTAGAGTCTATTTGACAACATATGAGCTTTTGCTCCGTAAAAAAAATTTATTTATTACTGTTGCAGTAAATCTAATGTAAAAACCATAAAAAGAACAATTTTGTGAAGTTACAACGAATTGTATCTAATTTTATTTGTTAATTTAGGTACCTAGTGTTGGACAGAAAGCGTACCAGTAGATACATATGTGATTTAGAACATGTACAATGTAACAAAGTAGTATTATCAATAGTCATTAGTATAGTTTTATGCAATGTTTTCTGTCCAACTCTATACTTAGCTTGTAATAAGAGAGGTAAAATACAAACGTATAATGGAGTAAACATTTTATTTGTATTGCACTGAAAGTCAGTCGTTTTAATGAATGACATAATATCGAAAGCTTCCAGGAAAATGAAATGTGGATGCATTACAAAAATTAATATTTTTGTACTACTGAGGGACAATTTATATATTAGATGTATGTTCTGTTTTATAGGACTATAAAAGTATAAAATTAAATCTTTATTATACCGAGCCTGTTACGCATGGACTTTTATTTTCATAGTCCTTAGTCGTTGTGACAAATTTTTATTATGTACCTGTATTTTTAATAAATAAGTTTTTAATATCAGTTGTTTTATTAGACTGTTAAAGAGTAACAATGAAGAAGGAAACTTCTGCCTTAAAATACAGATTACATGGTATAGTTTTTCCCTCAATGCGAGCTGGTAGCGTAAACGCAGCAGTTTATTCCTAGCGCGTTTCTTACTGCAACTGAGCTCCTCATATTTCTGCCAAGTTTAGTTTCTATTTGTTAATTCGTAGCTTATGTATTCCTAAACATGAGCGTTACTTCATCCGCATACGATAAACAAAAGTAAAACGGTTCATTCAATCTCATAGCTAAACCTGAGGTGTTCGTATTCATTGTACAAACGCAAGAGCAAAGATTGCTTCTAATACATTTGTTCAATATCTGTTTGTCCGATTACTGCTTTGACTTGTACATATTTCCGGATTTAATATATGGCTTACCGCCTTTTTGCAGCACTACTTAATAAAATGCAATGTAAATTCGTAATGCAGTTGCATTGGGGCCCGAGATTAAGGGCTTGAGTTCCTGCTGTTAACGGCCCCGATATTATGTTCTCGGGGTATGTTTTCGTAATGACGCTATTGATATCAGCCGATTACGTTACAGTATGCAAACAAATTGTAGATTCTCAAATTTGTTTTTTGTAGCGGTCTGCTGTACAAAGAAATATGCGCCTTATATTATCAACGCGTTAATATGTGAGTTATTGTACCAGCGACCCATCACCACTAAAAGTTAAGACAGAATTTAATAAATAGATAGAGTGCAAGTCAATAAATCCAAACATAGTAAATGTATTTTGTTGGCACAGAAACCCTAGAGCCGGAGAATATAAGTAGCATGAAACGTAGTCAAGTGATTGGCCACATACAGGAGTTAAATTTACTTGACTATAGTTCATACATACAGGGGCGGAACAATAGGTTTTGTAGACCGCGGTCCCCTGCACGCGTAGATACACACCCCATGGATAATAATAATAATAATAATAATAAAAGAAGAAGAACAGATACAGGTGAGGAAATGCGTTTAGTTTCTAATTCATAGATTTAGAGAAAGCTAACTTGTGTATATTGAAAAAAATAGAACAACCTTAACAAACCTTCGAAATAACTAATAAACATAATTATACTAAGTTACTATTATAGTGACATATGTGTTAGAAATGGGGGAACTGTCTTTTTCTTTATTTGTTATTTAATATTTGCCCTGAGCAAAATGTTACGATAGTGAGAAATTAACGTATCAGAGTAGCTATTTATGTAACCAGTTACGAAATGCCCCATTCTGTGTAACGAGTGAGATGTTCCCCAAAATCACACAAGTTACACAAAATTGCATTTTCTAACGTGTTTCATACAAGAATTTTTTTAATATTTATAGAAAAAAGGTTCACTAAACTTTAAACCGATGAAATCATTACCTTCATTAATTGTATTGAAAATCAAGTAGGTAGGCTTATTTCGTTTGACAGTTTGAAGTTTCCTTTCTACTGAAGTGTGTCCAGTTAGAAAATATCCGAAAAATGGCTGATGCAAGTTTAGATATACCAAGTGATATCGAAGAGGCCGCAGAAAATGCAATATCATTCGAGATTTTGGAAAAACAAAAGCACAATATGATTTGGTTTACGAAAAATATGAAGCGGAGTGAAAAAAAAGTAAAGCATTTCATCGAAAAAGTTTTGCTGGTTTATTTCGAGGAAAAGAAGACTCTAAACTTTCCACACTGTGGCCTCTTTATTCCATGCGTAAAGCAAACTACGTCTAAAAAGGAATATCGATGTTAAAAAATATACTAGTTTAGTAGCACTTTTAAAGAGACAGTCAGACGGGTACCACTTTAAAAAGTTGAACGTCCTGTCGAAATAAAATGTTTCCAAGTTTTTAATACAGGCTGATGACATTTTTAATGGTAAAGGTAAGAGGAATAGCTATACTTTTTGAACTATTATTTTTTCATATACTGCTATGATATGAGCCTATAACAATATAGCCCCGAAGCACTTATATGAAGACAATTTTTGGATGCTTGTATCTCGCCATTACCAAATATTTTTAATGATTTTTTTTAAATCTCGGGGCTGTTATTAAGATTTAGGGAAAAAAATGGATAAGATGAATAAAACAGAAACACACAATGAAATATAACGGTACAAGAGTGTTTACTAAATGTCAATTTGAAATTATACTAATTTATAGGAGATCAAGAAATTATAAATTCTACTTTTCTTAAAACAAACACTTATCTTAGTTTCTTCGCAATTACTGTTGTGGTACTTGACTTGCCAGCTGTTGTATGATATACTCTTTCTTCTCTGATTAGATTATTTCAAAAATAATCACACCACTCCGCTTTAAATAACAATCTTATTACCATTTATTTATTCAAGATCATTAATGTCATTTTGCAGCTTCCTCCACTGTAGCCTCAAACACGTATTGGATTGCTTTTACACTATCTTACTTTTGACTACTTTCAATATGATTCAAAATACTTCTATCTGTTTTGTTATAGATTTTATCTAACTAGGAAACACTATTTTCATTCAAAAGGACTCGTCCTCCCCCTCTTTTCTTTCAGGAGTCCCAAAATTCTGCGTCTCTGTTTACAAAACAAGTAAGTTTGAAACTTCTTATAGCTTAAAACTTTCTAAACGAATTCATAACTAAAATTAAAATAAACAACAATCGTACGAATCTGATTGTGTTCCTCTATCTTTCAGTGAATACAAACTCCACAGATGTTGAAAAATGTAAATGATGTAGAAATAACCACGTTATTTGAGTTTTAAACAAAAAAATATACCAATAATACGTATCCCCTGAAGATAAAGAGACATGGAGGCTGGAAGTCAAACGCGGTAGCGGAAGGATACGTAGAAAATAGAAAACTCTATAGAGAACAAGAAATAGATTGCTACTGATATTCATGGTGAAACAAATTGCGTTTCTCAGATTACAACAAGTTCTAATAATAAAACTTCCTTATCATCAGGAATTAATCTAACTGTAAGAATTGTGTTATAAATGTTTATAATTAATTAAATGTTAAATTTTGATTAATTTTGTTATTTTTTCCTAACAGGTGTTGAAATGACACACCAGCTGCTAAAAAGTTTTCATTTCCTAACTAGTTACGAAAAGTGTGATGTTTCGAAACTTTAGCTAATTTTGAAAACTGGCATCTTATATGTCAAAATTAGAGAAAAGGGTATTACTTTGGTGAAGAATACCGCATCTTAACAATATGTGACAATCGGGTTGCCCTAGCATAGAATTGTTATATGTTGTACACCTATTGCATTGATTATTATGAATGACGTCTATGAATTATTACATTTTGTTTGCACCTACTGTCAAATAATCTACGTAACCCGATCCTTTGCTTTCATTTTATTATAGCCGTGTTAGAATTTAATGCCTAAAAATTTTTAAAATGGCAAATGGTTTTGTAAGCCATGTAACCTGTTACTAAATATCCGGTAAGCCATGATAACGCTCTGGCTGGTTGGGGCGTTACATAAATAGCGTAAACAAAGGTATGGATAAATCTGCTAAGTGTAAAAATCCTGAACAACCAAATAGCTGTCGAATACGCTGGATTAGTTAAGACGTACGCAAAACTGGCGACGAAGAAAATTGAAATATTTTCTATATCGTTTAGATGTGCTCTGTAAATAAATTGTAAAATTAGGTTAAACTTATAATTTACCTGCAAATATATAATTCAGTACCTACGAACTCTTTCCACATCCTCAACGATCTTAACTTTCAGACCACGACTGAAAAAAGTTGGACGAGTATCTTCAGGGCTAATGACAACCTTAAACAAATACAAGCAAATGAACAAATTCGTTATAACATTTTCTGTTATATGTAGATTTCATAATAAAGCTAGCAGTTGAATACGATTTGGTTTCTATCCCGGCCCACAAATGTCTCTGTGACGCCTTTTATGAGTTTTTTTTTTAAATTTTGGCTTAAACGCCTATTTACTCAAAAACGAGTAAGCAGATTGAGATGAAATTTGATATTGAAAATGCCCTGGGGATATGCAATGTTAGAAGCTGCGAGCACTTTTGGAACTACTAAAACTGTGAAGTGAAAAAAGGAAACTTTTGACATTTGCAAAACGATATTACTCTAACACTAACCAAACGATTATCTTTAAATTTTGTAGTCTCATAGAGATGAGTTACAATGTGGTTTGTGTCCTAGTCCGCTAATTTCTTTGACGCCTTCATCGCTCCTTTTTAATAAATGAGAGACGTTAAAACATTTCTGTTTATGCTGAATTGCTCGTGATTGGTAGTAGAATACGATTCACAAGATTTTTAAGTGCGGCAATATTTGCGGGAATTAATTTTTCCCGTCCCACTAATAGACGAATATATCCAAAAATCAAATATCAAATTTTTCCCCGTAAAACACAAAGCTTCATGCCGACGTGACGTCAGCGCTTGCTCTTGGTTTTGTTATTTGGTTTGTAACTCTGCTTGCTATTGAGATCCTGAAAACGGTAAAAAATAGAAGGTCCATTAAATGAGAAAAAGATTTGACTATATGGGAAATTATTAAAATTTTTTAAATTTTTTAGTTTACTAGATACTGCCCGTAGTATTTGTAGAGAAACACTCTAAAGTAGATGTTCCATGGCCAACATTAAAAATAATTTTTTTTAAATCATTGTAAACAGCAATTTTAGTTATTTTACGGGATTGTCATACACGTTGAATGGAGCAAAAAAATGCTCTTCCAAAAATGTTAAAATTTAATAAAGCGGCCATACGAGAAAAACAGTTGACCAGCGCTTCTCTAAAATGGTGGGTCATAATGTCATAAAAAAAATTCTAATTACACCATTAAAATCCTTCCTATGTGTTACACCATCACTGCAAAAATGAATTGTTAAAATTTATGAATAAAGAAGCTACGACCAAAAGAGGGAAACGTTAAATTTTAGTTTTTTGTCTGTATCTAGTCGAGTTTGAATTGTTCAACACCTTTAAAAATGGCAATAAACTGGTCTCCTAAATAGACAACTTTGTCCACATTTAACGAACCTTCTATCGCTTGCCGTTTCGGAGATCCCAGCAGAACAGAGTAAAAGTATACATACACCTACACCCTGTATACCTTAAACTAATTTTTGTCGTGTATTTTCTATATTTTGAGATGTTTTTCAAATAACTAGTAAACAGGGCAGGATTAGGCTCATCCGCCGCTGTAAGCAACACTTTGTTTGCCACCTCAGTGAATATGTTGGTTGATGATTACTAGCAATAATCCAGAAATCAATTAACTGAAGTCTGAAATACATGCATATGTCAAAGAAATCAATTGCAGACTACGTACTGAAATTTGTATTACAATTTATAAATGAAATTTTTTAGATACAATCTAAAAGCATTCATCTATTTACACAGACAGCTCTCAAAAAAAGTTGACACGATGTTAAATTTAATCAAATATAAAACACTTTATCGTCTTATAATAATGCCGTCAAAATTAGGGTCAGCAAAAATAATACCAATAAAAATGTGGCCGGTAAAAATAGCGCCCTCAAAAATAGCGTCGTTAAAAATAGCGCCGTCAAAAATAGTGCCAGCAATAATTTCGCCTTCAAAAATAGCTCCGTGTAAAATAGCGCCATCAGAAATTGCGCTGGTCAAAAACGTTGCCGTCAAAAAATAGTAGCAGTCAAAAAAGTTGCTAGCAAAAATAGCGCAACCACAAATGCTACCAACAAATATATAATAAAAAATAGCACCAAGCAAAAATGTCGTCCAAAATAGCGCCGGTCAAAAGCGTCGCTGACAATAATAGCGCAGTGCATTTTAATGAAAGTTTGATTTAAGGTTTACACAAATTGAATCAAACTTATATCAAAATGCATGCAAGTATCTGTACGGTGATGTTTCTTAAGGTGTTAATTTTGAGGCACGGTTTTTGTCGGCGACATGTTTGACCGGCGCTATTTTAGACGGCGACATTTTTAACGGCGTTATTTTTGCTGGCGCTGTTTTTATCGGCGCTATTTTTGACAGCGCTATTTTTACAGGCGATACTTTTGACCGGCGCTATTTTTGCCGCCGACATTTTTGATCGGAGCTGTTTTTGACGGCGACATTTTTAACGGCTCTATTTTTGCCGGCAGTATTTTTACCGGCTTTTTTTTGACGGTGCTGTTTTTACCGGCGCTATTTATGCTGGCGCTATTTTTGACGGCGCTATTTTGACCGCCAGCCATTTAAGGTAAGTATGCAATACATGGATCTAAATTAAACAACCTGGCTGTACGATAAAAATCAATACCAATAAACTAATCAGAAAAGAAAGAAAAAAATTCACTTTTATTTATACATTATTTCAGTTTGCCGCTCCCGCAAATTTGCCGCTTTAAGCATCTGCTTACTCTGCGTAATGGCTAATCCGGCCGTGACAATAAAACACATAAGAAATATAATACCAATTGTATGAATTCAAGTTTAACACTTTGCCGTGCAAATTCAGTGTAAAGAAGTGGCATTTTGAAGCGCATTTAAGAAAATATCAAATTAATAGTGAACTTGCTTTCGAATTACAACTAAACACAGCTGATTAGAGCTTTATGTTTTTGTTGGTTAGGTCATGTTACAATGACTATCACTGTTTAATTAACGTTGATTAACGATGTTATCTAAATTTCACTTACTAAAAGAGGCAAAAACAAGTAAACACGATATAAACTGCAGCCATGCTGTATAGGTTGAAGCGCGTTAACTACATTTTTGAAAAAGATTCTCAAGCTAGGTATTCAAATATGTGATCAAATACAAAGTCTTTCATTAATAAAAAATATTGTAAGGTCTATTAATCGGTTTCTATAAATAAAAAACCTACAGTGAAAGTATCATAAATTATATGCGTTTCAATACCCATATACCAGTAACACTCTTTACATAATGTTTTTTTTTTAATCATGAGGCCGTGCGTGAGCACGACTCCATGATTCCCATCCCACCCCCTTACCCGGGCTCAGCGCAATTCGGCGCTATTCACCGGTCTAATATGCCCCACCCCTGAAAGACATGCAACCCAACATACACACCGCACACACCATCCATGGACACGCCGGTTTTGACTTATTCAGAAAAACTTCCAACGAGCAAAGGACTCGAACCTACTGCCGTTGAGAGTCTAGTTTTAAAGCCTGGGACTTTAACCACTAGACCACCCGCTGGCCCATAAGTAGAAGTTTTTGCTATTTGCAATATTAAAGCCGTTGTCATAGTAAATTTATGTTAAATAGTTTTGTTTATTTGCCTGCAATAAAGGAAAGCAGAAAATTAGATAGCTACTGCAACAGTAATTTTTATTCAAGAAAACACCTTGACTTCGCACGTCCACATGTGCTGGATTCTGGTTTTGACTGACACCATATCAGTAAAAATTTAAAACCCGTTCTAACAAATACACAATTTTTAAAACTATTATTAACTTATATTTTCAGATGAAACCCAATTGAGTTGACATTTTTTATAGTTCGGCTTTGTATGTTGTACCTACAGGTTTTCACTAGTTGAAACCATTTTTTCCTTATCTAAGAGTTTCTAGTTTGTACTAATTAACGCAATTCGCGTCATTCCGGTAAGATAGGTAAAAAGTTGCTTCCCAGTTTCCCGTCTTATCACCATCGGGGTGCTTGGACTACACTCACCTGTATGTGACGTAATGATCAGCAATGATTAAATAGCTTCCATAAACATCTTCAAAATATTTTAAATCCTAACAACCTTATTCTACAAAGATACTTACCCCGTGTTTTAGTCGCCGTTTTGCTGTAAGAATCGTCATTAACATCATTTTCAATACTAATTCCATTATAAAAATACTTTGCAGCTTTTAATTAATTCCTTTTTATAGTAATCGCTTAATAACAAACGAGTGAACACTGAAAGCTACTACGTTACTAAACTGTTGAGTTGGCGCTGTGAACTAAATAAGAAATAGTTTTGTATTATTTTATCGGCGTTCTTGAACTATACTCACTTGTATGTGACGCAATAGTCACACATCAGCAATGATATGTAATTAAAATAATGCATTTATAGATAAACTTAGTGTTTAATTATTTAATAATTCCATCACAGTATATAACACGCAGATTGAATTTTTAAACTCGATTCTTAAAATAATGGTAATAAAAACTCACAGACTTCTCCATAAACATTTAATCAGAAAATTAAAGATTAACGGTCACATGTTTCGAGAACGGCTGTTCTCATCTTCAGGCCAATAAAATTGATAGACAAAATGTCAAAAGGGAAAAATATTAACAAATTCTAAATCAATTGGACATACATTAAGACGGTAATTAAACAATGGCATCGCAATGCAATACCTACAAAGGGTCATGGTCTATAAGACGGCAAGCCAAGATCAACATTATTTATTAATTAATAACGTTAATCTTGTTAATGTTTTCTGAATGTTGATGGGGAAGCGTTGTGTTTTTATTACCATCATTTAAAACGATAGCATCAGTCTTTTACGTTTGTTATTAACTGCGTCATAACAGTTTGTTATTTATTGTTTAAATCTAATCCGCGTTATGTTAATATACCACTTGCATTAGTTTTTCGTTTTATGGCTCACTATCTTTAAATTAGAAGGAGTAATTGGGGCTTCTTGACTTGAAAGTAAACTGGGGAACTGACGGCTAGGAGGAATCGGGGCTTCATGACTTGAAAGTAAATTGCAGAACTAAAGGTTAGAAGGAATCGAGGCTTCTTCACTTTAAAGTAAACTGCGGAACTAACGGTTAGGATGAATCAGGTTTTTTTTACTTGAAAGCCAGTTAAGGAAATTTATAATTATTAAAAAACTTACTTATATACATTATTTATATACGACGTTCAATAAATAATTATATGTTTGCAATTAATCATAAAATTGTTTATATTATTTAGTAACTAAACACGAATTTTCTGAACGACAAAAAATCAGCTAAGTGACGAGAGCTCATACATCTGGCCGATGTCATTTGCATGTGAGTAGAGATAAGGCGTTCCAAGTGGCATACTACAATTTGAAAAGGGAATAGACGGTGTTAACTTTAGCGGTCTCGTCCAGAATTTGAATTATAATAAAATTTTAGTTTGTTTTCTACGGAATTAAATATTTTTAGTTAATCAAGGAATATTTAATGTAAAACAAAGACAGCATTAGTTAATTAATTTTGTAAACAATATAAATATATGTTAAAAGGTTTAAAACATAGTTTATTGATTCAATAGTATCTGTAGCAATCGAACCTAAACAACTCAGGTCGAGTGTGTTTCGAAACGTTACAAGCGAAAGGTTCTTGGTTATATTCAGAGTCATAAGGGGCCTAATGAGGTTAGTTTTATAAAAGATGTTATTAAATTATTTAGTAAGGAACAAACTAATCCTATTATGTCAAATTATTGATCATATTACTATTTTCCAATTTTGAATTGGTTCTTGTTTTAGTTTTACGAAATTGTATTCTTGTTTCGGTTTTAATACATTTTAGTTTGGGTATGTTATTCTTTTTGTGTTGTTCTAACTTAATTTATGATAGCTAGGCGATCTTCTAATTCCAATTATTTGTTATTAGGGGGTTTACAATGCGTTGCTCAAAGTGTTTCTTATGAAGTAAGTTTATCGTTAATGTTATTGCGTTTCTTGGTTGTTATTTAAAATTTAGTAATACGCCTGTATAATATTTTAATTATTTTGACAATAAATTGTAGCAAACTGTACATTTTTGAAAAACTTAAATGATGTCGAAGCCGACTACGATTTCCATTTAGAAAATGCATGTTTGTGTTATAATTCAAAAATAATAACGAATACCCAGATCATTAAAATGTTTGGTCAACTCTTGCCATTAAAGTCCAAAGTAGTGTATTTTTTTAGTTCAAAAACCTGTCGTTCTGACATCTATAATTTATGGTATAAGGTAAGAGATACATCGGCTTATGCCTTTTAGCCGTTTGTAAACTCACACAAACTAACGTTTTGCAAGACATGCAGCGTGCATAGTCAAAGTGATCAAAGCACTGAATTCAAATTTGGGATGCGGAGATACATTAGGTACCCGAAAATTTCAGGAAACTTTGTTTTGGGCGTAGACAGCAGGTAATGTTATTTTTTTCAAAAACAAATAAATGACAAAATTTCTAACATACACAATTTACTGAAAATTCCACTTGCAGTTTTTATGTTTGAAACTGACATAACAAATTTGAATAACAGATTAAATAAACGTACAACAGATAACACTAAAATTGCACTAATACAAACAATTATTAAATAAATGTTAAAAACATTTGACACCTTTGTAAAACATGCTCAGAAGCTCGTCTAAAATAAACTCTCTAATCTGTGTGTTAATAACTGTGTCATTCATTTGTTTTTGTAAAAAATAATTTAACCTGCTGCCTCCGCTCAAAATAAAGTTTCCTGAAATTTTCGCGCACCTAAACGCCAAAGTAAATAAGAGAAGTGTTTTGTTTTATTTCCATTAGTTCATGGCTTACTAGAATTTTTTTTAAATGAATTATATGACATGGTTTTTCCATGGCACTCTTATGAAATTTTTATTTTCTGTAATAAAATGCTCAAAACTTCAAATCAGAATTAAAAACTCTATTCAAATATGAAAAAATTTTTAATACCGACGGTAAGAAAAAAAAGTTGACAGTCGAAATTGAGCAATGGTAACAGTTATACCAAATCTGATCAAAAATTTAGATTCAGCATGAAAAAGTGTCTTAATAATGCGTTAACTAGAAACATGTAACATGAATGATAAATGAGTTATAGCCGAAAACAAAAAATCGAAAATGTCTGTTTTCTTTAGTTTATTCAGAAACTGAACAAGATAGCCCCAATTAATGGGCATAAAATTCCACAACTTTTCTTTAATTTAACCGTCGTCGTATCTCTTCAAATAAGCGAGATCCCCATAGTTAAAACGCAATTTGAAACATCCTGTATACTATACTATATGTTTTACTTTGATAGTTTGGTAGTTATTCATAATTGTGTTTAAAAGGTGTTCTAACTTCGTAGATGGGTACCACACAAGCTCCGCATATATGATTTTGCGCTTATGTAAGAAGTTTAACTGATTTATAAAACGCTAATAACTTAAGGCCGTTTTCACACACACCGGCAAACCCGGAGCCGGTGACGGTGCCGTTGCTGTTGCCGGCCAAAGGGTATTTTCACACACACCGGCAAAACCGGTGCCAGTGACGGTGCCGGCCAATGTCTCCTTTTACGCGTTTTATTAGTGCAGTAGGTTTTTGGCTTTGGTGAAAGAAAGATGTGTGCTGCACTCAACAAACGTTACGTTATTGGGCTATTATACCTTAGAAGGAAATATCGAAACCGAAAATATAAAAGGCAGTACTGAGTACATCCTCTGTTGACTGTGAGATACTTGGAAGGGAGTTTCTATACGCTTTTCGATAAACTTAGAGCACATGACAACAAATTTTTTATTATTTCCGCATGAGTACCAATACTTTTGATCGGAGATCGGCCCGGCATCCGAATCGTCGAGTTAAACACCGGCTGCATTTTTCGGTGTCGGCTGCCGGACTGACAAATCTGCCTGACCGGACTATGTGTGAAAGCTCTAATTTAATTACATTGTATCCGGCGCCGTCGCCGTCACCGGCTCCAGTTTTGCCGGTGTGTGTGAAAACGGCACTGTTTTTGTTCGAATGCAACACCCTCCATGTGATGAAATATTTGGATAACTAGTTCACCAAAGTTCCACATGTGGATGCCTCTACATTTAATAGTTGTATAGTTATTGTAGACTAGATGAACCTGTGCGCGACGCTTCACGTTTTTTTAGTAGTTTCTTTTAACAAAATAATAAATTAGCTTTGTCGAAATGTAATGCATGTACTGAGCGCGTGCACAGTGACATTGGGGCTTTATTAGTAAAATACCTATTTGTGTGGGTTATAGGCTCCTAAGGGTGGATTTTATTATTATACGTTTTACAGAAATTTCTTTAATCCGAACCATATATGTTTTTGCCTAAAATGTCTATGTAAGTATGTATGTTTTGCTTTTTTTCTAGGATTTTAAAACTACAATTTAGGTTGTTACACCTAATGTTTCGTTTTACGCCTAGTTTGGTACTAATTTTATTAATTTTTTCATCAATGTAAAAAATGAATTTCACAGCCCGCCAACTGCGTAAGAATTAATAATATTTTTGCGAATTAACCCTTGTTTCGGAGGTCGGTAAAGTAGGTGTTTATTTTATTCATAAATCAACATTTTTGTTAGAAGCTTAGAGTATAAAATATATTTTTTATTATACCTGAATCATAATCTCTGTTTTTGAAACTAAAAAGCGCGCAAAATCGGGCTTTTAAAGCACTAGTGCTTTAAAGTTGCCTAGGTAACAACAAATTCACCTACAAGTTTTGAACAATTATAAATACACAGGTACTCAGAACTAATCTTTATTTACTTAAATGAATATGAAACGTACAATTGGTGTTGTTTGAAATTTGTAAACCAGAAGCTTTAATCAGCTCATTAATCGCTGTTCAGCTTGTTCGGCTAAAATTCTAATCTCGGATGAAATATTCATGTTTTCGTTCACAAACTTCACAAATCAACAAATTTATTATAAATATACATAGCAACGAAACAACAACAAATGCTAACCGTTTCTATATCAACGATTAATGACACAGATTACTTCGAAAAAGGCATTTCAATTTCCTTTTTTTGTTATAATTTTCAGATTGTAGTGCAGGTATAATAAAAAATAGCGTATAATACACGTGTAACTGCTCCGTTAAAAGGCACTCGGCTTTGCCTCGTGCTTTTAAACCCGTCGCGCGTACTTTAAAGGCTTGCTTATACACTTCTATTGTAATATATTATTATTTAACATTACTGCTAGTAGATCACCAAATTTAAATGACAAGTGGAAAAACTTTTTTCACTTTATAAAAATGTATTAAATGACAATAGTGACAACTTAACCTGAGCGCCCACTAGTCGATATCAGATCTTGAGGTAAGTGGGGCACAGACTATAGACTACGCTACTGTTTTCAATAACATAATCTTAATTGAACATCGAATAAACTGTGTCCTTCAGAACCTCTCAACAATTCTTATCTAGACGAAACGATGACTTTGATTTCCGTCCTGATATCTAAGACCTGTCCAAGCCAGTTTTTTTCAGTGTCTTGTTGAATTTCAATTAAACATGATTAAAGTAATCCTCTTAAATTTTGTGTGTTTGTATTTAAATGTGGTGCACGGTGCTAAAATTCTTGGTGTATTTATAGTACCTTCGATAAGCCATCAGGTAGTTTTTCAACCAATATGGAGAGAACTTTCACTGCGAGGTCACGAAGTTACGGTGCTTACGCCAAACCCATTAAATGATCCTACACTTGTTAATTTGACTGAAATTGATCTCGGTGCTAGCTACAACATTATGCGGGAAAGTAATATACAAGAATCACTTAACAAAGATCTTCCGATAACCACTGTTGCTAAATTAGTTTTCGATTTGTTCTCAAAAATTGTAACTGCACATTTGACTCATCCAGAGGTGCAGGCTCTAATTAAAGACAAAAATAAACATTTTGATGTTATGTTGACGGAGTTCCAGTTTCCTACAATGTATGCAATGAGTGCACGATTTGAATGTCCCATGATTGGAGTAACGTCATTAGGCACATTATTATCAAGTCATGACGCTGTAGGTAATCCAACCCATCCAGCTTTAAACCCAGATTTGATGTTGTCATTTGTGGAAGAGTTAGGATTTTTTGATCGCGTCTACAGCACGTTGTATTCGATTTGGTACAGATATTATTATCACTTTTATGTTTTACCTAAAGAAGATGGAATTGCCAGAAAATATGTCGGCGAAAATATACCTTATTTAGGAGATATAGAAAAAAATGTCAGCATGCTGTTTTTAAACGAAAACCCAATTATTCATCCTATAAGGCCTAATGTGCCTGCTGTTATTGCATTAGGTAAAATGCACCTTACGAAGAAGAAACCATTACCCAAAGTAAGTAGACATAATAAGTCTCTATAATTACTTCCACTTTCGCTCTAACTTTAGCTTAATCAAAAATTGATAAAACACTTCACCTTGATTTTACTCTATACTAAAAAAATAATTACTCCATTTTCTTGTTACGTTTCTTATCACCAATTAAAAATCCTGTCGGTTTTTACTTTCCCATACTTCTACTGAGGTAGTTATGATTTCATGCAAATTTTCGAATTTCAGATGTTAACGGAAATACGCGTTTTGGGATCCAAGAAACCCAAAAAAATAGAATTTTTAAATTTTTTTTAAACATTTTGAATACATAGATAGCATTGTAGTGCATTTAAAGACAAATCAAATGTTTTTTTTTTCAAATGCTTTATCTTCAAAATGAAGGCAGTTACGAATTCTTGAAAATTTAAATTTTAATGCCCGATTATTGAAAAACAAAATATCCAATCAATACAAATTATCATATTATTTGATAGCCCTTAATAAGTATAATCAAGTGATGTAAAAATATTTTTGGAAAAATGAAAATTGTAAATATACTAGCGGCTCAAAATTTCGGACATATTAAAAAAAATTTCCTCAAAAACTTCCCACACCATTTTTTTAAAACGTTTTGAGCCGGTAGAGCTTGTAACGAACTACAAAATTTGTTATCTACCAATTTCCCAATTTTCACTCTGACGCCCACTAGAAATTTTTGAAAATTTTGAAATTGATTAATTTTTTATTCCTAAACGCAAACGCCGATTATTATAAACTTTTATGAGTTCGATAGACTATCTGAAGAACTTTATTAGGATCAGAGAGATTTTCAACTATTTTGAAATCTAAGGAAAAAAATGATACTTTTTAATGTCAACGACGTGTTTTCCGGCAGTTACGTAATTTTAACTACGCTCTAACTAACGCTAACCACTATCAATTAGCTCTAATAAAAATAAATATTTTTCATTCTTTGCATATTTTTGTTAACTGTATAAATAAAACTGTTATAACTATTTGCGTGAGCGCATTAAATATCTTAGCGCCTTTCACGTCGCGTCGTAGGAGCGCGCGCAGCCTGTAAGTAGCCAACGTCTTTAGTCTGCAGCGGGCTTGTACCGGCTAGATTAAATGTAAATTTCCATCACTTCTTGACGCGAGAATATTGAAAACGTAAAAAGTATGGGAAAGTACCAGCGACCTGTTTCGCCCATTTTTTAATATATTAATGTGCAGAAAGTAGTTTTTCAATGGTAAATTAGAATTTCGGACACTAGTACGAGACACGAGTATTGAATGTTAGATTTTCGGATAAACAACACAGGCATAAAGTACTCTCTAAAATCCACACTAGTTTCGTTATTTAACCGACTTTTCAATAGAAATTCCAAAATTTTAATAGAAATCTAAATAAAACTTAGGCTTATTTTTATACGCCGTCACACATTATCTGCTGCTGAGTTAAATAACAGAACAGAGAAATATGCGAAATAATTGAACAACAAACGTTGCTTTAAACATAAAGTTTTTTCATGTTTTTTGAGATAAATTAATTTACTTGGTATCGCATTTATATATACAAAATCTTATAAATTTTCATATCATTACTTTAAGTAAGGTAATTTACGTTGCAGGATTTACAAAAAGAACTTGACGCCGCCACAGGAGGTGTTATATATTTCAGTCTGGGATCAAACGTAAGAAGTGCTAATCTTTCACCAGAAGTACGACAAAAACTCATCGATGTTCTCTCTGAAGTACCATACAAGGTTTTTTGGAAATGGGAAGATGGCCATTTACCCGGAAAACCCAAGAACGTGGTTATACGAAAATGGTTCCCTCAACAAGATATTTTAAGTAATATATCACACCACGTAATTATTTAATTGTGGTAAATATAAACATTAATTTCCTAGGCCATCCAAATATTAAGGTGTTCCTTACGCAAGGGGGTCTACAGTCAATGGAGGAAGCCATTTCCAACGGTGTTCCACTGGTAGGAATGCCATTTATTGGAGATCAACCTCTAAATGTTAGGAAAATGGTTAACTTGGGAATAGCAAAACGTGTGGATCCTCAAAAGTTTACGAAAGAACAATTAAAGGCAGCTTTGGCAGAGGTAGCTGAGAACCCACAGTAAGTTCTGGCTTGAAATAAATTAATATCGTTGTTATAGTAATGACTTTGTTATGAACACAGATATCGCAACAAGGTACGGGAAATTGCCGATCTAACATCAGACGTACCAATGACAGGGTTGGAAAAAGCTGTTTGGTGGACAGAATACGTTATAAGGCATAAAGGCGCTCGACACATGAGAAGCCCTGCGGTGGATATGCCGTGGTATCAGTATCTGCTATTAGACGTAATTGGTTTTATACTTGGAGTAACTTTAATTTCAATATTTATTTTGTATAAAATCGTATTCTTAAGTATTAAAATAGCAACGAAGTACCTGTCACCACATAAAGTAAAAACCTCGTAACCGACGAAAGTTTTCATGAATAAATAATTTTCTAGTTAATTTTTTTTAATAGGCATCAGATATTCTCTTCTACTATTTAATAAGGCAATCTCCGTAGGCTAGTGGCTTCGTTTGATACACTGCAGAGTTGGTAATGTCGAGGTTTAGGGTTCCCCCGCTAGGATTGTGGGTGTTTGTGTTGTCTTGTGCATGTTAGAGGGGGGGGGCATATGACTTCAGCAGTTGGTGCACAAATCCTCCAACAGTAATACAGGTTCACTTTAACTGTTTTGCAATTGCAATTTGCAATTTGCAACTCTAGACTAAGAAATACTCAATGTTTCCTTAAGTTTCCATATTTTGGAAAGTTAGTTGTGGAAAGTTTCCATGGACATATTCCAAATAATAAATTTCGGAAACTTGCCCAACATTAGGTGCACACCGTAAGTATAGTGTAAAAAAATACTTAATAATACGATATTGACAAGTCGCTTTAAAATGTATGTACATTTTTAAGCGACTTGCCAAATATTGGATTTGATCTGCCATTATTTGTAATTTTTTTATTTTAATATTTTATTGCATTTTATAGTACGTATAAGAAATTTATTGTGATGTTTAGTTAAATAAAATATTATATATTCATCATCGTCAGTGGCGCTACAACTCAGTCTGAGTCGTGGTTTTGTTTATAAAATGCTTAATCTTGCGTATATGATCTACATGAAGTGACTAGTTTAACTTGTTATCTACATTTATTTCTAAAAATTTACACGATAAACTAGTGTTTAAAATTACATTATTACATCGGAAGCTTAAATTAGGCAGTGCCCTTTGTTTATGAAAATGTATACAAGACGTTTTATTAACATTCACCATTAAACCATTTTTTCCGCACCAATCAATTAAGGCATTGACCGCCTTTGTTACTTTATTTTGTAGTTCCTCCACCGTTTTTGCAAATACCGTGAACAAGGTATCGTCTGCATATAGTACGAGACAATCTGTTTAGACATTGTTGTCTAAGTTGTTCACAAAAAGAATATAGATAAGAGGACCCAGAACTGACCCCTGGGGGATTCCCAAGTCCACCACGAATTCATCTTAATACTGATTAGCCACTTTAATAATCATATCTCTACCATGTTAGTACGACATTAAAAGGTCATTCACGACACGCCGAACTTCCATTACATGTGATCAAGCTTATTCCGAAGAAAAGCGTGATTAATTGAGTCGAATGAACAGGAAAGGTTCACACTCATTTCTGTCTAAAGCCTTATAAATGTAATTAAGAAAACCGAAGCATGCTGTCTTTGTCGACTTATTTTCTGTAAAACCATGCTGTTTTGGATAAGATATTGTATTTATTTAAAAATTCTGTCATTCGCTTTACCATGATTTTTTCAAATTCCTTAGAAATTGTAGATATGACAGATATTGCCCTATAGTTCGATACGATCTCTGGGTTCCCCTTTTTAAGTATAGGTGTGACTACAGTTGATTTTAAACAATTTGGAAATTGGCCTTTTTGAATGTACAGTGTACATGTTAAACAAAGACATTACTGAATTTAAGATGCTTCCCAAAGTTATTTGCTATAACACGAGCATCACTGATCTCTTCATTATTTACTAATAATTTATTAATATGGGTATCCTTTTTCCGGCCCACTTTTTTATTTACAATAGACCAAACTTGTTTGTTTTTATTTTCAGATATATAAATTAGGTTGTTATTATAATCTTGTTTTGCTTTTTCTATCAGTTGTTTGTAATTACTCCTGCTCTGCCTATAATACAACTCAAATTTATTACATGCTAATAGTCTGCGTAGTACATGTAGGTTTTTTAATTCATTACTTTCTAATATTATTTCATTAGTAATCCAACCATTACCTTTTTCCCTATATTTTTGTAAATATTTACACGCATAGGCCATGCTTTGTCTAAACAATTTGAAAAAGATTCCATAAAATTTTCAAAGGCTACATTTACACTGTCAGCTGTAAAACCTGATTCCCATATTACATATTTCAGTTGCAAGATATTTTGCTAACAAAGATTTCTTACCATACTAAACTTACTCATGCTACTGTTAATATTCTCTAATCTTTGTTTTAAAAAGAATGTTGACAATATAGCCCTATGATCTGATATTTACAATCTAATATGTTAATATCGGTGTCAGATTCTACATTTGTAATAATATAATCTATTGAGAATTCACTCAGTTTAGTTATTCTGGTGGGCTGGTCATTTACGAGAGACTTTAAGCCGTAGCTACTAAATAAATCAAACAACATGTCGTTTTTTACACTGCTAGTTAGCGAGTCAACATTAAAATCACCTACTATTATGATACTTTTATACTTTCTAAGTACACAGTTAAATACCGAGTGTAGCTGTTCTAACAATATGTCAAAGTATGGAGAGCTATACAATGAGAGTATGCAAAATTTGTTAATAGCATCACTACACGATACACCAACACATTCAAAGTTGATCTCAACGTTGTATTCTCCCAACTGTGTTATTTCGCCCACTTGCATTTTCAAGTTTTCTGAAATATAAATAGAAGTTCCTCCATCTTCGTGGATGCTGCCATTAAATTGTGCTGCAAGGCAATAGACATGTAGTTGAACAGTGCTGTTTGGGGGTAGCCAGTGCTCTGCGGCACACAAAAAGCTAGGTTGAACTCTGTTTAGAATCAGTTCAAGATCCGTTACTTTATTTATTAAGCACCACACATTGAGGTACAATACTTGTATTTGTACTTTTCCTTTATGGGGACGAAAAAACTTGAATTGTTTTAAGAACATTCCTTTTGGCCAGTTTTGTGGGTTTAACAAATCTGATAGTTCCACTTCATATCCTGTTACTCTAAATGAGGCATTCCGACCTTTTGCCTTACGATCTTCAAATTCAAAGTTCTTGTCCGGCCAGGTGATATTTAGATGTTTTATCACCTCCTCTACAGTCGTCGCCTTTGCAAGTCCTCCTATAAAAATATGTGTTCCACTAGGAGAGACTTTTATAGAAGCGCTATCAGCTCCAGTTGCACAAAAGTGACAAAAGACAAAAAACGCTTTCAGTGAGAACCCTTTAAGTTTCACTTAGTGCTAAGAACACATTTCTTTTTGTATTGTATTTATATTTAGGTACTTATGTTGTTTCTTATTTTTTAAATAATACCCATGTAATCTTATTCTCCGACAAATTTATTTAGGAAAAAATTATTCAACACTATTTATGTGTTTATTATCGTTTTCTGCAAGTTACACTTCACATTTGATGCTAACGACTCCTACAGAGAAATAATGTTCCTTTACAATTACTGTCTTCCAATGTTTGTAATTAAGTATTAAAAACAAACTCAACCTTTTAATTAAAAAAAATTTAACTAGAAAATTATTTAATGTTCGTCACTTTTGTCAATTAAGAAACTTTTACTTTGTATTGTGGTAAGTACTTCTTTGCTATTTTAACACTTATCACGAGAGTTTTATAGACCATAAATAATAAAATAAGGGTCACTCCAAGTATAAAACTAAGTACGTCTAAAAGCAGATATTGATACCACGGCATATCCACCGCAGGGCTTTTCAAGTGACGAGCTCCTTTATGCCTTATAACGTATTCGGTCCACCAAACGGCTTTTTCCAATCCTGTCATTGGTACGTCAGATGTCAGATCTGCAATTTCTCTTACCTTGCTACGATATCTGCATTCATAAGAAAGCCATTTAAATAACAAAGAAATTAAGGAATTGCGGAACTTACTTAGGGTTTTCAGCTACTTCAATTAAAGCTGTCTTTAATTGTTCTTTAGTAAACTGTTCAGGATCCACAGCTTGCGCTATCCCCAAATTAACCATTTTCATAACATTTAAAGGTTGATCTCCGAAAAACGGCATACCTACCAACGGAACACCCTTGGAAATTGCTTCCTCCATTGACTGTAGACCCCCTTGAGTAAGGAAAACTTTAATATTTGGATGGCCTAAAAAATATTATTTATTTATTTGCCAATTGAATAACGACTTGTTATAAAATATTATTTACGCAAAACATCTTGCTGAGGGAACCACTTCCGTATGACCACGTTCTTGGGTTTTCGTGGTAAGTGGTCGTCTTCCCATTTCCAAAAAACTTTGTATGGAACCTCCGATAGGGCATCGATGATTCTTTCTCGTACTTCTGTTGAAAGGTTAGCACTTCTTACGTTTGATCCCAGACTGAAATATATGACTCCTTCAGTGGCGGCGTCCAATTCTTTTTGTAAATCCTACAATGTAAATTATTTTTGTAAGGTAAGTATGTGAAAACATAATATTAAAATTGTCTTATTATTTATTTTAATTTTAGAAGAGAAGATAATATCTATATATTAAATCCCTAACTATCTTACCATAACATGACGACGGGATCTTATATTTCTGGACAGTTTATTTATTATTAAATATCGAGCGAGTGTTTACATAGCAGCTACTAAAATGCGCTGTACATAGAAGGTAGAAAGATAATAGATCTCGGAGCCTCGAACAAAATAAATTAACGATAAAATAACAAACATTAGGAGCAAAATTAGAATAATAACTAAATAACAATAGCTAAGTAGCAAGAAATAAATAATACGCAGTCATAAGAATTAATAAAATTTGCTTAGTGAAGAAGCATGTGGCAAAACATCCTAATAGGAACGTCAACACACAATCAGTCAAATAAGCTTGACCTACATATTCGACAGTGTTTTGGTAAAAAATTGTATTTCAAAAGGGCAGAAATGCTCGAATTTAATTAAGGTTTTTATAAACCAATGAATTTTAACACCTTAAACGGATTATTATTTTTCCTATGAAATCACGTCTGTCTGTCTGTTTCTTTCTAATACTACAACTAAGCGGACCCTTACAGTACTATTAATTATTTTATCTAACACTAACACCTTATACTGTTTCTATGGTGCATTTGAATTCGTTTGTTAAGTTAACTATAAAATACATCGTTCCTTATAAAATACGTCGTCAGTGGTAACGTATTTTATAGCTATTTAAAATACTCTTTAACGAAATAACAATACTTTGTTGACTCGTTACCATAGCACACATAACATTCCATAGACAGACCTATCTAATAACTCAAACAAAATTGAGTTGAAAATGACTAAAACTAAAAGACTAATAAATTTATGATATTCTATAGTGTTAGATAAAATCTTGAAGACAACACGTGTTTTATAGTTTAAAAATCTCGGTCTATTAAATCCTCGCTCCCTACGGTCGCTCAGATTTAAACACCGACCTCGAATTTTAAACCGTCTATAAAACACTTGTTGTCTTAATAGCTATTATTGCTTGCTGTCTAGATCTACTGCATATTCGAAAATCTAAGAAAATGTTTTTAAATTTATTAACAACCATAATGATCTATTAAATATTGGAACATCTATAAAACAGAAGAGTTAAACTATATGCAAAATGCATGGGAAATTATATTTTTCCAGATTTTAAGTCTTCAAGATATTTTGGCTAAGAATTTAAACTGTATTACTGTTATTAGCTGTTATTAATGCCGTTTAGTCAAGAAATAATAATAATTTTTACACTTATAATTAAGCAAACATCTAAATAAATAGTAATAAATTCAAGACCTATCTTTTTAATCCAAGTGTAACAATAATGCTTTGTAATGCCTCCGTAGCTACACGCTTAAGGCAGCTGACTTTTATGCAGAAATCCTCTGGTTCTCATCCTGGGTAGGACAAACATTTTTTTTAATTTTTTTGTTATTTATTTAATTTTGACACCAGTTCTACAATAAAAAAGTAAAAATAACACGATTTGTACAGTAAATTGTAATCTTAATAAGTCATGTAATGAAATAATTAAATTGATCAGTATTTCATCATTATAACATAATTAAATGTTAAAATTTCCGTTATGAGAGGATGAAAACAGTTCAAAAATTAAATAACAATAAAAAATTGGAAAAAGTTTGTTTTACCCAGAATTAGAACCACCCGCACGAAAGAGTATGGATACATTACAAGGCATTATTGTTACTCTGGAATTAAAAAGTGACGTGATCAATTTATTAATATTTATTAGAGGTTTGCTTAATTGTAAACGTAAAAGTTATTATTTTTTGACTTACCTGCACTAATAACAGATAAAAACACAGTTTAAAATACAGTTTAAGTTCTTATCCTGGGGACATAAAACCTGGAAAAATATAATTTCCCTTGCATTTTGCATATAGTTCAACTTTTTTTGGAAATCCTGTATATGTATATAATAAATCCCGATCCCCGCCTGTCTCATGTTGTATTAGTGAGGAGACCCCGCTACTAGCATTAGACTCCAGCTATCTACGCGATATTATATAAGACCAGTATACAGGGTGCAGAATTGACAAGGTATCTGTACGGAAATGCATGTAAATTTAATAATGTGGCTCTATCATCCTCCCTGTGCAATGTGGTTTAAATTGGTTGATAAATCAATGATCAGAATTAAAGTACAGACATAAAAGTAGGAAAATTTGGTGAATGAAAATATGACTAACAATATAAAAAACGGAAATAGTTACAGAACAGTGGTTGTCACTTTCATCGCGCGATGAACTGGCCGCGCAGTATTTTTATACCGTTTGTATTATTTCAGTTAGCCAAACAAATCTCACTACTTTTGTATTTGTACTTCAATTCTTATAAATTACTAATAAACCAATTTAAACCAAATTGCACTGGAACGATAATTCTCTATCTTAAAAAAAATTACATGCGTTTCCCTATAGACACTTGTCAATTTGGCACCCTGTATAATGCTGATATTCCTTTATACAGCGGCCCGCTACAGCATTTGATGAAAATAAGCAAAATTAAATGCGTACGATTTGTGTGTATGATTGGAACATAATCTGCCAATAGCTGGCATTCCCACATAAGATTTCTGGAGGAGACTACATGTGGGGCTACGTACCTTTTTCATCAGGCTAGATTAGAGAGAAATAGGGGGTTGATAGAAAGAGAAGGAAAGAAAGAGATCGAAAAATACGTAGGTTCGATCATGCAAACAAAGCCGCACGTGAAGAGATCAAATTTAACTTAAGTCAGGTTTAACAATTGTTAGGCAGCTGAGATTTCAAGAGGGCAGATATCTGGAAATACTGCACCCTTGGGCATTGGGTTATCATTTACAGTATGAAAACACAACATTTCAGATAAAACTAACCGAACCTAATAAAGACAATCACTATTAATAGGAATAAAGCACCTGCATTTTAATTTAAATTACAATTTTAAATCCTAATAAACGGGGACAAGTTTAGGAAAAGGTGGATTAATTAATTTTAAAGATTATTTGATGTCGATGTTACTATTTAGTAGTAATTACATCCCCAAAATAATACATATTCGCTTGATTATTTAGTAGTTAGATATATACAATCAGTCGCTGACTGCGTATTGAAGAATATACAATATATAATATACTGCGGGACACATTCGGTAGATGTCTTGCAACTCGACACAGCTTATTTTAAAAAGAGGTTAACAAAAAAGCGTGGGGCTTAGATGATGGGTTCTGCTAGTCGGTATTTAGTTCATCTTGATAAAACATGCCAAATTATAATAACGTTTGCTGAAAATGTTAGAATAATTAAATGTTTGCTTAAGTTCCCAAGTTCTTTTATTTTACTGATAGCGGAGAATATGTAATGGCTTACAAAAATTAAACAAGATATGATTTTTATCAGACGAATTCTGTTACGATCTCGGAGAGTCGCGTAAATGTGGAATGTTTAAGTGATTTAAGAGGACAATTTGTATGTTTAGCTTTATTCTAAATTTATAGATTTCTATATATTCAAATTTGCTTCAGATATTTCAATTAATCATGCAAAAAATCAAGTTGCATATTGTTATGCTGAATAAAGGAGGTTCGCTTCTGCTTGCAAGTTTAGGAAACTATGAAAAACGAATTTAAGATTTCAAAACAAATTTATAATGAAACACGTATTTGTTGAGAAAGTTCCGAGGTTTGTCCTTTTTCCATCATTTACAAAAACAGATAGGCGAAACAGGTCGCTGGTACTTTTCCATACTTTTTACGTTTTAAATATTCTCGCATCAAAACGTGATTGAAATTTACATCTACTAGTCATCTCACAAACCGGTACAAGCCGCTCGCTCCAGACTCAAGACGTTGGTTACGTACGGGGCGCGCTCGCTGACTACATAAAATCGATAAGTAATGCGCGGATCAAAAATGCTTATAATAACTTTATTTATAGAGTTATCAAAAATATACAAAAAAAGAATCGCATTGTTTTTTATTAGAATTAATTGATAGACGTAGTTAAAATCGCGTAACTTCCGGAAATCGCGTAAATTTCAAAATTTTCAAAAATTCCTGGAGGGCGTCAGAGTAAAATTTGGGAGATTAATAAAAAACAAATTTGCAGTTTATTGCTAGCTCTATCCGATCAAAAAATTTAAAAAAATGTCGTGGGCAGTTTTTAGGAAATTGTTTTTGAAAATGTCCAAAACGTTGGGCCGCTAGTAATATTTACAATTTTTATATTTTTCAAAGTATTTTTAAATCACTTGATTATGTTTATCAAGAGCTATCAAATAATATGATAATTTGCATTGATTGGATATTTTGCTTTTGAGTAATCGGCCATTAAAATTAAAATCTTCAAAAACCTGTAGCAGACTTCATTTTGAAGATATAGCATTTGAAAAAAAAGCATTTGATTTGTCTTTAGATGCACTACAACGCTATGTATTCAAAATTTCAAAACCGTGTTTAGAAAAAAATCTATACCAAAAAAACAGATCTAATTTCCGTTTTCGGTTCCGATTCCGATTAACGACCTTACAAAGAACTACCTGCAATTAAACAACTTCCACACACTAAATCTTATAACAATTTGTGAAGGGTTCCGAAGATATAAGGAAACTTTACATAGACTTACCATACTTCAGTTCTTTTTTATATTTTTAAAAGAATTTTATGTCATAAAGTTCTAACTCCAATGATCACAGTAAGACTAAAGTACTAACAATTAAAAACTAAAATGTATAGTGTTTAGGTCATCGGGGACGTAGAGCGGAAGCAAAAGAAGTTCGAAATTTGTCTACTTACTTTGGGTAACGGTTTCTTCTCTCTAAGGTGCATATTCCCTAATCCAATAACAATGGGCACATTAGGTCTCACAGGATGAATAATTGGGTTTTCGTTTAAAAACAGCATGCTGACATTTTTTTCTATATCTCCTAAATAAGGTAGATCTTTGCCAATAAGTTTCCTAGCAATTTCATCTTCTCGAGGCAGAATATAAAAGTGGTAATAATATCTAAACCAAATCGAATACAACGTGCTATAAATGCGGTCAAAAAATCCTAGTTCGTCCACAAATGACAAAAATAGATCTGGGTTTAATGCTGGGTGGGTTGGATTCCCTACAGCGTCGTGACCTGATAGAAATGCACCTAACGATGTTACTCCAATCATGGGACATTCAAAACGTGCACTTAATGCGTACAGTGTAGGATAAAGGAACTCCACCAACATCACGTCAAAATGTTTAGTTTTGTCTTTAATTAGAGCCTGCACCTTTGAATCCATCAAATGGGCAGTTGTGACTTTTGACATCATATCCCAAGTGAATTTAACAACGGTGGTTATTGGAAGATCTTTGCTAATTGATGCTTGCATATTTGATTCCCGTATAATGTTATAGCTAGCACCGAGGTCAATTTCAGTCAAATTAACAAGTGTAGGATCATTTAATGGGTTTGGCGTAAGCACCGTAACTTCGTGACCTCGCAGTGAAAGTTCTCTCCATATTGGTTGAAAAACTACTTGATGACTTATCGAAGGTGCCATAAATACACCAAGAATTTTAGCACCATGCGCCACATTTAAACACAGACACGCCAAACATAGAATAATCACTTTAAACATGGTTTATTTTAATTCGAACAGACACTAAATGATCCTGTTAGAACAAGTCTTATATATTATAATTGGAAGTGCAAGTCACTAATTTTAAATGTATTTAGCAAAGAAATAAGAATGTCCTAGAGGGCAGTGGATGACACAGCTTATTTGGAATTAAATAAAGATGAGATAACTTACATACAATTATCTGCGTTGTTGAGTAAATGAGATTAAGATATTGATATTGTACTTGATATGTTTTTATAAGTAGTTAACTTTAATATTTTTCGTATATAATCTATTTTTATATCCAGCAATAAAGCAAGAAGTTAATAGTTAATTCTCATAAAAGTGGCTTCATGATCTTCTAATTATTATTTTGTTACTTTATTCGGTGAAAAATGACTCAAATTACTTTGTAAATTCAGTTATATTGCTTCAAGCATTAAAGTAATCGTAAAAAATCATATGTACATCACTTTCCAATCTGACGCGCAGTCTCTATATTAATTATCAGATTATGACTATCTAATCTAAATTTTATTTCAATTACAATTACAATTACAATTAAAATTAAAATTAAAATTAAAATTAAAATTAAAATTAAAATTAAAATTAAAATTAAAATTAAAATTAAAATTAAAATTAAAATTAAAATTAAAATTAAAATTAAAATTAAAATTAAAATTAAAATTAAAATTAAAATTAAAATTAAAATTAAAATTAAAATTAAAATTAAAATTAAAATTAAAATTAAAATTAAAATTAAAATTAAAATTAAAATTAAAATTAAAATTAAAATTAAAATTAAAATTAAAATTAAAATTAAAATTAAAATTAAAATTAAAATTAAAATTAAAATTAAAATTAAAATTAAAATTAAAATTAAAATTAAAATTAAAATTAAAATTAAAATTAAAATTAAAATTAAAATTAAAATTAAAATTAAAATTAAAATTAAAATTAAAATTAAAATTAAAATTAAAATTAAAATTAAAATTAAAATTAAAATTAAAATTAAAATTAAAATTAAAATTAAAATTAAAATTAAAATTAAGATTAAAATTAAAATTAAAATTACGATTAAAATTAAAATTAAAATTACGATTACAATTACAATTACAATTACAATTACAATTACAATTACAATTACAATTACAATTACAATTACAATTACAATTACAATTACAATTACAATTACAATTACAATTACAATTACAATTACAATTACAATTACAATTACAATTACAATTACAATTACAATTACAATTACAATTACAATTACAATTACAATTACAATTACAATTACAATTACAATTACAATTACAATTACAATTACAATTACAATTACAATTACAATTACAATTACAATTACAATTACAATTACAATTACAATTACAATTAAAATTACAATTAAAATTACAATTAAAATTACAATTAAAATTACAATTAAAATTACAATTAAAATTACAATTAAAATTACAATTAAAATTACAATTAAAATTACAATTAAAATTACAATTAAAAAAACAATTAAAATTACAATTAAAATTACAATTAAAATTACAATTAAAATTACAATTAAAATTACAATTAAAATTACAATTAAAATTACAATTAAAATTACAATTAAAATTACAATTAAAATTACAATTAAAATTACAATTAAAATTACAATTAAAATTACAATTAAAATTACAATTAAAATTACAATTAAAATTACAATTAAAATTACAATTAAAATTACAATTAAAATTACAATTAAAATTACAATTAAAATTACAATTAAAATTACAATTAAAATTACAATTAAAATTACAATTAAAATTACAATTAAAATTACAATTAAAATTACAATTAAAATTACAATTAAAATTACAATTAAAATTACAATTAAAATTCCAATTAAAATTACAATTAAAATTACAATTAAAATTACAATTAAAATTACAATTAAAATTACAATTAAAATTACAATTAAAATTACAATTAAAATTACAATTAAAATTACAATTAAAATTACAATTAAAATTACAATTAAAATTACAATTAAAATTACAATTAAAATTACAATTAAAATTACAATTAAAATTACAATTAAAATTACAATTAAAATTACAATTAAAATTACAATTAAAATTACAATTAAAATTACAATTAAAATTACAATTAAAATTACAATTAAAATTACAATTAAAATTACAATTAAAATTACAATTAAAATTACAATTAAAATTACAATTAAAATTACAATTAAAATTACAATTAAAATTACAATTAAAATTACAATTAAAATTACAATTAAAATTACAATTAAAATTACAATTAAAATTACAATTACAATTACAATTACAATTACAATTACAATTACAATTACAATTACAATTACAATTACAATTACAATTACAATTACAATTACAATTACAATTACAATTACAATTACAATTAAAATTACAATTAAAATTACAATTAAAATTACAATTAAAATTACAATTAAAATTACAATTAAAATTACAATTAAAATTACAATTAAAATTACAATTAAAATTACAATTAAAATTACAATTAAAATTACAATTAAAATTACAATTAAAATTACAATTAAAATTACAATTAAAATTACAATTAAAATTACAATTAAAATTACAATTAAAATTACAATTAAAATTACAATTAAAATTACAATTAAAATTACAATTAAAATTACAATTAAAATTACAATTAAAATTACAATTAAAATTACAATTAAAATTACAATTAAAATTACAATTAAAATTACAATTAAAATTACAATTAAAATTACAATTAAAATTACAATTAAAATTACAATTAAAATTACAATTAAAATTACAATTAAAATTACAATTAAAATTACAATTAAAATTACAATTAAAATTACAATTAAAATTACAATTAAAATTACAATTAAAATTACAATTAAAATTACAATTAAAATTACAATTAAAATTACAATTAAAATTACAATTAAAATTACAATTAAAATTACAATTAAAATTACAATTAAAATTACAATTAAAATTACAATTAAAATTACAATTAAAATTACAATTAAAATTATAATTAAAATTACAATTAAAATTACATTTACAATCAAAATTACAATTTGCAATTAGAATTAGAACTACAGTTGCAATAGTAATTGCAATTACAGTTGCACAGATTCTGCACTGAGTGGAATAGATGTGCAACCAAAACGAATTATTTCGTTAAGAAGATTCACGTTGAAAACATAACACAGTGCTGTAAGTGCAGTGCAATAAGTGATGCGGTTAAAATCCCGCTCACTGCTTTTATTTTAATTGCTAATTATCATTTTTGTTTTATAAAAACTAAATTTTTCGATTTGGTTAAGGTTGCAGTACACAATGACGGCTTATAACTCCGAAATTACGATCTTTTCGCATGCGTATGTTGGTAGCCTAGTTGGAAAGCAGGTGTTGTACGATCGCGACACAACAACGGTACTGAAGGTTAGCGGTTCAAATTCAGCTCACCGTTAGTTTTTTCTAATTGCATGTATTAGTTTTATTTTATAAAAACCAAATTTTGTTTTAGTACTCCATTAGTTAAAGAAATTGTTAAATTACACAAATTAATATTTTCTGTTTTTTATTAGTCAAAATTTTATTATCAAAATATGATTCAACGAAAATTTAGTTAAATATAATGTATTGCATAATTTAATTTTTTTTTAACAAAGGGTAGTACAGAAACAATATTTAGTTCTTACAAAATAAAACTGACAATTAGAAATTAAAAAAAAAATAATTACAAAAAGCAATTAGAGAGATTTGAACGGCCGAACTTTCGGTACCGTTGTTGTGTCGTGAGCGTGCAACACCCGCTTGCCAACTGTATAAGTTAAATTTGGGTATCGCAATCGTAAACGAATTAATTAAAGCCGCAATTAAATCGGAAATTTTTCAAAATTTCCAGAAATAATACAAAAATATCTGTTCTTCATGATTATGACGTCTAAAATTGACGTGCGCAGTTTAAGAACATATTAAACGAGATTTTTAGTTTTCCCAACATATCTGCCTGTTTGGCTGGTCTTGAGACACATCGTATATGTCAAAACTTCTTGCTTTGTTTACGTCGATTTCGGTGATTTCCTTTGAACAAGAAAAAGTACAAAACGTACAAAATAACACAGTTTTCGCGCCCTGGTGTCCCGAGCCCTAGTGTCTCGCGCCCTAATGGCCGGCGCCCTAGTGTCCTCACGCCCTAGTGTCTTTGCGTCCTGATGGCCCGCGCCCTATTGACCCCGCGCCCTATTGACCCCGCGCCCTAGTGACCCGCGCCCTAACAGCGGCGCCCTAATATCCGCGCCCCAATGTCCGGATCCGAAGTTGCCGATAATGCGTTTGTCTTTAGATGGTATGGGACAGCATTTTATGTATGATTCCACATTATTATTTTATTAATGGCGTTGTATTTGCTGCAACTAATACGTTGCATTATATTATTTTTTTCGCGCTTTATTTTTGTGCTTACTTACGAAGGCGGAGTGAGAAGTTTGGTAAAATTGCAACAGAGGGCGTCACAATCGCAAATCCCAGATGACATTTGTCAATATTATCTGTTACTAGGCCACATTAAATTTTTCAGACAGATCTGTCATTTAGTTTAGCTTTGACAGCCATTGAAAGCAGACAACCTTTCATATTTTTGCAAACATGAAAAAAAGTGAATTTCGTGTAATAATGAAACATTATTTTTTGCGTGGAAAACCCATTACGCAAACCAAAAAATAGCTAGATAAATATTATGCGGACTCTTCATCATCAATTAAAATGATTCACATGTGGTTTACTAATTTCGTTGTGGTCTTACAAGCACAACTGATGCCGAAAGTTCAGGACGCCTAAATGAGGTCACCACACCAGAAATGATTGACAAAATCCATGGTATTGTATTGCAAGACTGCAGAGTGAAAGTGCGCAAGATAGTACGCATTTCAGATGAAGGTGTGTCCAATATATGTTACACGAACATTTGATAAAAAAATGCTATCCGCGCGATGGGTGTCGCGTTTGCTCACAATTGACCAAAATTGCACACGCGTGACAACTTCAGAGGCAGGTTTGGCAATGTTCAAGCGCAATAAAAAGGAGTTTTTGCGTCGTTTCATAATTGTGGACGAAGCATGGATCCATCACTATACACCGGAGACTAAGGAACAGTCTAAACAGTGGATTTCTACTGGCGAACCTGCGCCGAAAAAGGCTAAGGCGGTTTTAGCGCCCAACAAGGTCATAGCCACAGTTTTTTGGGCTGCACGCGGCATAATCCACATCGATTACCCTGAAAAGGGAAAAACAATCAACGGCAAATATTATTGCAGCTTTTTGGACCGTTTCGACGAGGTTTGTGGGGGGTTGAAGAAATCGTATTATTCGGAAGGGATCGAAAAATTGGAAAAACGTTGGACTGCGTGTATCGACCTAAAAGGCGACTACGTTAAAAAATAAATTGAGTTTTGGCCGAAAAAATTATTCCTATTTTCATTTTTACCAAACTTCTAACTTCGCCCTCGTATGAAGATCTATTCTTTAAGTTTTAAGATAGTGCAATACATTTTGTTTTAATTTTTGGAGCCTCTGAACATTGGAGACTCCAGACGCGCCTAGTGCCTTATATCTAATCGGGCCACTTTTATGGGGCTATATTGTTGTGCATAAATATGAAACGCAAACGATTTAAAATTAAAGGAATGTTCAGGCGAAGTGCTTCATTTTTTTCAGAACACATGTTTGATGGAACTTAGTCATCCTGATAATTTTTATTAAAATTAACTATACTTTTACAAATTCTAATTGTAATAATTTTAATACAGAATGACCACAAAAAAAATTTGTTGTATTTTCTAACAACACAAAGGTGTATCATTTTATTAAACTGCATCTTCTGCAATAAAAATTATGTCGACAACAAACTTTAAATTCCTATTGTTTACTGACTGCGTTGGGTAAAAAATGTCCCTGATTAAAAAATTGACGGGGTCGGGGTTCCATTGAACCCACTGGACCACATAGTTACGCCACTGACCACTGTCGAAATGAAAAAGAGTTTATCAGCAATACTAAAAGCACGTAAGTTATATAGGTACAATGTATAAGTTGTAGAGTAGATATGAAAAGAATAAACAATACACTTAAAAACAGCGATTTAACAAGTCATGCTTATTATTAATAATAATAATGATGAGAGAGTAAATATAGCTAACTCATATTCAAGGTGAACGTCAAACGGAGTTTACGCAACTATTATAACGATAACTGTCGGTAGGTTAGTACAGACAAGTGCTTAAACCATCAAACGTATTCTCGCTGCTAATACAGTAAAATATATTTGTAAAAATGAGTTTGGTTTCCAAATTAATACTAACAACAGAAAATCCCGCTTTTGCTAGTTATGTAGCATGTGGTTCTGTGTTAGTGCTAAAAACCATGTTCATGGTACCTTTGACTGGTAGACAAAGATTTAAACATGCTGTAAGTACAAAAATAATGATACATACTTGATTATTCAAAATATGAAAATGTAAAACTAATAATAATATCAGTAATAATCCAGCATATCTATGGAAGTGATCAAATTTTAATTCAACTTAAAAAAAAAGGAAAAAAGAAACACAGTTGTACCTAGTGCAAGCTAAACACCTTTTCAGGTGTTCTAAAGCAATAATTAATATTTTAAAAAATAATTTGATCCATGCTGAAGGTTATGTATTAGAATTACTATTTATGTGCTTTTCAGGTTTTAACTTCACCGGAAGATGCTACATATTTTAAAGGAAGAACTACCAATGCATCGCATGAGGATGTTGACCGCGTGCGCAGGTACCATTTTACCTAATACTTTACATAAATATTCTACTTCTACTATCGTTTTATATTGCTATGATATTTGGAGGTGTATGTTTTTACTGGGGTATTGTAGTTCCTAGGAGGCAATTTTTGGGATGCTTGCTACAATTCAATTTGAGATTGGAGGTTTGTAAAGGCTGTAAGGTTTTGATATTCTAACTTTTAAACTCAGGGTTGCGTATTATTGCTGTAATTTCTTGTTATAAATTCTAATAATTTATATTTTTCATATTTGTGAGGTTTGTTTTTACTGAAAGAAAAGAAAAACACAATCAGATTGATCCGATTTTTATTTATGTTAGTTTTAATTATAATTTAGTTCAGAATTGTTCAAAAGGTTTAATTTATAAGAAGTTTTAGACTTACTTGTTTTGTGCATTGATTAATGTCATTATGGATGTCAGTTTCAATGTCACAAACGTATAAAAGAATACTTATTGTCATGAGATTTATTTGTTTGTTCAAAAAAATGGGAATCAAGAAGAAGACAAAAGAATGGAAAATTTGTTTAGGTAGTTACGACTCGTCTTTGTAAACAAAGACAGAGAATTTTAAATCCCCTGGATGAATAAAGAGGAAAAACGAGTTTAAAAGTAATGTAAAGTTGGCAGAGTTTGTTGCTGACTTGCGTAGTTAGTTATTTTTCTGGCTGGAACTGTCTTGCTTTTTGTAGGTCTTTGTATACTGAACAGCCTTTATAATTGGCCGGGTGATTTTGATCGAATAATGCACATTTAGAAGGGTATTTGGAGGTTTTTTGCATACAGTGGTATTGTGTTTCCCACCGCATTTAACACATACGTATGGTTTTGTACAGTAGGATTTGGTATGCCCATATTCCTGGCATCTCATACATTGAGGTATAACGTTTTTTTTCCTAGGTGCTGCAATTGAAACTTTGATGTTACTTAAGTATTTGATTTCGTATATGTTCTTGTTGTTTCCCTGCGGCTCAAGGTCCACCATAAATAGAGGTAGGGGATCCTTTGTTACACGATGACGTATGTTGATTATATTGCGTACGTTATGTCCTAGTTTGGCCAGTTCAGCTTTAATTTCGTTCGTTGGTACCGAGTGATGGAGATTTCTAATTGCTACTCTATATGCCCGCTCTTGTTTGAGTTGGTAGGTGTGGTGGACTATGTTATCATCTTTAAGGTGTTTTTCTAGTTTTCGGTAGGAATCTGTATTTTGGATATTAATTTTGATTGTATTGTTTGTTAACGCTTTGGTATAAAATTGTCCTTTTTCTAGAACTCTTGATATACTTTTGATCATTTGTTCGTAGTTAACTACTCCATGTATATATATAGGTGGCGGTTTATGCGTTATTGGTTGCTGTTGTTCATTGTTGTTTTCTTAGGCATTGCTATTGTTTTCTGGTTGTGAAAGGACATCATATCTGTTATTCACGTTAGTTAGTGAGAACTCATTAATTACCAAAGGGGACTTCGTTCTCTTTCGTTTTATTCTAGGTGCTATTACTTGCCATGCATTTTGGTTTTCTGCTGGTGTTTCCTGGTCACTAGAATCTTCCATAACTTCCGTAGGATTATTTCCTTGTAAGGTTGGTATGTCATTATAGTTTGATTCGTCTAGGGTTTGGTTATTTAAGTTGATTTGCATTGATCTATAACTTGAACCTTCAAGGTTATATGCTGAATAAATTGGCATGCAATTTTGGCTTTGTGCTGCAAGTGAATAACAGAAATTCTGTGAAAATAAATGACTTTCTCTCTGGGGCCGTGCGGCCTCGATTTAATCACGCGATAGCACTTGAACTCTTATTGCACTCCGAGTGGTCTAATGGCGAACGCACCATGGTATGTCACCAACCAAACACTCCACGAAGACCTGGGGGTCCCATATATAGCTAACGAAATCGAAAGATTAGCAACTGCATACCACTACAACCTCGTGGGGCACGATAATAATCTAGTGGGTCAATTAACCCGCGCACCAACAATTCCCAGGAGATTGAAGCGCCAGTGGCCACATGACCTCACCCAGCAGCTTAACCAAGAATAATTTAAGCCTTATTTGGGAGTAAAATCAGTGGATGGATCTCCCTCAACTCAGTAGTATGTACATATATACCATTTACTTATTACTCATTTACATTATGTATATAAGAGTAGATTGTAAATAAGCAAATAAACAAACTAAAAAAAAAGTAATGTAAAAGTGATTGTGAATATAAAAGAAGAAAATACAACTAATTATCAACGAATTGTGAAGAGTCCAGAAGAATAACAAGTATAAAGCGATCCAGAAAGTTTTTCCAGTTGTGATGGTGGTAAAACCAAGTTTAAAATAATATAAAACAGACCAGAGGAAGGTTCAAACTAAAGGCGAGTGTTTGCGGTTACTTGAGGAACCTGCAAACTAGTGAAGTAGAAGTTGGACATTCATCGTTTGCTCGAGTGAAGGATATCCCAATAAGGAGACGTTAAGAGAAGTGTTCTTCTTTTAAAGGACGATAGTATTTAGAACAATTTATTTGATTTTTCGCAAGTTTCATTAGAAAATTGATTTATTAAATAAAACCTTTTTTATTGTGTAACGTTGATATTGTTTTGTGTTTATGCTATCTCAAATTTATTTATTAATAACTTGTCTTACAAGCTAAATAACGACCCTGAGAAAGTTAATAAAGAGTCTCATAGAAAATATAATTTAGAATTGCGTGAATTGCTGGCATTTAGGGAATTGTTTTCTAGTAACTACATGCACACGCATATCATTGCAATTAATTGGCCCCATATTGGGCGCCAATTTTAATTAACACTTGCCTTTAGTTTGAATCTTCCTCTGGTCTGTTTTATATTATTTTAAACTTGGTTTTACCACCATCACAACTGGAAAAACTTTCTGTTATTCTTCTGGACTTTTCACAATTCGTTGATAATTAGTTGTATTTTCTTCTTTTATAGTCACAATCACTTTTACATTACTTTTAAACTCGTTTTTCCTCTTTATTCATCCAGAGGATATAAAATTCTCTGTCTTTGTTTACAAAGACGAGTCGTAACTAACTAAACAAATTTTCGATTCTTTTGTCTACCTTCTTGATTCCCATTTTTTTGAACAAACAAATAAATTTCATGACAATGAGTATTCTTTTATACGTTTGTGACATTGACACTGACATCCATAATGACATTAATCGATGCACAAAACAAGTAAGTCTAAAACTTCTTATAAATTAAACCTTTTGAAAAATTCTGAACTAAATTATAATTAAAACTAACATAAATAAAAATAGTATCAACCTGATTGTGTTTTTCTTTTCTTTCAGTAAAAACAAACCTCACAAATATGAAAAATATAAATTATTAGAATTTATAACAAGAAATTACAGCAATAATATGCAACCCTGAGTTTAAAAGTTAGAATATCAAAACCTTACAGCCTTCACAAACCTCCAATCTCAAATTGAATTGTAGCAAGCATCCCAAAAATTGCCTTCCAAGAACTACAATACCCCAGTAAAAACATACACCTCCAAATATCATAGCAATATACAATGTGTCCCAAAAGTAGCCGAACATAGGCAAAATACATGGTGAAACTAAAAGCATCGTATAATATCTCTCAGAAATGCGAACGTCAATTTTAGATAGCATGCTGATGATGCACAAATAATTTTGTATTATTTGGCAGACAGCCCAGTTGGTAAGCGGGTGTTGTACGGCCGCGACACAACAACGGTACCAAGGGTGCCGCGTTTTAACTCTCGCTCACCTACAGTTTTTTTTAAATTGTTATCAGTTTTATTTTATAAGAACTAAATTTTGTTTTTGTACTCCATTTTCTGATTTAGTTCCGTGTTTAATTAATTACTTTAAGGTTGCAATACACAGTATCGGCTTATAACTACGAAATTACTTTCTCCCCGGATGCGTATGTTGGTAGCTCAGTTGGAAAACGGGTGTTGCACGATCGCGACACAACATCGGTAACGAAAGTGCTGCGATTCAACTCCCGCTCACAGCAAGTTTTTTTTTAAATTGCTAATTATCAGTTTTATTTTATAAGAACTATATTTTGTTTTTTACTCCATTTTTCGATTTAATTTTAGCTTTAATTAATTACTTTAAGGTTGCAGTACAAAATATCGGTTTATAACTCCGAAACGACAATCTCCTCGCATGCGTGTGTTGGTAGCCCAGTTGGAAAGCAGCTGTTGTACGACCGCGATACAACAACGGTACTGAAGGTGCTGCGGTTTAAATTCAGTTCACCGTCAGTTTTTTTAATTGCATATACCAGTTTAATTTTATAAGAACTAATTTTGTTTTTACACTCAATTAGTTAAAGAAATTGTTAAATTACACAAATTATTATTTTCAGTTTTTTATTGGTCAAAATTTTATTATGAAAAGATGATTCAACGAAAATTTAGTTAAATATAATGTATTGCGTAATTTAATTTTTTTTTAACAAAAAGTAGTGCAGAAACAATATTTAATTCTACAAAATAAAACTGATAAATAGAAATTCAAAAAAAAATTATTACAAAAAGCAATTGGCGAGATTTGAACCGCCGAACTTTCGGTACCGTTGTTGCGTCGTGAGCGTGCAACAACCGCTTGCCAACTGTTTAAGTTAAATTTGGGTATCGCAGTCGTAAATGAATTAATTAAAGTCGCAATCAAACCGGTGGTTTACCGAAATTTCTACAAATAATACAAAAATATCTGTTCTTCATGATTATGACGTCTAAAATTGACGTACGCAGTTTAAGGAGATATTAAACTAGATTTTCAGTTTTCTCAAGTTATCTGCCTATGTTTGCCTAGTCTTGGGACACATTGTATATGTCAAAACCCCTTGCTTTGTTTAGGTCGATTTCGGTGATTTCCTTTAAACAAGGAAAAGTACAAAACATTAGCAAAATTTTGTAGTTTGTTTTTGTTTTTCTACATTTTAATTTACATTCTTAGTTAGCATACAATGTAGGTAACGAGTATTAAATTACGTATACAAATAACTTATAATTTATTATCCTCTAGTTACCTCAAAGATGGGGTAGAATCTGCAACCCAAGTGACAATTGATAAAGCTGCCCGATAGCATACAAAATTAAACCTGTCAAATTAGGACATTTATTATTGGAATCACAACCTTAATAATGATGTTAATCTCAGATTTGCAATAACATCTGAATTAAAAACAGCTGTCTTTAATAATAATAAAAATAGGCAGATCATTTGTTATTGGACTTGCAGATTCTAAATCCATTTTTTCTGTAACTGGAATATAGTAAATAATGTTGCTTAAATAATTTTATTTCTGATTTTAAGGGCACATCTGAACGACCTTGAAAACATTCCCATTTTCTTCTTTGCTGGATTCGCTTATTTACTAACAGATCCTAATCCATCAACGGCTATCAACTTGTTCCGAATTTATACAGTTGCAAGATGTATTCATACTTTCGTTTATGCAGTGTACGTCGTTCCTCAACCAGCAAGAGCAGTATCTTTTTTTGCAGGATACCTTATAACTGGTTACATGGCTGTAAAAGCGTTTTTGCATTTTAATGCTTGGCCTTGTCCTAGGTCTTTCGGAGGTTTTCAACCGATAATGTGATTCAAGAGACAAATATGAAGCACGTGATAAGTGTTTGTTATATTTTGATAGTTTTCCTTTTAGATTTTAGTGTAACCGTTACTTGTTTACGTGGTACCTAATAAATGTGTTCTTTCATACTGATCAATGAGGTGTTTTATTCAAGACTAACACAAATAGTGCTAGGTCCAGGGTTGGCGCGGATAGGATGGCCATTCACTGGCGATCGCGGTAATGCAGCAATGCTTTCCGTGGTCGGTAGTTAGATGTGTGTCCCAAAGCTGCACAAAACACGGCGACTCGTTTCAATTTTATTTGAATCGTTAAACTTTCAGGAATCTTATTTAATTTTATTTTACCCGCTAGTGCCAGAAATTTTCTTTATTTTATTTTAACCGCCAGGTTACCAGAAAACTTATTTATTTTGAGGTAATCTGAAAGAAGAATCCGTCAGTTTTACTTTCACCGATTTTTACCAGAATTTTCATTATTTATCGACCGGCAGGTTATGAGAATGTTGCGACGTAAAACTTATTTTATTTCAACTAACCTACAAAGTTTTAATTACCCGGTAATTAAGATATTCCCAGAGGCTTTGAAAAGTAGTTTATAGCTAATTTTCACCCTGTAAAATTTCAGAAACCAGTTTAAATTGGTCTTCATTTGCAACCCAACAACCCATAATTTGACACTTCAACGTTTAATTTCCATGTCATATCACGTGCGATCAGCACAAGCTTCAAAATTACTTTAGTTATCAATTTCTAAATTAATTAAAGCCAGAAAAAGTATACTTTCTGCACTTACCTGACGAATTCACCACAAAAACACACCACAAGCTAATTTTCTTTACCAGATAACCAAAATATCTAAAAAACGAGTAAAAGCTAAGGTGTAAAAACAGCGCATCAAGCAAAGATCCACATTTATTTGCACATCATTTTATTACAGACAGCCGTGGACTTCATATTCGAGTGAACAAAATAGTATATTCTGTAACAAGTTTGGAATATGGCATATTCCACACGAGCGGAAAGTTTGTCACCAGAGCCGAAAGCCGGATTTTAAGTGTTCTATTTAAAATACGCTTTGATTGTAACTGTCAAAAAACAGTTGATAGGCGAGAGGCGCAACCTTCATTACTCAGAACGGTGTGGAATGAAATATTCTATATCAAGTGTAAGATTGTAGTTATTCCATAATTAAAAATTGTATCAGAATGCTTATATTCTAAAATAGTCGTAGAAAACATTACATTTTGTGTGTGTAAAACTCAATTTTGATTACAGAAAGCACATAGGTTAAGTGGCAACCATTTTGATCACAAAACGCGTATTAATAAATATGCGATTGTTTCTTCGACAGCTGTCCGGCTTGCATCGGAAGAAAATTAATATTCACTCTTTTCAACCAATCAACAACCAGAGAGAGAAAAGGGGGCTTACCGTTCCGGAAGGATAATTCAGTCAGTGGTGTACCGTTCCGGAGAGTCATTTTGCTTAATTGTCAGATATGTTTTGTAGACAATATTATCTAATTCAATCACATAAAATACACAACTAGATATTTAAAATTGTATAAATAGGAATAATAAAAAATTGTAGATAATTTTTATTGACACTGTTCTGTTTATTTCCGGCGAATTCTGGCGCCCGAGTTATCCAGGGTAATTTAACCTTTCCCGAACCGTCAGTTCAGTGGAGGGTTGGCGTATTATAGTCGTACTCCTGTTCTTATCGATGTGACTTCGGATTTAGACGTGTTTGTTTTAATTCAGAACGTTCTGCCTAATAGAAATGATAGTACTAAGTGTATCACATAAGCAGGAAATTTTGCTTTAACCATTTTTAAATTAATCCCATTTGCTATGGCTTATCGTTTTCAAAAATCTAGATGACATCAGGCACGGCGATAGTAGTATGTTGCCTAACAACAAGAAACATTATCAGCAATGAAAAATATAAAGTACACCACGTAAGCAAGTCAAAGAGCAACGTAGTAGAGCTTTTAACCGAAATACGCAAACCATATAAAGCAAATGGGAAGTTGTTACTGATAGTAATTTGATAGCAATCGCTGATTAAGATTATTTCAACGAAGTTAACGTAACTGCAACGATTCCTGACAGTGTAGATAACAAACCCTGCATTTTCACTACTACATTTTCTCTACTAAAATAAAGTAAACTTTTAAAAATGAGTTTGGTTTATAAAGTAATATCAGCTGTAGAAGATCCCACTTTTGCTAGTTATGTAGCCTGTGGTTCTGTATTAGTGCTAAAAACGATGTTAATGGTGCCTTTGATTGATAGAGAAAGAATCAAATATGGCGTACGTATTAAAATATAATAAATGATTATTACATAAACGAAAATGTAAGCTCATATCTGAGTAATATTTGTAGTAAATCGGCAATCGATAGGAGTGATTAAGGATTAAATTAAAATTGAAAAAAAAACCGAATGAAAAACACAAGTTTTTATCGTGGAGACTGAATGCCGGTTTATTTAAATTGTAACATTTACTTGGAAGTGCAAAATTTAGATTGTCAATTACGAATGATTGTTTTTATTTATTCACTCAGGACAGCACCAATCATTAATGAAACTTAACCGGTTCTGATAGCATAACAAAAATGAAAAGTATTAGGAATATAACCAATATATGTGCTTTTTAGGTTCTCGTTTCACCGGAAGATGCAAATTTAAGAGTTTTCAAAGGAAAAACGATCACTAAATCACATGAGAATGTTAACCGCCTGCGCAGGTACAATTTTTACTCATACTTATATATTCATAAATAATTAAAAACCGTTTAAGCAGGTCGTTGGTTTTTCCTGCATATACAGGATGTATCAAATTGCGTGTTAACTATGGGGATCTCGCTTATTTGAAGAGATATAACGATGGTTAAATTAGAGAAAAGTTGTGGAATTTTATGCCCATTAATAATCTAAAAAGAAATCTTTCTTAGTTTCTGAATAAACTAAAAAAACTGAAAGTTTGGATTTTTGTTTTCGGTTATAACTCATTTGTCATTTATATTACATATTTCTAGTTCACGCAATATTAGGACACTATCTTATACTGAAACTAAATTTTTGATCAGATTTGGTACAACTGTTACCATTGCTCATTTTCGACTGTCAACTTTTTTTTTTCTTATGGTCGGCATTTTACATTTTCTCATATTTGAATGGAGTTTTTAATTCTGATTTCAACGATGTGTCACACTTTGCATTTTGTTTGTTTTGAACATTTTATAACAAAAACTAAAGATTTCATAAGAGTGTCATGGAACGACACGTCATTTAATTTATTTTGAAAACATTCTAGTAGGCCATGATCTGACAGAAGTAAACCAAAACACCACTTTTATTTACTTTGCCCTTTAGATACATTAGGAACGCGAAAATATCAGGAAACTTTGTTTTGGGCGTAGGCAGCAGGTTAAGTTATTTTTTACAAAAGCAAATGAATGACATAGTTATTAACACAAAGATTGGAGAGCTTATTTTAGATGAGCTTGTGAGCATGTTTTACAAAGGTGTTAAATGTTTTGAACATTTATTTAATAATTGTTTAAATTAGTGCAGTTCTAGTGTTATCTGTTGTATTTATTTAACCTGTTATTCAAATTTATTATGTCAGTTGCAAACATTAAAACTGCAAGTGGAATTTTCAGTAAATTGTGTATGTTAGAAAATTTGTCATTCATTTGGTTTTATAAAAAATAAGATAACCTGCTGCCTACGCTCAAAACAAAGTTTGCCGAAATTTTCGCGTACTTCATGTATCTAAAGGTAAAAGTAAATAAAAGTAGTGTTTTCTTTTACTTCCATCAGTTCATGGCTTACTACATTTTTTTTAAAATAAATTAAATGACGTGGTCTTTCCATGACACTCATGAAATTTTTATTTTCTGTAAAAAATGTTCAAAACTTGAACAAAACGCAAAGTGTGACACATCGTTGAAATAAGAATTAAAAACTCTATTCAAATATGAAAAAATTTAAAATGCCGACCATAAGAAAAAAAAAAGGTGACAGTCGAAAATTAGCAATGGTAGCAGTTATACCAAATTTTAATTGAAAAATTTAGCTTCAGCATGAAAAAGTGTCCTAATAATGCGTTTACTAGAAATATGTAATATAAATGACAGATGAGTTATAGCCGAAAACCAAAAATCCAAAATTTCAGTTTTTCCCGGTTCTTTCAGAAACTAAGCAAAATAGGTCTAATATCTTTTTAGGTTATTAATAAGCATAAAAGTCCACAACTTTTCTTTAATTTAAACATCGTCGTATCTATTCAAATAAGCCAGATCCCCATAGTTAACAAGCAATTTGATACATCCTGTATACTTTAATTTTCATATTACCTACATACGGAACAAGCGCCGTTTTACTTTTTATTCTGAATTACGAGAAACAAAATTACATTCACGTCACAAATTGAATTCAAAAATTTGAAATTAATTGTTTGCAATCAAAAATCTATTTTGTAACGTGAAAAAATACATTTCTTGATGTCTGAAAGTCTTTAAGACAACTTAAAATGAAATAATAAAAGTACAAAAAATTATACCTAAACTAGAAATAAATTAAATTCATACGTCAATAAATAATTTTTTGACGTCATAAATGAATTTTTGATGCTATTAAAAGAATTTCTAACGTCAATAAAATGTTACGTCAAAAAAAACAATTTTCACGTCAAAGTAGGAAAACTACCTGCAATTAGGGCATATTAGAGATAAATGTAAGTGCAGATGTTGTATGTCAAAATTTAAGTAAACGTCATAGAAACAAGCATTTTAGAAATCTGATTTGCAGTGGCACAGTTTAAGTGTTAACTTTAAATTGCCGTTGATAGTAAGTATAAACATTCTTAGGTATAAACCTTCTATTAACTCGGCATAAAGTGCTTTCTTGTGACAATTAGAGCACAAAATGTTGTGTGGCGACCGACTAAGACTTTGCTACTACGCCAGTTGCGCCGTTAGATGGTGACATTTTCTGACGCAATAAATGATTTTTGACGCCAATAAATACATTTTTGACATGAGAAAAAATGTTTTATTAATTATTATAAATAATTATGGCTAAAGAATAGCACTATGTTAATTTATCATTTAATTCTAACATCTAAGCGATGTTCAGACATCGACAAATAATTGTTGACGTTACAATCAGTTTTTAACGTCAAAAAATTATTGTGACTGACACCAACAAAATTTGTCTACTTATTAATAATTTCATACATGTTTATTAAATTCTACCTAAAAAATGATGATTATGATGAAAATGAATTGTCAAAACATCAATATTTGACGTCAGAAAATTAATTTTTGACGTCAAAAAACGAATTATGATGTCAAAAATCTATTGTAGACGTCTGTCAATGATTTTATGAAGGTAATTATTGACGTCGATGGATATTTCTGCCCCCAATAAATGATTTTTAGACAACAATAAATGTTTAATAAAAAGTAAAACGGCGTTCCATACCTGCATCAAACTTCTCGGTTTAAATACTCAATTTAAGTAATTGTTAACTTGTGCTTAAATAATTTTATTTCTTATTTTAAGGGCACATCTGAGCGACCTTGAAAACATTCCAATTTTCTTCTTTGCTGGATTCGCTTATGTGCTAACAGATCCTAATCCATCGACGGCCATCAACTTGTTCAGAACTTATACACTTGCAAGATGTGTTCATACTTTTGCTCATGCAGTTTATATTGTTCCTAAGCGAGCAATATTAATTGCTTCTTTGACAGGATACATTATAACTGGTTATATGACTGTCAAAGCGTTTTTGCATTTTAACACGTTTAATGCTACTCGGGCAATCGCCACTTTTGCCACAAGCCAAATTATTTTTTTATATACAGCATTCAAAATATTCTACAACGTTATTTTATACTTATTTTAATATTTTTTCTAAATCCGCGTGATCGGCATTGCATAATAGAATTTATAAGTACATTACCATTAAGATTTCACACGCTGCGCTGCAGCGTAAAGTAAATTCAAGTTGTGTTTGGTTAAAATTCGAGAACATTGTATTTCCTTGTATTAAAAATAAATATATTCTTAATAAATACAGCACAATTTGGTGTGTTCATAGATGTGGTGGCTAATCAAGATAACGTTTTTATTTTCACTTTTAAGCAATAATGTTATTCTTTAGTAAAAGAACTACGCTGCGCTTAGAAGCCGTAAATCCCAGTCATTTGAGTTTTTGAAAACAGAATCGGTATTTCAAACTACTTCCCCTAACTTTAACACATTTTTCCTACATCTTTTGATTGAAATATTAAAATGTGCTGAGATAATTCAGTTCACAAATTTCCGAATTTTTTTATGTCTGAATAAGCTGGAAGAAAACTTTAAAAAATCAACGAAACAGGATCGCTGATTGACTGATCAAAAATCTAAAATGTACAACGGCGAAGAAGCGGCGGAGATAAACATTTGTCCGCCAAAATTTGCTAGAATACAATTTTTGTTTTATTGCTTTTGTACATTTTGCACATAGTTTTATAAAAAATCATTTTAAAAATTTGCTTCTAGCTACTACCCTGTATTAAAAATTGCAACAATAATTTAATTTTTTGTAAATAAAACAATTCCTAACTTCTTCAACAGGTTTTTTATTTTAGTTTTAGCCTTATACGTATTTCGACATATTGACATGTCATTTTCAGAGGAAAAATTAAAAAGTAAACAGTTGGTGTTAAAATAATAAATCTTTATAACTTGATCTTAGTTTTCTATATCTGTGTCCAGATGACTTGATATCTCATTCCAACACGTCCAATATTGGTGAATTTAAAAGACCAATTTTCTCATTCATTAAAAGTGCAGATTTTAAATGTTTGTGAATTTCAAATGCTTCTAGTATATCTAATTTACGTTTATCATCACAAAAGTGTAAAAATGTTATCGTGTTATTGGATGTCATTGAATCATTGTGTTCTAGTAAGTGTTTAGCGTAATTGGATTTGTGGGGGTGTTTATACTAATATCAAAACTTCTAATTGTCTGGCCTATATAAACCGAATTACAGTGCGAGCAATTTGTTTATGCTTGATTTTAGTAAATTGTCTGTTTTTTCTTTAGCAGGGTTCTGAGAAAAATCGGAGTTATATTTTGCTACTCCCAGGACTCAACCGAAGGACTTTGTCTGTGTAGGACCATTAGCTTGCGCTAGATCCAGCAACAGTTATTGTAATAGTTAGCTTGAACACGATCGAGCAACCGATGTTTTTGGTAGTTTTAGATTTTAGCTCCGCTTCGATCCTGAAACGAACTGACTCTCGGTCCAAAATGCAGCGCTTTCATACTCTTCTTTGATCCGCGTCGCATAGCAAAATAAACAAACATCGATCGTCGCCGCATAGCAAAATAAACAAAATAAACAAACAGTTGCAGTGGCGTCCGTAGCAGAAACGGAAGTCGCCTGTTGTTTAATTTCACATGTCGATAAAAACAAACGGTTTCAGGTCTTAGTATTTTCTAAAAGCCGTCTATTGCTTAGCTACGTACAAAGCAGACAGACCTGCATGTTTTCCGTCATTTTTGTAATAACTACTTTTTATTTGGACATGAGAGAACGCGAGTTAAAAAGGGTCGAGATACCTGACAAACATCTGCGCAACTCTGATGCTCCGCTTAATTTATCCAAAAATAAAAAGATTGCCTAAATTTTTAGTATATTTTGTTTTCTACCAATATAAAAATCTTTTGTAATTTAAATTACTTGTGGGTGAAGCTTTTACCAAAACTGGTCGCAAACAGCTGTTAGATTCCGAATTACTTTTATAACCGTCAGCACTAGGAAGGAGAGCGGTTAGGGTACACAAAACCCTTAGAATTGTATTGTGCCCCCTTAGTGCGTTTAGTTGTTATACTTAGAAAATAAAACAGATCTCCTCTAGACCGTATCAAACAAAATTTTATACAGCTGCCACTGGTTTTACCGACTGCTTTAAGTAAAACAAAAACGCGGAACATCTAATCCACGGGAACTCTGAGTTCACGGAACCACCTGATCCGAGCTACGTCACTGTTCGTCAAAGTTATCACTTTATCATTATCAGAAACAAAAAACGCATAGAAAAGTTGAAGTTATAGATATGAAGATGATAACACAAGTAAGTAAATACTGCAAACAGCTATAAATAACGGCAAATATTAATGACGTGTTTGAAAACAAGAGTGTATTCATTGAAATTCAAGGTTAACGACTAGCGGAGATTACGTAACCGATTCCAACGCGCGTCGCAACAATTTGTGTCAGTAGCGACAAGCACGGCATCATCTAAGGTCTCTCGCTGCTACAGTAAAGCAACTTTTATAAAAATGAGTTTAGTTTCCAAATTAATATTAACCACAGAAAACCCCGCGTTTGCTAGTTACGTAGCATGTGGCTCTGTTTTGGTGCTAAAAACGATGTTATTGGTACCTTTAACTGCTAGACAAAGAATGAAGCATGCTGTAAGTATAAAAATAAAATAAGCGATGATTCAATAAATGAAAATGTATCCTGACAGTGGCGTAACTACCATGAGGCAGAGGGAGCAACAGCCCCCGGGGCCGAGGTCTTAAGGGGCCCTGCCACAAGCCACGAGTTTTTATTTGGTTTTATTTCTCTATTACGAAGTTTTTTCAATAAAAATTTTTGATTTTTGACAGTCTTTATTTTTATATTCAACAAAAAATATTTTAAATTCCATGTAAGTAAGTACTTATACAATGAAAAATACTGAAGTGAGATTATATTTAGTAATAACACAACACCCACACTTTTTGGTACCGACCCAGACACATTAACTTCTGAAAATGTAAGGTCTTAATTAGACACGGCTTTAATACATACAGGGTGAATTAAAAGTAAGGAACATCGATGCTACAGCCTTAAATAATAACTTTACGAAAAAAAGTTTCTAACAAAAGTTTCCTATCAAGTTTTTTGCCACAATTTGGCGTTTTTAATTTTTTTTTCAATTGTCATATGTTTTAGCTATGACGTCATCGACATTTTTTTTAAACGTCAACCTATACTTTTTATGGCATGTCCAGTTAGTGCTTTTTATTCTCTATACGGCCATGTAAAAATGTCATACAGTTGCATAATAAAAATTTCAAGAAAAATCACGATAAACATTTATTTTTGTCACTGGCAACATTTCTTATCAGGTACACTTATTGCAAGATAAGCAAACGACGATACCAGGTCTACAGATTAGTAAACTAGTTTCAAATCATATTTAACATCAATTTAAAAATGCGAATGTACAAACTGTTTGCCTGACAGTGGGCAATACGATAAGAAAATCCTCGAACTGCATTTTGAACTGTAGCAGGTGATATTGCTCGCGGATACGAATTTTTAGATTTTCCAAATTGTCTGGTCTGTTTGTATACACTGTACTTTTAAGATGGCCCCATAAAAAGAAGTCAAGCGGGTTTAGATCCGGAGATCGCGCTGGCCACTCAATATGTCCTCTTCTCTATCCACCTATTTGTAAAAATTCCATTTAAATATGGCACGAACATGAATTCCATACTGAGGTGGAGTTTAACCTAAAGCACTAACTGGTCATGCCATAAAAAGTATAGGTTGCCATTAAAAAACAATGTCGATGACGTCATAGCTAAAACATATAACAATTGAGAAAAATGAAAAACGCCAAATTGTGGCAAAAAACTGTATAGGAAACTTTTGTTAGAAACGTTTTTTCGTAAAGTTATTATTTAAGGCTGTAGCATCGATGTTCCTTACTTTTTATTCACCCTGTATATTTATTTTCATTTACTAGACTGCAAATAATTTTTTTCCTGTTGAAGAAATTGTTCTTTTTATATCAATTACTTTATTGAAGTTTTTTTGAGGATGGCTAGGGCCCTATCACTAATAGTTTAATAATTGACGAAAGTGAGTAAAGTCTAATTAAGTTTCAATAAAGAAATACCAAACAAAATTTTCTTGAGTAGAATTTCAATACTGTTATTTATGTTTAAATTGTAATTTTCATAAAGAAAAGAAGCGAAACAGTAAAAATAGTAATCATGCTAAATCTACATACTATTATTAATTATTTTACTTAGGAAATGATTAATCAATCATTAATTCAAAAATGTCATCTTTTATAAAAGTTAGACAATTAACATCAATAACTATATTCCGTTTCAGGTTTTAACTTCACCGGAAGATGCTGTATATCTTAAAGGAAAAACTCCCAATAAATCCCATGAGGATGTTGACCGCGTACGAAGGTACAATTTTAACTACATTATACTTTAATTATACATACAGCGCGTAATTAAAGTAACGGGGACCTTAGTACCTTCTTAATTGGTAAAGATAGAAAATTGGTGCTTTGAAACAATTTGTATGGTTAGTTATTTCTAAGCTTTATTATCGCTATGTAGAAAATTAGTTTCCGGTTTAACCGGACGTAATGCGAACTTGAAAATTTTAAATGGAACACCCTGTATATTATTGAATTTTTGATTCCTTCTTTTATAAGCTTTGTCAAATAGGACTATTAATGTACCTAAAATCAATAGTTTTTGATATATTTGAGGAGAAAGGTAAAAAATGTAGTAGGTATTCAATTTTTTTTAATTTGGTTTTGTTTTTAATTGTAGAAACCTACTTAACAAAAAAAAACAAGCTTAGAAATAAATTTAAATTTGTATAAAAAAAGGGGAAAACACTAACTTAAAGCAAATGATTTTGTTGTTATTGATTGATCTATTGTTTTATAATCACAAATTGTTTTTAGATATTTAACGATTGAAAATTAATAAGATAATAATAAAATAAAACACTTGGTATTTGTTTAATTTTTAATAGTTAAATATTTATTAAGAATGTTTCACCACCTGCCTACCACACAATCAATTCAAAATATTAAAACTTTTATGTTTATGTCAGCGTAGTGTTTTAGGTGCTTAAACGTATCTAAATTTGTAGGAACATTTTCACCCTTGTAAAGTTCATCTAGTTCAGGAACTAAAGATGGTTTTGATAGAAGGCTGGACTTCTGCGAACAAATAATGGGTAGCTGTAATGGCAATCCGCAGTTTTCAGATAATATGTTTTCAGACGAGGCCACATTCTGTTTAAATGAAAATGTTCATCGGCATAACTGCCGATACTGGTCACAAAAGAATCCCCATTGGATGCAAGAGGCCCATACTCAACGACCACAAAAATTGAATGTCTGAACGAAAATAATCCATAATAGAATTTTGAGACCTTTCTGTTTTTTTTTTAAGGAACGTTAACCGCAGAGCGATATTTAGAAATTCTGCAATTTGATCTTATTCAAGGTTGTTTTATATCCACACAATAAAGACCCGGATATTCCAGACAAAAGGGATAGTTTCAACAAGACGGAGCACCACCACACTTTGGAAGAAACGTTCCGGCCTACTAACTAAGACGTAATTTTTTACTAATAGATGGCTAGGAAGGAGGCCGTTGAATGGACACCCAGATTCCCGGATCTAACACCATTGAATTTTTTCTTATGGGTTTTCTTAGAGCACTCTGTATTTCAATCGACCACGAAATATTGAAGACGTGAAAATACGAATTAGAGAAGAAATTCTCAAGATATCTCGTGAAGCTATTCATAGATCCGTTCAAGAATTTCAACCCAGCATTGGACACTGCCATATTCAAAATGGGGCCCATTTTGAGCATTTATTATAATTGTTTACTTTTCTAACTCGCACTCGGCGATCTACAAATCGCCCTTTTCGGGGCCTCAAAATCTTATTATAAAAAGAAATTTTAGAAAAGCGCACGATAGCTGTTTTTACACGTATAAATCAAAATAAATGAAAATTACTTTTGACTTTCTCAAAGCTTATTAATCAAGGAATCCAAAAATGTAATAATATACAGGATGTTCCATTTAAATATTCTAAGTTCGCATTACTTCTGGCTGAAACGGAAAAGGAAACTAATTTTCGACATACCGAAAATAAAGCTTATAACTAACCATACAAATTGTCTCCAAGAACCAACTTTCTATTTTTAACAATAAAGAAGTTATTAAGATGTCCCGTAACTTTAATTACACACGTATACAGGGTGTCCCAGAACTCGCGGAGGAGCTCTTAACTCGATTCTACTCTTTAAACTGACTTCTTTACCAAGAAAAGAATTTCTACCCTCAATGGTTTTCAAACCGCAATGAAATGAAGCTGACCAATAAGAGACGGTTTATTAATTGAAGATAGATGCGGAAATATTAAATGTATGCGTTTCTTAGGAAACAAGAATAATTGTTAGATTTTGCAGAAGTTAGTATAAAACATCTGGTCACTTTAGTTTTTAACATGAATGGCATTTAATCACTTACCCACATGCAATATTCTTGATTTGAACGCCGCAGGTTTGTGATGTCTTGAGACAATTAGTAACCAGTTAAAGATTAAGAAGACAATTTAAATGTAAGAAAAAAGGAAATACAACAATAAACTACAATACAACACAATACAATATCACAATAAGTGTTCAAAATGTGCACCACCAACTTGAACTGTCACGTTGAACGTCTGTCACTAAGTCATTGAAAATTTATAGTCGGCCAAATAAAAATTCGACTTATTTTATATGACGCTTTTAGTTTACCATATAAACAATTTTTTTTTATTTTTTCTACCTTCACGACTAGTTAATTAATTTTTCTGTGATTGGTGGACTTTAATTAGCAATAACTCAAAAAGTATTCTAGTTGGAAACATTTTTCATGGACAAATCGAGTCTATTTAAGGAAAAGAATTCACAGTTAAGACCTCCTCCGCCAGTTCTGGGACACCCTGTATATTCTGCTATCATGTTCTTGATATTACAAACTTTAGAGTTGTTTATATCAACTTTACTGATGGTGCAGTGCTTCGTGCAAAACAAAACAAAAATTAATATAGCTGCTTATTACGTTAATAGCCGATAGTGTTGCTCAAATAATTTTATTTTTTTTATTTTAAGGGCACATCTGAACGACCTTGAAAACATCCCAATTTTCTTCTTTGCTGGTTTCGCCTATTTACTGACCGATCCTAATCCATCGACGGCCATCAATCTGTTCAGAATTTATACACTTGCAAGATGTGTTCATACTTTTGTTTATGCAATTTACGTTGTTCCTCAACCAGCAAGAGCAATATCTTTTTTCGCGGGATACCTTATAACTGGCTATATGGCTGTAAGAGCATTTTTGCATTTTAATGCTTTGCCTTGTCCTAGGTCTTTTGGTGGGTTTCAGCCAATACTGTAATTCACAAGAAATCTGAAACAAGTGATAAGAAAGAGTTTGTTGTATTTTTTTTGTTTTCTTTATCGATTTTAATGTATAGCTGTTAAGGAAAACTGTTTTAAATGGATTAACACGAATACTGTTGTAGTTCACGAAGAGATAAATAGTTTTACATTGTACCTAATAAATGTTTTCTTTAATAATAAGGAACAAACGGGTGTTTGATTTATGTCTTAGGTTAAACGAATAGTGCCTGTTTTCATATACCGAGTGTAAACAAAATATAGTTCATCATCTTTTTTTTCTTCTTTTATTAAGATCAAGGATGAAATTTGATATGGGTAATATATCCATAAAATACAAATATCGTCAGACATAAAACTGTTACTCTGCAGCCAGGCGTTTTCATAAAACTGTTTATTATTGTTTGCTGTCCGTTCATAGGCGCCGACTACGGGGGGCTGCGGGGCTGGAGCCCCCCCGAACCAAATGTCGGGGGGCTTAGCCCCCCCGAGATTGTCAGTTTAATATCTGTTAATCATACGAATAAAACTTATGTATAAAAAAACAGGGTGTGTCTGGGACACATGGTTGAAGTTATACTTATTTAGGAAATGTATGTTTTTAAATTATATATAATAAATTACCGCGTGTTCGTAAACTTCCACAAATCTTCGCTGGTGGTGGCGAACAACATAGATTTTCATCTCCTGAGGCTATGTATAAACCAATGTTTTACGAGGTGATCGACCACGCAGTAGCTGGTCTATCAGATCGGTTTGAAAGTGAAACAGTAAATCACTTGAGTGAAATCGAAAAATTTATAACTGGCAAAGAAAATAATGCTAATTACGTAGATGAATTGTATAAAACCGATATTGACAAAGAATGACTAGTTTTGCACAGAGATATGTTTATTGATATCGCTCGGAATAAAAACACAGAAATAAATAGTGTAATGGACGTAGTGGATTTTTTGAAACACGATAGTACTGTATTAAATTTATTGCCTGAACTGGAAAAACTTATAAAAACAGTTTTAACCTCGTCTTGTTCTGCTGAAAGATCGTTTTCAGCTCTGCGGCGACTAAAAACTCATCTTAGGTCTACAATGACGCAGACAAGACTTAATAGTGCAGCAGTTTTAAATGTTAACAAAGACATTGCCGAAAAATTGAATTTAGAAAACTTGGCCGACGAATTTATATTAAAAGCTACAGTGCGTAGAAATACATTTCTATCTCGAGAACTCTTCGTTATATGAGTCAATTTTAATAACCGAATTATTGTTATTGTTATTTTAAATAGGATATTTTTTTGATTTTTGCTTATAGAAAGTAAATTGTTTTTAAGTTCTTGAGATAGCAATGGTGGCACGCAAAAAATAAACACCCTATATAGTATATTTAAGTGATTATGTATATTCTTATATATGTTTTGTCTTTTGTGCATTTTTTGTTATTTATACAAACTACTTGATTTATAAGATGCATTCATGCTATATAGTTTTATCAATACAATGTTTTGTTTACACAATTTAACCCTTTCATCGTTTATAAGTACCTAATTTTAGTCCTTTAGTTTTTCTAATAAAAATAATTGGTTAAAAATCTAGCCCCCCCCCCCCCGAGAATATTTAAAAGTCGGCGCCTCTGTTTGTATTTGTGTTTGTTATTAAACGGCTTTCCTCTTTTGTTTTGAATGTTGTGATGTTCCTTTATCTAAAAGTACAACGACTGTAGCTAACCGTAGCTACGTCCTTATTTAACGACTAATTAAAACAGAATTTTACTGATTAAAAATGTAATAAAGTATTGAGTTATGGGTATAGTTGCGACAGTTAGGAAGTGCTCTTTCCCAAAAACAATACGAGCCAATGTTGTTCGATCTGAAATTTCTGCCTTTTTCTCAAAAAACTGTTTGTTGAATTTTTAAGCCGAAATTATTTAATTTTCATGTGAAGAAAGAACTAAATTTGCAGAAAAAGAAGAGGGAAAGTTGAGATTAAAAATGGCCTTCCCATACTTTTTACGTTTTCGAGTTTTTTGCCAATAAATGATTAAATAACATTGTTTTGAAAAAACTGAAAGAAAACAATTAAAAGAAGCTAACGCCATGTGGGAATGTGAACTAGTGATATCCTGTGCAATAGGATGTCGTACGATAACTGTGAGCATAGTAGCAACGATTAAATAGCACGGAAGCAAGGTAAGCGCGTACGACTAATTATCACAGATTTCACTTTAGACATCGGACCAAAAATCGCTATAAATAGTTTATTTGAAAAGTTACCAAAACAATGCAAAGAATGAAAAATATATTTTTTAAATAGCGCTAATTGATAGGCGTAGGTAAAACAACGTAACTTCTGGAAAACGTGTTGCAGATATTAAAAAGCATCAAATTTAGCTTAATTTTTAAAATGTGTTATAATTATTTTTTATTCTAACAAAGTACTTTATATAATCTATTGAACTGTTTAAAATTAATAATGATTAGCGTTTGCGTCATTAAATAAATCATTAATCAATTTTAAATTCTCAAAAGAGCTATTAATTTCCAAAATATAGACTACGTCACAGATACGAAAAGCATTAAAAAAAACTAAGTTGTAGCTCATAGCTGGTTCTATTGGCACGACATGTGTAGAAGTTTATGAGGAAAATGCCTAATATATACTAACGGCAATAAAACGTTATGTCAATGTGACAACCTAATTTTAAGTCTACGGGCATTAAAACCAGCTTTCAGAGTATCACGATTTTCTTGGGGAACGCTACAAACATTTAAACATAGGCGTAAACGTGACAATGTTCTTAAGAATCTTACAATTAATTTAAAGAACGGGCGACTGCGACTTTCACATGATTAAAAAATAATTATTGGGAGTTAAATAACACTAGAGACAAAAAAAAATTTCGTCGACTAAAATCATTAGAGGGGAAAGGAAGGGGCAAGAGTGCCCCCCTAATTATTAATATATAAAAAAAATTAAAATTATCACATTATTCTACCACAGACGTAAATACTTTTAGATAGTAACAATATGTACCCCCACTGCTAATATGAAAGCCAAAATTAAAGTTGATCTTGTAACTCGTTTATTAACGGCATTATGAAGTTATAGTGTTTGGGAAAAACGCTATTTGATTTATTTTTAACATTCGCATTTTGGAAAAAATTCGTAGCACGAAAAAACATTTAAATTACGTTGCCGGTTTCCGGTAAAATAAACTTTTTTTGACCAATCAATTGCACCTAAATAATTAAACATGCGAAATTTCGTTTAGACAGACTTTTTTATAACCACATTTTTGTGTTCCTGGTGATCCAAAGCATGTGTTATCGTCAAAAACTTTTTAAAGAAAATTTTTACTTTCCCATACTTCTACTTAAGTAAGGAAAGTTATGATTTCATGCAATATTGGATATTTTCAAAACATCGCTCCTCAAAAACTGCCACACCATTTTTTAAAACTTTTACTAATCTCCTAAATTTTACTCTGGCGCCTTCTAGGAATTTTTGAAAATTTTGAAATTTAATAATTAGGTATTTATTTTGAAACGCAAACCCGCATTGTTATAAACTTTAAACAGTTCAACAGCCTATTTAAAGTAGTTTATCAGGATTAGCAAAAATTTTCCACCATATTAAAATTTAGGGGAAAAACGATACTCTTTAATTTCAACAACGCATTTTCGGGAAGTTACGTAATTTTAACTACAGCTATCAAATACTTCTAGTAAGAAAATATATTTTTCATTTTTTGCATATTTGTGATAACTCTTAAAATGAAGCTTTTACAGCGATTTTGGTCCGAAGTCCGAAGCGCATCTGAGCAGCTGTAAGGCGCGGTTGGTTACCGTGCTCCTATCTTATGTGGCTAGCCGAAGTTATCATAGCACTATTTTTATACGGTACACGATATCGTATTTCACAGGCTGTCGCAAGTGTAAATCGCCGCTGGAGCGTTACTATTTTTTCTTAATTTTTTTTTGCTTTAGTTTTGTAAAAACAACGTTATTTACTTAGTTAATGGCGCGCGAACATTCAAAACGTAGAAAGTATGGGAAAGTACCAGCGACCTGATTCCCCCATTTTTATATTATCTATCCGCCTACGTAGTCGATGAAGAACCTTGACCTGAATAAAGATTCAGCATAAACATACGTGACGTAGTATCATAACATGATTAACCTTGGTTGAATAGATGACGCAATTCACAAACTTATATTCGTTTCCGGATTATCAAACTGATGACCAAAGATCACCTTGACAAATAAATAGCGAATAAATAGCGAAATTACACAATACATCATTACAAAAATTTGATAATTTATTATTATTATTTTATCTATTATTATTATTATTATTATTATTAATTACACTGTCTCCTTGCACGCTAGCTATTCGCAAGTTATGACGGCATGTTTAATGTTCATACATTCACATACATCAATTTCAAACGGATATGTGCAACGAGTCTCAGTGGTTTAGAAACGTGAAAGTGGTCGCCGGTTCTGCATTTAGCATCGACTTTATTCTTCTAAATTACTTAAGTTAAATACATAGATTGTATTTGCTTATGCTCTCTGGGATGTGTTTATTGGAATAGCCGCGCGAGCTATTAGCGTGCAACTATGGGCATACGGTAAAACCACTGACAACTAGTGAAAAAAATCAATTTGTCTGAATAATAAATATAATACAATAATTTAGAACTTACGTATCCGACATCTGATGGTAGCAGTATATAATTCATACAATAGCGTGCGAGGAGGCACAGATATTTAAACGGCAATCTGTAATTAAGATTGAATATTGAAAACTCAGTTTCGAAGTATGGTTTTATTAAAACTGAAGAGCATTGGTTTTTCCGAAACCAAAATTGTATTTAGGTTAATAACAACTTGATTGTTTGTAGTTGGGGAGTGGTGTATTGATAGGCGGTGTTTGAATAAAATATATATACAGTAAATCTCTAACGGTTTCATCATAACACAACATAGGACTCTTGCATTTTGGCCAAATTTATCACTATAACACGTAGGCAGCCTCTTGCATGTCGACTTAGTTTATTGGCTGTAATTGTTTTACTTTTTTAATTCTAGCTTGTCGGAAAAGTGTATTTATCGCATAGTCAACAAACAAATGCATACGCTACGAAATTCACAATTAATTGACATAAATATTAAAAGCTCGACCAACAGCAACAACGTTATGCTACAATAACAGCTAAGTGTACGATGTCTGACAATTTATTAACTGTAGCTGTGGCGAACGTCTGTTAGCCGCGAATGACAAACCAAGGCCACGATTGGATATAGTGAGGGTTGCTGCTCGGTCGCAGTTCTATAACCGCTCGCATAAAACGTGTTTCGTTGTCCTGTCTGGAAACATGGCTGATACAAATTTAGAGTAGCGCGTGAATCTTAAATTTTTTAGGGGAACAAAAAGAATCCGCGTTCAAATCGTTTGAAATGTTGAAAAGTGTTTACGGCAATGATACTCTATCGCGCACTCAAGTCTCTGAATTGCAGAAGCGGTTCTTACAAGGACAAGAGGATATCAATGACGACCTGTGATCATGCCGGCCGGTGAGTCAAATAACCAGCAGAAAAATCGGCGCAATTAAGATGTTAGTTCTCAAATGACGCTGCGAATGATTTCTGACATGTTGGGGATAAACTAAGAAACAATCCGTCAAGTTCTGGAGCATACTCTAAACATGCGCAACATGTGCGCGAAGATGATTACGAAGATTTTGACGTTCGACAAGAAAACGAAATTGGTTGTAATTCGACCAGCCGCCTTATTCTCCGGATCTGGCTCCGGCAAACTTTTTTCTTCTTACAAAGCTAAAGCGTTTCTTGAGAAGGATACATTTTGATGGCGTTAATGACATCAAGATGAACACGCCGAGGTATCTAAAGGTGTTAACGGGAAAGAACTTCCAGGATGGTTTCCAGGAAGGTAAAAGAAGAATATGACGATGTATTAAGTTTAATAGGGATTTTATTTATAAATTCTAGCTTTACTTCGTTAAAGTCCATATTTAATGATTATCTGTATGTAAAATACTTAATTACTTCAACAATATTTATTCATTTTAACCTTATACGTATTTCGGCATGTTTACATGGCATTTTCAAAAAACTATTGCTCAACAACTAGCCACACGATTTCTATTTAACTTTGTAAGCTTCCAGGGAAACGTTAAACGTAAATTCACTTCCCCTCTTTTCAATAAACTGAGAAAGACAAAAAATTTCTGTTTCAGCTAAGGTGAGTCAGTAAGAGTAGTACAAGTTACAAAAAATAATTTTTAGGAACAGAAATATTTAGGGGGGTTAACTTGTCCCATTCTTCTCTAATGTTAGCAAACAAATTTGTATAAATTAATTTATATAGAATTAAAGCAATCTATGCAATTCATAGGTCTTTGATCCACGATTTGCTACACTACCAACTTAAGTAGCTTATTTCTTGTTTAAAAAAGCGTCCATAGCGGCATAGCCAACGGGTTACTATTAATGTTAATAAGTGTTTACTACAAAATTGTTTACTATAAATTCTAGATGCTTCAGTAGGAATTATACTTTTCATTCAGTAACATGTCTGACATCTCAAGACAGTTTCGGTACTTATTTCGTTGGCGGGTTTCGATATTTACTTTAAAATCACGTAGAATCATGGCGGTCATAAAACTCCGATATCGGCGGAATGTATTAATAAATTATGACTCCATATTTACAAAACACGCTGTACTAACATATTGTATACAAAATATATTTTAAATTATTATCGTTTATTTGTTATCGATTTCTACAAGGTAAAGTTTACATGGTAACGATACAATTAGTAGATAACTATGTCTTCCTACAATCACTTCTCTTACGGTAGATCACAAAGAATTAAAGACAAAAGTTATCTCATAATAAATAACAGAAAAGTAGACAATTATTTAATTTTTGAAACTTTCAACGCTTAAGAAACTTTTACTTTATGTTGTGACATGTACTTTTTTGCTGCTTTAATACTTAGGTATAGAATTTTATACAAGATAAATATTGAAATTAGGATCACTCCAAGCATAAAACCAAGTACGTCTAAAAGCAGATACTGATACCACGGCATATCCACCGCAGGACTTCTCAAGTGTCGGGCCCCTTTATGTCTGATAACGTATTCTGTCCACCAAACTGCTTTCTCCAATCCTGTCATTGGTACATCTGATGTTAGAGCTGCAATTTCTCGCACCTTGCTACGGTATCTGCAGCCATAACAACGCGATTTAAATAACAAAGATCTTGATTTCTGTTAAACCAGTACTTACTTAGGGTTCTCAGCTACTTCCATTAAAGCTGCCTTTAGTTGTTCTTTGGAAAACTTTTCAGGATCGACAGTTTGCGCTATTCCCAAGTGAACCATTTTCATGACATTTAGAGGTTGATCTGCAAAGAAGGGCATTCCTACCAGTGGAACACCGTTGGAAATTGCTTCCTCCATTGACTGAAGACCTCCTTGAGTTAGGAAAACTTTAATATTTGGATGGCCTACGAATATAAGGTTTATAATTACCAAATGAGTAACTATTTGTTGGGTTAAAATATTACATAATACATCTTGTTGCGGAAACCACTTCCGTACCACTACGTTCTTGGGTTTTCCTGGTAAGTGGTCGTCTTCCCATTTCCAAAGAACCTTGTATGGAACCTCAGAGAGAGCAGCGATGATTCTTTCTCGTACTTCTGTCGAAAGGTTAGCACTTCTTACGTTTGATCCCAGACTGAAATATATAACTCCTTCAGTGGCGGCGTCCAATTCTTTTTGTAAATCCTACAACGTAAATTACCGTTACACAGCAATTATATGGAAGCGTAATATTAAAATTATTATTATATAATTTGCTTTGAGAAGAAAAGATTTTGAAGATTTAAAGGCGAGACACCATAATTACGGAATTAATCTGGACAAAACGTGGCGTATGTTCATATTGAATTATAAGAACGTACCGTTGAAGTGTTTTTTTGAATTCAATATTTACGTAAGTTTCTGTGTTCGCGCACACGCGCTATTGTATTCCCAGATGCATTAACGCAGTAAACACAATTTTGGTTTATGAGATTGGTAATTGCACTTGCATAAACACTCAAAAACCAAGATAGTTCTGAAAAAACTAGGAGGGCAAGGGAAGCGTGCTCTATTTCAATATAGACGCCCTCGAAAAGGGAGCTCAGATTCGTTTTCTATACTCATGCGAAGTAGCCGATCTACGCACGCGAGATCTTTGTTTATTCCAATGTAAGCTATCTAGGTCGAGCAGAAAATATTGGTATTTTATTTTATTTAAATGTCTGCGGGTGGGTGTATGTGCCGCAGCATAATTTTATATATTATAATATATCAACAATACACAGAAAAAATAAGCTTTTAATAATCCGAAACCCGAAGTTCTTTAGGTTTAATTGAAAAATGCATCCGATAGAAAGCCGTAGATGAGCTACAATTTTTTGGTAATTTTGAATTTCACATCTTATTACTCAAACATTAGTTGACAGATCGAGATGAAATTTTGTATTATAATAGCACTTTGGAAGCAGAATGCCACTATGTAAAAGAATTTTTGCACAAAATTGAAACTGTAAAGTGATTTTTATACAAAGCTTTAGATATTTTCAGAATAATATGTTCTAAAAACTAATCACGCAATTTTTTAAATTTTGTGGGTTACCAGAGCTATGGATCAGGTTGGTGTCTTAGTCTGCTATTTTCATTGTGACGCCTTCTATCAATTTTTTAATATCCAAAAATTACCTATACCGCTTTATTTAATATACTGGGGACGATAAAACATATCCGTTTAAGCTAAATTGCAAATAAGAGATAGTAGAATAAGGTTCACAACTTAATTTTTAGGTGTAGCCAAAATTTGACGGAAAAATTTGTCCTTGTTTAGTTTGTTTTAATTCCAAGAAATCTTTTACAAAAAATTCAAAATTTTATTATTTTTTTCATTCTAATTACAGTGATCTCATATAAAATAATAAAGCAACACCTCTACAGCAGTCTTAAGTGCACCCTAAAAATAAGAAATGTATAGAAATGACGATGCTCGTCCTTTTTATTAAACCAACACCTTCAAACCACTTTCTAATGCACCCTAACCCTTGAAAATAGTAATATGTGCAACTAACGCGCGAAATGATGCTTTAGCGCACGAGAGTGAAAGTTTTTTGACGAAGAGTAAGCCGAGTTATAAAACATTCAAGGGCACTAAAGGCATTCCGCGCACGAATTGCACATATCATTTGTTTTTAACTGTATTCTAATAAAAGAAATTGAGGTAAATGCGTTTTTATTTCATTGCAATAGTAACCGTAAATTTTGATTTTAAATGTGCGCTAAAGTACTTGTTTGCACGCTGCTATGGGCAACGTTAAAAAATAATTAATAGGTTTGGGAAGCTAGTGTTTTCCACACGAGTTAACGAAAAAGCCATCATTAAAACCAGACGTATTTTGGCAAACAAAAACCAACTTGAAAAAGTTACTTTTTTTGAAAATTTTAGACAATTTTTTTTCTGTAAAAAAAAAGATAAATGTCCTCTAAAAAAACGTTTCTAAATCGTACTGTAGTGTATACCCCAACCGCATTGCCGTTTCATAATTGTCCGGAAGACATAATATGACAGGAAGCTTCATGCTAACGCATCTGGAAGGTTTAATTTAATGCGAGTGGGGTTTCGTGTCGGTTGCCCAAGAGATTACAAACCTATTAGATTATGAGCAAACAATATTTGAAATGTTAAAAAATATTTAAAATAAAACAAACACTTTTAAAGAAAGTTTAGGATGTAACAAAGGAAAGATATTACTTACAAAAATAATGTTTTCCAAATATAAGATGTAATTTTTTTTTAAAGTTTTTGAAATTTATGGCAACGTAATCATACCGTTACATTATTGCTATAAATAATACCACTGTGAAAAATCATGGTTTTTTATAAATCTTACTCATCGCTACCAAATAGTCAAAGACCTTTACGAGGACTTTCTTATGACAATATTGTTATATATTTCAAAAATCTATTACGTATATATATAATACAGTTTTAACCCCAAAAGTTACTATAGTGTTAGGATAACTAGCAACCGCAAACATGATTTTTTTTTATGGCTCATTAGTCTGTAAGAATACAAGTACAGTTAGAAACGTTTACGAAATATTGGCTTAAAATATCGATTTTCTACGAAAAAGAATAGAATGCAATTATGGAACATTTGTGAGCAGTGAACTACATTCGTTACTTCATCTGAACACAAACTTTTGGATGTTCTTGTTCGGTTACTAATAAGTTTTTTGCTTAAAGCTGAATTTTTTGCCGTATTTCGTTTAATAAATATAAAGGCAATAAATATAAAGGCGAACTTCATAAGTTCGCAGACAGCGTCACAGGCGAATTAACACAATGAAAAAAAAACTAAACGACTACCCCATCGTAAGCTGTATGTGCTCACAAAATGAGTGCTTTTGAGTAACATTTCTTGATTTACAAAATTATGCAGATTTTTAATTAATAATAAAATTTCTGTCTACTTACTTTAGGTAACGGTTTCTTCTCTTTCAGGTGCATATTACCTAATCCAATAACAACAGGCACATTAGGTCTGACAGGATGAATAATTGGGTTTTCGTTTAGAAATAGCATGCTGACATTTTTTTCTATATCCCCTAAATAAGGTAGATCTTTTCCAATATATTTCCTGGCAATTCTATCTTCTCGAGGCAAAACATAAAAGTGGTAATAATATCTATACCAAATCGAATACACCGTGCTGTAAACGCGGTCAAAAAATCCTAGTTCATTCACAAATGACAACATCAAATCTGGGTTTAAAGCTGGGTGGGTTGGATTACCTACAGCATCATGACCTGATACTAATGTGCCTAATGATGTTACTCCAATCATGGGACATTCAAATCGTGCACTCAATGCGTACATTGTAGGATAAAGGAACTCCGTTAGCATAACGTCAAAATGTTTAGTTTTGTCTTTAATTAGAGCCTGCACCTCTGGATGAGCCAAATGTGCAGTTATAATTTTTGACAGCATATCGAAACTGAATGTAACAACAGTGGTTATCGGAACATCCTTGCTCATTGCTGTTTGCATATCGCTTTCCTGTAAAATTTTGTAGGTAGCTCCAAGATCAATTTCAGTCAAATTAACAAGTGTAGGATCATTTAATGGGTTTGGAGTAAGCACCGTAACTTCGTGACCTCGCAGTGAAAGTTCCCTCCATATTGGTTGAAAAACTACCTGATGACTTATCGAAGGTACTATAAATACACCAAGAATTTTAGCACCATGCACCACATTTAAATACAAATACGTAAAATATAAGATCACTCTAAACATGATTAACTGAAATTCAAACAGACACTAAATAAATTTGAATTGGGCAACTCTTAAATATCATTATGGAAACGCAAGTCAGCATTTTCTATAGTTAAGAATTATTAATTTATTGTTATGTTCTGAAGGACAGAAGATGACACAGCTTGTTCGGAGTTAAATTAAGATGCGATAACCTGTACGTAGGCAATCGACAATGCGTTGTTATTATTATTACGAGTAAATAAAATCTAGATGTTAACCTTGATATAATAGTTGTATATCAAACACACAATTTTAATGACACGCTGATTGACTAAATGTTTACGATCCGCCAATTTCTAGCAATTTCTACATCCATTTACATCTACATGTTACGGAAGCCCTCAAAATTACGCTGTGCCCTCTACGTGTTATACTTAATACACATCCATGCAAATAAAATAGTGTTAGAGTTAGGTTTTATAATGAATAATTTTTGTATTGTAATTTTTTAATTGTAAGGTTTGTCTTAAATAAAATACATATACTATTCCACTGGCGGAAATAATAATCTGCCAGCGGGTGAGGGGAGCACGCTTTAAGTAAGGCTTCGTGAACGCATGTGCTTGAACTGGGGTAGATCGTTTTTGCATGCGGAGTGGTTTAGCATGTTTTGTTTTGCTTTGCATGAATACTGTTTGATTTACCCGTAAAATGATCTAGTGCACTAGAGGTTAATTGGTATACAGGGTGTTCATTTGAAAACTTCCCACCCCCAATATCTCGGTGTACAAGGCTTTCTGAAAAAATCGCCGAGACACGTCAACAGTATTAGCGAGGGGGACATATTTTTACATAATAGTGACATAAATCGTTTCATCCCCCTACCCCCCAGAGCCGCCCCCTTAAAAATTTTAAATGGCAAGGGGGGTTATGTGATACCTCATTTGAAAGGTCTTCGTATTGCCTACATTTTGGCGTTTTGTTTTTTAAAATCGGTCGATTCGTTTTTGAGATTTTAAGGGAAAAGTGTTTGAGTTTATTAAAACAGAAAGGAGCTTGTAAAACGCATAGTAGGCTGTTGTCATAATGCACTATTGGATGTTTTTCTTGTCAGTACTTGTCAAAGTGTTTGGCATTAATAGTTGATGTTTGTTTAAACTGCTTAATTAGTGTGGCGCGTATTGATATTTAGTTCTCTTGATAATTATTAAAAATGGGATACACTTTGGGTGAAAAAGTTGAAATTGTGTTAATTTATGGGGCTGAAAATCAATGTGCTCGACAAAACGCAGCTACGTTTAATGAACGGCATCCAGATAAGTCCACGTCCCATAGGTATGTCCTAGACCTTATAGCAAAATTTACTGAGACTGGATCTGTTTCGAATAGAAAACGTACTGAACCCAGAGTTTTAAATCAGGCCACTCAAATTGAGATATTAGGACATTTTGGTATAAACCCCAGAAGTTCGCTCCGCCAAATTGCCGCCGCAACTGACATTTCATTAGGTTCAGTTCATAAAGTAGCAAAACTTCATAAATTTCATCCCTACCAAATGCAAATCTGCCATGAGCTAAATGAAGACGATTTTGACAGGAGAATTGAATTTTGCGAACAAATGACTGGCATGATTAATAATAATAATGAAATATTGAAGAATACTTGCTTCAGTGATGAATGCACATTTTATTTAAATGGATTTGTAAATAGACATAACAGTAGATATTGGAGTAACAAATATCCACACATTTTTACAGAAGGACATACTCAGTATCCCGAAAAACTTAATGTGTGGGCAGGTATTTTAGGAGATCAAGTGATTGGACCTTTGTTCATCGAAGGAAATTTGAATGGTGCAGTGTATTTGGACATGTTGGAAAATGCTATTAATCCACTAATAACTGAAGCAGTTGAAAATCAACGTGATGCAGATGGTAATTTACTACTTGATGAGGAACAACTATACTTTCAGCAGGACGGTGCCCCTCCTCATTATGTCTTACCGGTTCGGCAGTGGTTGCAGAATACATTTCCCGGTAAATGGATAGGTCGAAGAGGAGCTATAGAGTGGCCAGCTAGGTCCCCCGACTTAACTCCCTTAGATTTTTTTCTGTGGGGCCATTTAAAATCGGTTGTTTATACGCCTCAACCGCAAAGTATAGCCGAGCTCCGTCAACGAATAATTGAAGAATGTCGATCAATTCCAAGACATGTTTTCCAAAACGTCAGGGAACACGTTGAACAACGGTTATATTGTTGCTTAGCCAACAATGGACAACATTTTGAGCAGTTATTAAGATAATAACATTCCAAATAATTTTTTACTTCCAATAATTATTTGTATTTTTAATACTGATTATAAATAAAAATGTTATCAATAAGTATACACGCTCCTTTTTGTTTTAACAAACTCAAACACTTTTCCCTTAATATCTCAAAAACGAATCGACCGATTTTAAAAAACAAAACTCCAAAATGTAGGCAATATGAAGACCTTTCAAATGAGGTATCACATAACCCCCCTTGCCATTTAAAATTTTTAAGGGGGCGGCTCTGGGGGGTAGGGGGATGAAACGTTTTATGTCACTATTATGTAAAAATATGTCCCCCTCGCTAATACTGTTGACGTGTCTCGGCGATTTTTTCAGAAAGCCTTGTGCACCGAGATATTGGGGGTGGGAAGTTTTCAAATGAACACCCTGTATAATCACTTATAATACCACAAGCAGTCAAAGTTATGTCGACTATTTTTGTGGTAGTATCACGAATGTCAATTGCGCGTGGATACGATTAGGACGAGTGCGCTAACACGAATCCTAATCCCAAGCGCAAGGGACATGAGTGATACCACCGCAAAAATAATCTACGTAACTTTGACTAAGAATGGTATTTGAGCGACTATTCAATGAAGCAAATCATTAACTTTTTTTAATACAAACTTCATTTGTTTAAAATAGCCACTTGAATACCCTCCAGGAAGATATATTCACTTCCTATTTTTTTTTTATTGGTCAAGAAACGCTAAATTCTGGATTTTCATTAGTCAATTTTTGACAGATGACAGGTGAATTGAATAGTCAGTATAATACTCTGGTATGTAGCTACACTGATCTGTGTTGTTTGGAAGGTTCTCGAGTTTTGGCCAAGTGTACGTGTAATAGTGTTGTTAACCACGGTCTGGCAAAGGGAATTGGACCTTAAATTCTGTAACATGAAACGCGCTATGCAATTTTCGCGATATCACAATGACATAGGTGGTCGGCTTTCCACACCCATAGATCCTTTCGGGGGTGCAGCTGTGCAAACTGGTATACAGGTGTTAATCTGAATATTGAAAAAAAAGATTAATTGTCCAATATCAAGTAGATAGGGAAGAATTAACAATGAGATGTAACCAATCAGCGTGTAATGAGATGTCCTAAGTACTATGAATTATTCATTCCGCAAAGAGGAAGACGGGTGGACCTCTCGGTGAGTAAAACCACGATATATTAGACAGCGACAGATTGGCGAGTCTATTTTCTTTGTTTTATGCAGCGCCGCTTATTTTGTGACCCTTCTCGGTCATTAGCGCCTGCACGATTCAATTCTAACACTCCATCCTCGGTTACGGGGAACGTGTGATGTCTGGCTCCTGCTAAGTGATCTTGGGTTTAACTGGGCTTATACGTGCTTTTGTTGTTGATCAAGGAAATTGGTAATAGAAAATAGCGCTACTAACAATAGTAGTAATAACATATAAATCTACTAAAGTTGATACGTTTTCCTCGCTCACTTTTACTTGATCTACTCTGAATCTTATCAAACAAAATTTTAAAGTGCCGCTACTGGTTTTTCTTTACTTTCACTTTGTTGATTAGAAAAATATTCGAAGGCCACGGAACTTCCAAGCTAGCAAGGTACCTAGTATCTTTGAATCACGTGACCAAGATATGCCACTGTCGATTTCAAATCAAGTTTAACATATTATCAGCGACGAAAAATGCAAGTAAGTTATTCAAAAAAGTTGTAGGTACGAGGATAATACGCAAAAAATGAGCGAAACACTTCGCCTGGACTTTCCTATACTTATAAATTAACATTGTTTTATATTTTTCAACACTTTCGATATGCACCTGTCTAGACCCGGCTAGTAAAAGTAAGCAGCGTTTATAAAAACTTCAAGCGTGAAGAGCGTAACTTAAACGTACCATTACCACGCTGGCTCCGCAACTGAGTACATGTAAAACAACCGAACTGAAATGAACCGGCGGCACGAGTAAGGAAGCGTGTTGATGTTTGAAAATGTATTAATAACTCGAGAAGTATTATTTTTAGCAAGAAAATACTCTTATTAATTTGTATTTAGAATTTCAAAACCTTTCTGATTTTAAAGCCAAAATGCCACGTTTCCATTAAAAAAAAAGTTATTTTTTACCGTGGCCGCCATATTAAAATTGGAAACTCAAGTTTTTTTCTTAAATACAATCGAGAAGAATTTGCCCTACAACTTTGCTCTTGGGTTTGCGAGTCTATCTATTAAAATAAAAAAGTTAGCCTACACTGAACATTAAACGACTAGTACAAGAATAGAACTGCTGTAGAAAGTATGTGAAATTCTTCTAAGGACAAAAAGATTATTAAGGGGCAAAAAATTCGATTTTTTGATTTTTTGTAAAAAGATTCTCCTAGAGCAAACAAAAGAAGAAATCAATTTTTTAAGTTTGTTGCGAAAATTTTGGGGGGGAGGGGGAACAGTAGCCCCCCTAAATATTAAATTATCAAAAAAATATTATGATATTCGGATTTTGCTATTAATGGTGAGGTCTTTCACATTAACAGAAATATTTTATTGACCCCCGTTAAATAAATAAAAGGGTACCAATTTTCAATCTTCAAAAATTCACAGAGGGCGTCACAGTGAAATTATAGCAATGAGCAAAGAAACAAATTGTAGAAGATTCCCAGCTCTATCAGCTTAAAAAGTTTAAACAAAAACGTGTGGCCGGTTTTTGAGAAATATTTTTTTGAAAAATTCCAAAATTTTGGAGTGATGTCATTGCGATCATTTTCATATTTTCAAAATTAATTATATTTCATGGTATAGTACCCTTGAAGGGCTACCAAACAAGATGTAGTTGATTCCAATCAGATAACTGGTTTTTGAGTAAATGGGCGTTAAAGTCGAAATTTTCAAAAATTCGTAGCGGCCGCCATGTTGAAGCTAGAGAGTTCGGTAAAAAATCGTTTGATTTGTCCTAAGGCCTTCTTGAATCTCCACTATTAAAATTTCCAAAATTCCGTTTCTGAAAAAAATGCTACCAAAATAACATGTCTAACTTCCGCTTCCGGTTTCGGATTCTTTTTAAAAGCTTATTTTGTCGATGAATTTTTGATATACCTCCTCATTCCAAAGCACATCGAAATCGGTCCAGCCGTTCCGGAGATATGAGCGTTACCCACACACAGACAGACAGACAGACAGACAGACAGACACACACACCCACAGACAGACATTTTTTAAAAACCACTTTTTTAGGATCCTGGAAGCCCAAAACATGTATTTCCGTCAAAATCTCGATTTTGAAAATTTGCATGAAATCAATACTTCCCTATACTGAAAGTATAGGAAAGTAAAAAGTTACTTTAAAACTGCCATGTAACGGCATGTCATAGCTTTATTAAATAATGTGAAAATAAAAGAGGATTCTTACCAATTCAAGGTCAAAGCATAATGAAAATAACTGCCACGCGTGGCTCTGTGTTTGAGCTAAAGACGATGGAACCTTTAACTGGTAGACAAAGTGTGACTAAATGTAATCTTCATAAAGAAAATAAGTGAAATCGTCAAGCAGTGGTCGTGCTAATCTTCTTTTGAGGTTAACATTACATTAGGTATATCAGTTAGGCAAATTGTAAACTGATATCTGTACCAATACAGTAATCGATCAAAATGATAAAACATGAGTAAGATTGAAAAAGCAAAATAGAAATATTAATATGTTCGTTTAAGCTGAATACGAATACACATTAAAGTGTAACTTTAATTGTAAAGTGAAATAGTGATTATGAATAATCGTGTTTTAAAATTAAATACGAAGTATATTGTTTAACATATAATTTTTCTCATCTGTGCCACGTAATCGTTAAATAAAAAATGCCATCCCTTATAAAAAAGATTTACAATTAGTGCTTTTTCGGGTTTTTAACTTCACGTGAACATGCTGTATATTTTAAAGGAGAACTCAAAAACCACTGAAAACGTTGACCACTTAATACTTTAATTGGATGCTATCAGAACCCATGGTCCACGACTCACGGTTTTCTTAACATTTTTTTATGTAATAAACAATATGTGCCAAATTACTAGACATGTACCGAATGGTTTCTGCGGTGTTTTGTATTCTCAAATACAATCAGCGACTGAACTGAACATGCGTAGCTACTAAGCAATCATGAGAATGTTTAATGTTTTGTAGTTACATCCCTATCCAGCGTGATTGACAGTAAGTAATCTTTAAAATAATTGTACCCACTTTTCCTTCAAATTGACGATATTTAAACGGCAATATGTAAATATGATTGAAAATTCAGTTTCGAAAAATGGTATTATAACTGAAGAACGTTGGTCTTTCCGAAACCAGAGTGAGAGTAGTATTAAGGACAATAACAACTTGAATGTTTGTAGTTGGTGACTGATGTATTACACGGCGGCTTTAAAAGAAATATATACAGAGTGCCCATTTTAAAACTCCGAGCCTAAATTTTTTTAAATAGGCAACACACAATACAAGTCACTGCCGACTATCATTTTAAAACAAAATATTTCTATAATTAAGATCAGGGCAATCATGTTTGCATTAACTTGACAGTTTACTAATCAAATTCGTTAAGCCACATTACTTGAACGGTGCAAAACAAAGATTATCGATCACTAATCTTTGGTGCAAAATGTATTCCAACGCTGAGAAAGTGGGCATGCTTCTAATTCTGGGTGAATGTCGAAGAAATGCGAGTGCTGCCAGTACTTTGTATGCGCAACGCTTTCCAGGTAGACGAATTCCAACAGACAAAACATTTAGAATGCTTCTTCTGAATTTACAAGAGTATGGGCAATTTTTAAAACCAAAAGTAAGGGCACGGCAAGTTACGGTTGAACATAACGAAGTAGCTGTAATTGAAATGGTTACGGATAATCCCCATACAAGTCAAAGAGCGATTGCAAATGCCTTAAACATTAGCAAAGGTTCTGTTTTCAATATTCTTAAGGCGAACAAATTTCAACCCTACCATGTTTATACCATACACCATCTTGAAGATAGGAATTATGAGCATCGTGTTCAGTATTGTCAATTTCTTAGACGGCAATTAAACGGCAATGCGGAATTCTTAAGTATGGTATTATTCTGTGATGAAGCGAGGTTTTCAAACAACGGCATGGTTAATCGACATAACTGCCACTATTACGCCCAAGACAATCCCCGCTGGATCAGGATAACTTATTTTCAGAGAATTTGTTCTTTTAATGTGTGGTGTGGTATTATTGGCGATTTTGTAATAGGTCCACATTTCTTTAATGGAAATTTAGATGGTGAAATGTATTTAAATTTCTTAATTAATGAACTACCGGCTCTCCTCCAAACAGTTCCTCAAAACGTACGGAATAGCATGTGGTTTTTAAATGATGGTGCACCTCCGCATTTTCATAGGGATGTGAGAAATTATCTTAACCAACGTTTTGAGGGACGCGTAATTGGACGAGGTGCATTGCATCCTTGGCCTGCCCGTAGTCCCGATTTGACTCCGCTAGACTTTTTTTTGTGGGGCAAAGTAAAAAATGATGTCTATTAAGTGCCCATTCGAAATGAAGAACATCTACGCGAAAGGATAATGTTGTCGCTCTATCACACCGGAAATGTTAGCGCGTGTTAGAAGTACGATGCGTAGAAGAATTATACTCTGCGAAAACGAAGGGGGAAGGCAATTTGAACATCTGCTTCGTTACTTTTTTGTACTATGTTCCTATTAAATTGTTGTAGTTAATGTTGTTAAATATTAAATTTGAGTTATTAAAGTAACCTTAAATTTGTACTTAATCATTAGTAGATACATGTACTGTAAAACAACTCTGATCTCAATTTAAAAAAAATGGTAGAAATGCATAGTGATCTAGGGGTTGCATTGTGTGGTGCCTATTTAAAAAAATTTAGGCTCGGAGTTTTAAAATGGGCGCTCTGTATAGTAAATCCCTAACTGTCTCGTCATAACATGCCGTGGGACTCTCATATCTCGGCTTCTTGTACGCCGACTTAGTTAATTGATTGTTTCCAGCGAATGTTTATTTTGCTGTCATTACTTTTGGTATAATGTGGTTATTTTTGGCTTACTTTGATTCTAGCGGATCAGAAATGTGTGTTTATCGCACTTTCACCAAACAAATACATACGCTACGAAATCCGCAATTCATAGACTTACATATTGCGGGCTCGACTAACAAGAACAACGTTGTGGTACAATAATCGCAGGGTGTACGAGGTGTGGAAATTTATTAACTGTAGCTGTAGCGAACGTCTGTTAGCCCCGAATGTCAAACCAAAGCCACGATTGGATATAGTGGAGGTTTCTGCGTTTTTAAGCTTCGCGTGTTAAACTACGTCTCTCGGCCGTTGTTTTATAACCGCTCGCATAAAACGTGTTTTGTTGTCGTGTCTGAAAACATGGCTGATACAAATTTAGGGCAGCGCGTGAACTACATTTTTAAGGAAACTAAAAAAAAACCGCGTCAAAATCGTTTGAAATGTTGAAAAGTGTTTACGGCAATGATACTTTATCGCGCACTCAAGTTGCTGAATCACAGAAGCGGTTCTTACGAGGACGAGAGGATGTCAATGACGAAACAATCGGCGCAATTAAGAAGTTAGTGCAAAGTGATTTTCAAATGACGCTGCGAATAATGTCTGACATGTAGGGGATAAACGAAGAAACATGCGCAAAATGTGTGCGAAGATGGTGCGGAAGATTTTGACGTTTGACAAAAAAACGAACCTGGTTGCAATTGGACCAGCCGCCTTATTCTTTGGATCTGGCTCCGGCAGACTTTTTTTTTCTTCCGAAACTAAAAAGTTTCTTGAAAGGGACACATTTTAATGGCGTGAATGGCATCAAGATGAACACGACATGGTATCTGAAGGCGTCAACGGGAAAGGACTCCCAGGGTGGTTTCCAGGCAGGAAAAAGAAGAATGGGAATGTATGAAGTCTAAGCGGGGTTGCTTTGAGGGGGTGGTAACTAAGTTTTTTATAGCACCAATTTAATTGGCACACCTCGTAGACTACTAGCTTGCATCCGTACGCTTTTGTACTTTCCCATACTTCCACTATGAGAATATATTGTAATCGAGAAAATACTACTGGACCAATTTTAATGAAATTCGGTATACCTAGGTACAACAAAAAGTTGACTATCTTCAGTTTTAATTTTAAAAATTGGAACCGAAAACAGGAGTAAGACATGTTTTTAGTAGCATTTATCTCACAAACGGAATTTCATACATGTAAGAACAATGTCATAGAGAACGTTACGACAAATCGAAAAATGTTGTTGAGCCTATTTACTCACAAACGAGTTAAAAGATTGAGATGAAATTTGGTATTACAATATTTCTACATGATCACAATGTCGCTCGCTATGCAAGAGAATTTTCGTTCAAATGAAAACTGTGAAGTGAAATATTTTCAAACTTTTGGACATTTTCAAAAAACTATTGCTCGAAAACTGGCCACACAGTTTCTCTTTAACATTGTAAGCTTTCGGGGAAATGCTAAACGTAAATTCTAAACGTAAATTCATTGTCCCTCTCTTTATAAACTGCGAACAACAAAAAACTTCTGTTTAAGCTAAAGCAAGTGAGTGATAGTAGTATGAGGTTCAAAAGTAAATTTTTATGTATAGGAATATTTAGGGGGGTTAACTTTCCCCCTCCCTCTCTAATGTTGGCGAACAAATTTTTCAGAATCAACTTATATAGAATTAAAGCAATCTATATAATTCATAAAACAACGATTTTAATCCACAGTCCGCTACACTACTAACTTAAGTAGCTTCTTTATTATTTACAAAAGCGTTTGGCTTAGCCCACGGGTTTTGCTTATTATTAAAAACAGTTTACTACAAAACTGTTTACTACAAATTCTAGATCTTCAGTAAGAACATTACTTTCCATTCCGTAACATGTGTTACAACTTAAGGCAGCTTCGATATTTATTGTGTTATTATCGAAATGTAATAATTATGCCTCCCCTATTTACAAAACACCCTGTACTAACAGTTTTAATTAATTATTGTTTATTTGTTATTGATAGTTAAAGTTCACATTACATTGTAACAATAAAATTACTAGATAACTAATGTCGTCCTACAATCACAGCTCTTACGGTAGATCACAAAGAATTAAAGACAAAAGTTATCTCATAATAAATAACAGAAAAGTAGACAATTATTTCACTTTTGAAACTTTCAACGCTTAAGAAACTTTTACTTTATGTTGTGACATGTACTTTTTTGCTGCTTTAGTACTTAGGTATAGGGTTTTATACAAAATAAATATTGAAATTAGAATCACTCCAAGCATAAAACCAAGTACGTCTACAAGCAGATACTGATACCATGGCATATCCACCGCAGGACTTCTCAAGTGTCGGGCCCCTTTATGTCTGATAACGTATTCTGTCCACCAAATTGCTTTCTCCAATCCTGTCATTGGTACATCTGATGTTAGAGCTGCAATTTCTCGCACCTTGTTACGGTATCTGCATCCACAACAACGCCATTTAAATAACATAGATATTGATTTCTATTAAACCAGTACTTACTTAGCGTTCTCAGCTACTTCCATTAAAGCTGCCTTCAGTTGTTCTTTGGTAAAGTTTTCAGGATCGACAGTTTGCGCTATTCCCAACTGAACCATTTTCATGACATTAAGCGGTTGATCTCCAAAAAATGGCATTCCTACCAGCGGAACGCCGTTTGAAATCGCTTCCTCCATTGACTGTAGACCTCCTTGAGTCAGGAAAACTTTAATATTTGGATGGCCTACAAAATTAAGATGTATAATTACCAAATGGATAATTATTTGGAGTAAAATATTACATAATACGTCTTGTTGCGGGAACCACTTTCGTACTACAACGTTCTTGGGTTTTCGTGGTAAGTGGTCGTCTTCCCATTTCCAAAGAACCTTATATGGAACCTCAGATAGGGCTTCTATGATTCTTTCTCGTACTTCTATCGAAAGGTTAGCACTTCTTACGTTTGATCCCAGACTGAAATATATGACTCCGTGAGTGGCGGCGTCCAATTCTTTTTGTAAATCCTACAACGTAAATTACCTTTATACAGTAATTTTATGGATATGTACTTTCAGTATACGGAAGTATTTATTTCTTAAAAATATTCCAAATAGAATAGAGATTTAGATGGAAATGCATGATTTTTACTTTAAGAACTCAAAAAAGTTGCTTTGAAAATGTCTATTTGCGGGTGGGTGTGTTTGTGACCCATTATAACTTCCTAATCGGAATCTGATAGAAAACTGTAGAAGAGCTACGATTTTTTGATAATTTTAAACTCAACGTCTTACTACTTAAACATGAGTTAACAGATCGAGATTAAATTTTGTATTATAATAACCCTAGGAAAGCAGAGTTTATCAAACTGGGGACGATAAAACATGCCCGTTTAAACTAAATTGCTCACAAGAGATAGTAGAATGAGGTTCACAATTGAATTCTTAAGTGTAGCATTATTTGAAGCGGGTAATTTTCCCCTTCTCGTGCAATCTTTGGCGGACGAATTTTTTTCCTTCCGCTTTTAATGTTTTTTAATCCCAACATATCTTTTTCCGAAAAATCACGAATTCTATTTCTTTTTTCATAAAATTTTTTTAATTACAGTGATCCCATATGAAGTGCTAAAAAACACTTCTAAAGCAGCCTCAAACGCACCCCCAGACCCTAAAAATACAAAATGCGTGGAAATTACGATGCTCGGCCTTTTTAATAAAGCAACACCTTGCATTTTGTTACCAGATTCTGGGAGAGTTTTTTTTCACAAGATTTAGGTTGGCAACACTGGTGGGTCTCAAATCGGCCATCTGTACCTAATGCACCCTTATTCGTAAAAATAGTTATTTGTGCAACTAGTGCGCGATAATGAAGGTTTTTTTGATAAAGCGTTTGCCGAGTCAATAAATCATTTAAGGGCACAAAAAGGCATTCCGCGCACCCGTTGCACACAATATTTTTTTGTACAACTGTATTCTAATGAAAGATATTGAGGTAAATTTTGATTTTAAAAGTGTGCTAAAGTAGTTTTCTTCACGCTGTTATCGACAACGTTAAAAAATAGTGTCGGTTGCCCAAGAGCTTTAAAAACCTACTAGATTATAAACAAACAATATTTGAGATGTTAATAGTTATTTAAGTAACAAAGAATGTAAAGACGTAATAACATTCGAGGTAGGTAAATACTAGCCGAGGCGAAGCCGAGGCTTGTGGCCTGCCGAGAATGTTAATAGTCGATACATTCCGTGTTACTTATTAAATTTTTCACGCTACAGGTAAAAATTTAATCATATTTTTAAAAGTTCGTTTTGACTGCTGTCATCGGATTTATTTTTTAAAAGCCCCATTATTCTAAGTTGCCTGTGCTTGTTACCATATCAACGAACAGTTAAAATCAACATTATCCTAGGAATGTAAATAACACTATTAAGTTCCGTAGTCAAGGGCAAAAAGTAAACGAATGTTATTGGCCATTTACATCTTTTGTAGCTATGGATGTATCGTCTATTTACCTTGCCCGTAGCGTGAAAAAAATATTAAAAATGAAACAAACACTTTTAGATAAATTTTAGAATACATAAAAAGAAAAAATATTACTTACAAAAATATTGTTTTCGAAATATAAGATGTAATTTTTCTTAAAAGTATTTGATATTTATGGCAAATCATACCATTACATTATTAATATAAATAATACCACCGTAAAAAATATTATTTTTTTTATAAATCTTACTCAGAGCTACCAAATGGCCAAAGAACTTTACCAGGACTTTATTATGATAATATTTTTATATATATTAAACAAATATATTACGTACTATATAATAAAGTTTTAACTCCAAAAGTTACTATAATGTTAGGATAAGTAGTATAGCAACCCGCAACCATGAAAAGTTTGACTCGTTAGTCTGTAAGATTAGAAGTACAGTGTTAGAAACCGAAAATTCCCCCTTTCCTTACGAAAAATTGGCCCAAAACATCGATTATCTACGGAAAACAATAGAATGCAATTAAGGAACATCTGTGATCCATAAACGAATTTCGTTACATCATCTAAACACAAACTTTGGGATGTTCTTGTTCTAGTACTAATGAGTTTTTTGTATTGAAAGTGAATTTTTACTGTATTTTGTTTAATAAATATAAGGCAATTATTGTCAAACTTCAAAACATTGTAGAGATCGTCAGAAGCGAATTAAAACAATAGAAGAAAAACTAAATGACTACCCTATCGTGAGCTGTGTGTGCTCACAAAGCGAGTGCTTTTGAGTAACATTGCTTGATTTTCATAATTTTGCATATTTTTCATTTAGTAGTTTAATATTCGTGTGTACTTACTTTAGGTAACGGTTTCTTCTCTTTCAGGTGCATATTACCTAATCCAATAACAACGGGCACATTAGGTCTGACAGGATGAATAATTGGGTTTTCGTTTAAAAACAGCATGCTGACATTTTTTTCTATATCCCCTAAATAAGGTAGATCTTCGCCGATATATTTCCTGGCAATTCCATCCTCTTTAGGTAAAACATAAAAGTGATAATAATATCTGTACCAAATCGAATACAACGTGCTATAAATGCGGTCAAAAAATCCTAGTTCCTCGACAAATGACAACATTAAATCTGGGTTTAAAGCTGGATGGGTTGGATTACCTACAGCGTCGTGACCTGATACTAATGTGCCTAATGATGTTACTCCAATCATGGGACATTCAAATCTTGCACTCAATGCGTACATTGTAGGATAAAGGAACTCCACCAACATCACGTCAAAATGTTTAGTTTTGTCTTTAATTAGAGCCTGCACCTCTGGATGAGCCAAATGTGCAGTTACAATTCTTGACATCATATCCAAACCGGATTTAACAACGGTGGTTATTGGAGTATCCTTGCTCATTGATGTTTGCATATTGGCTTCGCGTAAAATTTTGTAGCTCGCTCCGAGATCAATTTCAGTCAAATTAACAAGTGTAGGATCATTTAATGGGTTTGGAGTAAGCACCGTAACTTCGTGACCTCGCAGTGAAAGTTCTCTCCATATTGGTTGAAAAACTACCTGATGACTTATTGAAGGTATTATAAATACACCAAGAATTTTAGCACCGTGCACCACATTTAAATACAAACACGTAAAATATAAGATCACTCTAAACATGATTAAATCAAATTCAAACAGACACTAAATAAATTTGGTTTGAGCACCTCTTAAATATCTATATGGAAACGCAAGTCAGCATTTTCTGTAGTTGAGAATTGTTAATTGCACGTTCTGGAGGACAGAAGATGACACAGCTTATTTGGAGTTAAATTAAAATGAGATAACTTACGTACACGCAATCGACAACGCGTTATTATTATTACGAGTAAATAAAATCTGGATGTTAAACTTGATTTAATAATTGTATATTTAGTTCAATCAAACACTCACAATTTTATTGACATAGTGATTGACTAAATGTTCACGAGGCACCAATTTCTAACGATTTCTACATCCTCCATTGTTTTTGTCAGTGGCGGCACTATGGGGGGCTGGTGACACAAGAGCCCTCAAAATTATGCTGTGCCCTCTACGTGTTATACCTAATACACATTTATGCAAATAAAATAGTGTTCGAGTTAGGTTTCATAGTGAATAATTTTATATTGTAAGTTTTTAATTGTAAGGTTTGTCCTAAATAAAATACACATAATATTTCACTGGCGTAACTAATTGAGAATTTGGATTTCCCACCCCTATTGATCCTTTCGGGGGTGCAACAGTGCAAACTGGTTTACAGGTGTTAATTTGAGTATTCACAAAACAGATTAATTGTCCAATGGCAAGTAACGAGGAAAGAATTGGCATTTAGATGTAGCCAATCAAAGTGTAATGAAATATCCTAAGTACTATGAATTATTCATTCCGCCAAGAGGGAAAAGTGTAGGTCCCCCGGTCAGTTTAACTACGGTATATCAGAGTCCAGTGGCGTAGCGGAAGGCCCCGCAGACCCCTCATTGCGGGGGGGGGCAATTTACACAGCGGCCGAGATAAAGTAATTGTAAAATTAGGACCTCTTTAAAATTATCAGTGCCTTTAAAGTAGAAATGCAAAGAATACGTCGTATATACGACAACTTGAAATTTGAGTGTTACACATTCTAAGAAATCATCAGGTTATCGAATACAAAATAAAACAGTCAGTCCAAACAAAGCTATAGTGTTCTCAACCGCCCATATATTTGTTTTGTTTCAGTTATAGGTCACAGCAATAAATCGCATCTATGTTATTAAAAGAGTGGCGGTAGCTCAGAGGTTGGGCGCTCAGTCTCTAACGCTGAAGGTCTAGGGTTCGATTCCCCGCCGAAGCCATGCAGCAATAAAAATCTATGCCGCAACCCGCCACTCACATTCCCCAATCCGGTGTAGGCAGCCGTGGGGTCTTAATGCCTGAAACCTTCTCTGGAATTTAGTCGTTCGGATTCGACGTTAAACTGTAGGTCCCCCGTACTCCACCTTAGCGCTAAGGAGAGTACGTGGCAGAGAAGAGTGCCGGTGCCCAGTAGTGGGACGTAAAGGCTGATTGCGATGTTATTAAACATAACTTCAGAAATCAGAAATTTGAAGCGTCTTTATTTAACATTTAACTTGTTTAGTCTAACTGCATGTTAACTAGATGTAGGGCCCTCAGTCTGTAAGAAATCGTGTAGATGTGTGATTGTTAATAGTTTTATGAAAAGAAAAAGAATTTAGTAAACATTGCGGATAGTTTTTAATTTTTAATTGTTTTTCGTGAATCTGCAATATGTCCAGTGCGGGAAAGAGGTTTTATGCAAGTGGTGCTCAAAAACGGAAGCTTCAAAAAGCATAAGAGGAATCTGCTAAAAAGAACCTTAAAATAACATCGATGTTTGCGTCAGTACACGATTCTGAAAAACCAGGAACGTCAAAGGACGCCGATGCATCGACATCTTTCGAGAAAACTCAATCTGACGTTAGTTTAACTAATGTAGATGAAACTAAAGATTCAAATATTGATACTTTTAACGTAACGAAAGATACTCAATGTGAAGATGTTTTGGAGGAGACTATTGCAGATAAACTACTACCTGATCTGAACGATCCGTATCCAACAGATCGTGGTTATTATCCTAAGAATATTTTGAATTTCGACTTAAAGCGAAGTATTGTAAAAATTGGACCATGCAAACCTAAAGGTCCTTTTCTAAAAGATGAGAAAAACAGAAGTTTTTCTGCCACTTATTACATACAAAAAAGTGCAGCTGGACAGACAATTCCGCGGATTTGGCTTTGTTACTCAATGAAATTAAACTGTGCATATTGTCAACCGTGTTGGCTATTTGCTGATCGCAAACATTGTTCCCAAGCTTGGATCGACGGAGTGAACGATTGGCAAGGACTTACAAAAAAAAATAAAATTTCATGAACTTTCGCAGAGCCATTTGCAGGCTTGTATCGTCTACGACTCTTGGGAAAACGATTCCACAGTTGATGTTATTCTGACTAGTCAATGGAAACAAAAAGTTAATTTTTGGAAGGAAGTTTTGAAAAGAATAATTGATGTGACGATTACATTAACTTCGTGTAATTTAGCTTTACGTGGACATCGTGAAAAACTAGGAGAACTACAAAGCGGTAATTTTTTCGCTATTATTGAACTTTTAGCAAAATATGACAGTGTTTTATCCAAACTTATTGATAAAAATAATAAACTTAAAGTCAACTATTTGAGCCCGCAAATTCAAAAAGAACTTGTTACTCTTCTGTCTAAAAATCTATTGAATAAAATTATTTCAAATATTAAACAAGCTACTTTCTACTCAATAATATTACACACTACTCAAGATATTAGTAAACACGATTAGTTAAGTTTCATCATACGATATGTTTCTATACTGTATGATTCGAATGAGTTGCCAGTGGAATTAACAGTTACCGAGAGTTTTTTAGGTTTTATTCGGGGATCGGATCAGAGTGCTAGTGGTTTAGAAGACGAAATAGTTAAAACAATTGAAGGACATTCACTTTCATTTAAACATTACAGAGGACAAGGGCATGACGGGGCAAGTGTAATGAGTGGTGTTTATTCGGGAGTGCAGAAACGTATTCGGGATATTGAAAATAATGCTATTTACGTACATTGCGCCACACATAATCTCAATTTAGTGCTTAACGATTCCGTAAAAAATTTGCCAGCTGTTAGAAAGTTTTACGACTACATAGAGAAACTGTGTGTATTTTTCAGCGATAGTATTACGCGATGGGATCTACTAATGCAAGTTTTACAAAGCGACTGTAGATTGGCACCAACATTGAAGAGACTGTGTCCGGCTAGGTGGTCTTCTAGACACGATGCACTTTTTGCCGTGCGAAATAACTTCTCTTCGGTATTAAAAACTTTGGAAAAAATAATTTTAACATCGTCAAAAGCTGAAGAGCGGGGAGAAGCGGGTTCATTGCGGAAATATATGGAAACTTATGAATTCGCACTTTTAACGGTCGTACAATCTAAAATTTTGGAAACTACCGATTTGATTTCAAAAACACTACAATCCCGTAAAGTCGATCTATCGTATGCTGCGAAAATGCTGAAAGATGCAGGAGAAATATTTACACAAATGAGGCAGAACTTTGCTGAAATTAAAAAGGAGGCATCAACATTGGTAGAAAAGTGCGGGGTATCAAAGCCGAATTTAAAAAGGAAAGACCAAAACTAGCCAAAAAAATTTTTTATGAACATTCTAAAAATGAACTGTTGACAGACCTCGAACTATTTTTTAAAGTCAACGTATTTTATTCAAACCTGGATATACTCATAACGCAAATGATTGACAGATTCTGTGGTATAAAGGAAGTTGTGCAGCGGTTTAATTGTTTGTTTCCAATGATACTATTTCAAATGGACGAGGATGAGCTCTATGTAGTCGCAAACAATCTTTTTACTCAATATCCTGAAGACATCTCATTAGATTTTCCTCGACAGCTAATATCACTAAAACATATCTTAAGAAAAGAAATCGCAGAAATAGAAAAGTTTTTGGTCATCGAATTCGCACAATTTTTAATAAAAAAACACAAATCATTATTATCAAGCATTCCGGATGTATTGATTGCTTTAAAATTATTTTTTCTGTGACGGGAAAAAATTTTAACATTTTGTCTCTCTTGACAGGTACTAAAGTATCACTTTTTATGCAATTACTTTTTTCCTTTTACCCGGGGAAAAAAGTAATTACTTTTTCCCCGGGGAAAAAAGTAATTACTTTTTTCCCGCTACAACAGCTTACTAGTTTAAAAATTCAAATTCCACGTTGACCAATTTTCCGACTTTATTATATATGTTTTTCAATATATTACATTTTTTTCCGTCACAGAAAAAAATAGTGTATTATACACAGGAAAAAAGTAAGATTTTAGCTCTCGGTGTGAGTGTCTCCCTCCGCTTCGCGTCGGGAGACAAACAGACACCTCGAGCTAAAATCTATTACTTTTTTCCCTTGTATAATAAATATCTATTATAACTAACTCTACCTGTGACTGTTACAACCGCGGAATGAACATTTTCTAAATTAAAAATTATTAAAACTTATGTGAGAAATTCAGTGGCACAGGAGCGCTTGTCTGCCTTAGCCATATTAAGCATTGAGCAACAGGCAGCAAGGAAACTGGATCTGGATAAAGTAATTGACGACTTCGCTAAGGAAAATGTTCGTCGAAGTCGTCGTTTTCAATAGTACAAGTAAGCGTAATTAATTACCTTTAGTTAATAAAGGGCCCCAAAAAAGTAATCTTGCGGGCGGTGGGCTTATAAATTTCAGCTACGCCACTGTATCAGACAGCGACAGATTGGTGAGTCTGTTTTCTTTGTTTCGTTTCGATATGCGACGCCGCCTATTTTGCTATCCTTGTCGGTCATTAGCACCTGCACGATTCAATTCCAACACTCCACTCCCGGTTGCAGAGAACGTGTGATACCTGACTCCCGCTAAGTGATTTTGGATTCAACTGGGCTTATACGTGCTTTTGTTGTTGACCAAGAAAATTGTTAATCGAAGATTGCGCTCCCAACAATAATAGTAATAATATCTAAATTCACTAAAATTAATATTTTTGCCTCCCTAACTATTATTTGACCTATTCTGAATCCCATCAAACAAAATTTTAAAGTGCCGTTACTGTTTTTTTTACATTGACCTTTGTTGAATAAAAAAATATTTGAAGGTCACGGAACTCCCACGCTAACAAGGTCCCTGGTATCTTTGAATCACGTGACCAAGAAATGCCACCATCGATACCAAATCACATATTATCAGCAACGAAAAATGACAACGAGTAAGTCATTTAGAAAAGTTGTAGATATGAGGATAATACGCAAAAAAAGTTACTCAAAAACAGCCATGTAACGGCAAGTCACACCTTTACTGAATGATGTGAAAATAAAGGGGGATTCGTTCCAATTCAAGGTCAAAGCATAATGAAAATAACTGCCACGCGTGGTTCTGTGTAGAGGTAAAGACGATGGGATCTTTAACTGCTAGACAAAGATTCAAGCATGCTGTAGATATAAAAATAATAATAAGCATAAGCCATGATTCACAAAATGAAGATGATATCTGTAGTAATTTATCAATCGTCGAAAGTGAGAAAAGAGTATTTAAGCTTAAAAAGAATTAACAAATAATGCTTCTTTTTGCAAAATTTCCATAGTAATGTGACCAAAGTGTAATCTTCATAAAGAAAATACGTGCAACCGTAAAGCAGTGGTCGTGCTAATCTTCTTTTAAAATTAATATTACATTTGGTATATAAGTTAGGCAATAAAACTATCAGAAATATCATAAACTGATATCTGTACCAATTCAGTAATCGATGAAAATGATAAAATGTAAGTAAGTTTGAAAAAGCAAAATGGGAATATGTTCATTTAAGCTGAACACGAATACACTTAAACTTTAAAGGGCAACTTCAATTGTAAAGTAAAATAGTGATTATGATAAATCGTGTTTTAATATTAAATATACAAAGTATATTATTTAACAAATAGTTTTTCTTATCTGTGCCACGTAATCGTTAAATAAAATATGCCATCCCGCCATCCCTTATAAAAAGATTTACAATTAACACGTACAATATGTGCCGTTTCAGGTTTTAACTTTACATGAACATGCTGTATATTTTAAAAGAGAACTCTTCAGGAAAAACCCGAAAACGGTTTAGTTAAAAATTTTTTATGTAATAAATAAGGTGTTTTGTATTCTGAAATATAGTCGTCCACTGAACAGAACATGCGTAACTACTAAGTAATCATGAGAATGTTTATTATTTTGTAGTTACATCCCTATCCAGCGTGATCGACGTTAATTAATCTTTAAAATAAATGTACCCACTTCTCCTTCAAATTCATTAGTGTTTTCAATTGTAATTTTCACATTCGAAACTCTTGTAATAATAATGATAAATGTCTGTAGCTGCGATTTGGTAAAGTTAGTCTTATCTGAAATTTTGTTTTTTAAACTGTAAATGGTAATCCAGTACCCGAGGATGATAAAATAATTGTAAATAAAACATAAATCTAGTGGCGTAATTAGGATAGCGAAGGGCCGTAGCAAAAACTGTGTGATGTACCATCTATATACAAGACGTATCAAATTTCCTGTCAACTAATGAGATCTCGCTTAGTTAAAGAGACACAAAAACAGTCAAATTAGAACAGAGTGGCAAAATATTGTGCTCAGTAATATTCTAAAAAAAAATGAAGCTACTTTGGCTGGTTTCTGAAATTATATTAATCTTTTTTTGGGATTTGATCTAACTACCTTTATGATTTTCGACTGCCAACTTTTTTCTTTTCTTACGGACAGCAGTCTAAAGTTTCCCATTACTAAATAGAGAAATTTTTACTTCAATAATGTATCACACTTTGCACTTGATTATTTTAATTTAAATTATTTATTTATTACCAGAAAGCAAAACAGTATACAAAAACTATGTTACATGCTCCTGGTTTGCATTTACATCAACTACAAAATGCTAGTGTTAGTAGTAATCGCTAGTATCAAAAAAAAAATTAGATAAAATTAATTATACACCAAATGTACTACATAATTTAATTATTTTTGAGCAGTTATATTGAAGATATCACCCTCAGAAACAGCTACCCAATTATTCACTTCTTCTTCTTTTTCTTCAGGTGCCGCCTCCGTCTCGAAGGTTGGCAATCATCATTGCTATGCGAACTTTTGAGATAGCCGATCTAAATAGTTGGTTTGTATTACAGTCGAACCATTCTCTTAAATTTCTTAACCATGAGTGGCGTCTTCTTCCAACGCTTCTTTTCCCTTGGATCTTTCCTTGTATTATTACTTGAAGCAAATGGTATCTCTCTCTCTCTCCTCATAATGTGTCCCAGGTATTGTAGTTTTCTTTTCTTGATGGTAATGATAATTTATTTTTCTTTGTGTATTCTTCTCATTACTTCTACATTCGTTATTCGGTCTACCCATGGTATTTTTAATACTCTTCTATACATCCATAATTCAAACGCTTCTAACTTTTTGCAATCTATTTTTTTTAATGTCCACGTCTCCATTCCATAGAATAGCACTGATATTACATAGCATCTGATTAATCTTATCTTTAGTTCGACATTGAGGTCCCTTCCGTATAAACCTTTTTTCATTATTCACTAAGGAAATTAAATTACTTAAAATGGTATCCCTATGAGAAACTGTTAATGCAAAAGACCTACTGCGTAGTTTAACATTTGGTACTACTAAGCCAATATAAGATAATAATTCAGATTCAGCTACTTTGCCATGTAAAATATTATAAATAAATATGATACCGCTCACTTTATTTCTTACATTTAGTGTAGTTATACAAATCCCAGTGGCACTATTTAGCTCCTGCAGTTGAGTAAGGTAAGATATATTTCTAGGACATCCAGGATAAATTCTGAAAACCTTAAAGTACATAAGTCGAGTGAATTTCTTTTGAACTTTTTCAACTTCATTTATTAAATTATAAGTATGAGGCATCCAAAAATTATTTGCGTATTCTAACACGGGCCTAACCAAAGAATTGTACAAAATTACTAATGTGTTCGGATTTTGAAATTTCTTTGTACCTCTCATTATATATGCAAGTATGCAATATGGACATTGAAATTCAATTTGCTGTTGTATGTCACTCCAAGATCTTTCACAGAAGTTACCCTATTTAATGAGATCTTATTCATTTTATAATCATAATGCACAACTGTTAGTTTATTATGGATGGACATCACACTGCACTTCTTTATGTTAAACGATAGTTTATTTTCGGTTGATCAATTCACTATTCCGTTAATGTCACTTTGGAGCTTTGCATAATCATCCATTGATTTTACAGGTTTATATAATTTGAGGTCATCTGCATATAGTAGACCATAGGAATAACGAAGTCGAGTTGGTAGATCGTTGATAAACATGATGAAAAGGAGAGGTCCTAAGATGGTTCCCTGCGGTACTCCAGAGTCTGGGATGAACACATCAGATTTGCATTTCTTTTGCGACAACAAAATTTTTCCGATTCCTGAGATAGGATTCAAAGAAAGCTATTGCATCATCATTAAAGCCATAGTATTTAAGTTTTTTCAACATTATAGGGAAAGACACTTTGTCAAAGGCTTTGGCAAAGTCAGTGAAAACACAATCAGTTTGTATTCCCAAAGCTTCGTAAGCTGTCGTATTGGCACCTGGTTTAATATAGCAATTGGATAGAATATAATATCTTCCATTAATTTTCACTTTAGTAATAATATAATCAAACATGCTATTCGATTCAGAGGCAATTAATTTGGAAGGAAAAATTGTTTTAACCGCGATCATTACACCCCCCCCCCCCCGCGCGTGCGTAACAGTTCATGGTAATTCCTATCTATTCTATAGGTGGTGTATCTGCTGTCAAAATATTAACCGTCCAGAAAAGAGTCATTTAGACTAGTTTCAGTAATAAATATTATATTGTAATTTGCACTAAGAATACTTTCTTTGAATTTACTCACTTTGCTTCGCAGACCTCTCACGTTCTGATAGTAGATAACAAATTTATTTAGTCCACTTTGAAGATGATCCCAATTCAACATTTGTGCACAGTCATTATGAACATCTTGCCCATCTGCTGTGGCAGTTGAATTCATTAATTGCTATGTTTTGTACTGGATTTTTTTCTTTTCATTATCAATTTTTCTTTTCAAAACTTCACAATTTCTATCATAAGGAGAATGATCTATTTTGTAGTTGGTTGCAAATTTAGTGTTAGATTCTTTACAGTTTGGGCAGAACAAATTGACACTTTTACAATCGGATGCCTTATGATTACCTCCACACTTCATACACACCTGTCCTTTTATACAGTTCTCCCCAATGTGATGGAAACCTGCACATTTAAAACATCTTAACAAGTTAAAATGTTCATATACCACACAAGTAGAATAATTTATGCACACTACCTCCTTTTGCATAATTCTATTAAAAGTTATTGGGTCACACTCCACGATGGCCATATACTGATATTTAAGCTTTTTCACTTTTACAAGACGAATACTAGCCTCCTCCTTAATAAAGTCATTTTGTTTAATCAGGCATCTAATTTCCTGTTCTGAGATTTTTTCATCCAGTCCTACAATTTTGACCATTGGGTATCGCAGCTTGGGGGTACTTACTTCATAATTAGTTCCCATTTTATTCACAGTTTCAGCTCGCACTTTCGCTGCTGCCTCTTTACTATTGCATCTAATTACTACTCCTCTCTCCTTGGTGTTAGTTAACTTGGATATGCCTATTCCTAGTTCAGACGGTTTAATACATTTCTTGAATTCATTTTTCGTAGCCTCTACATTTTGATTTCCTTTGGGTTTTAGAATTACGGAATGTTCTGCATTTTCTACTAAATTTCGATTAAGGACTTCTCTATAACTAGTTTTTGTACTGTTAAGCAACTCTATTGATGAACCTTTAGATTGACCAACAGCAGGCCACTGCAATACATCATTTTTATGCTGCAAGTCGTTGACCTCATACAAACGCACCTTTTCTTCAAGAAAAGAAATCTTTTCCCTGAGTAATCCATTTTTCTCTTGCAGTTCAGCTACTAACACTTTTAGAATTTGATTTTCTGAGTCATCTTTGTTTAAAAATTGGATATTTTTAATCTTTGGGGTAGTATTGTCCTCGCAACAAACCGTACTGTTTAGGTTAGGTTCAAGTAAGTAACCTTTTCTGGCTGCACAACTGGGATGATAATGAGCTGAACATTTTCTACAGACCACACTTTCTTTAGCAATCTTTTTACCACATGGAACACAAAATCTTTCAACTTCTGAGATAATTTTTACATTAATATTACTTGAGTTTGGCTGAGACTGATCACCTCCACTATCAGCCATCATGGCATTGTACTATTTCAGAAAATAAAAATTTAATAAGAGTGACGTGAAATATGTACAAATGATACATTGTTGCATGATACAGGTTATGCACACACGTAACCAATGCATAGCAGTTGACAATACTCTTGCGTTTCGGAGCTGCAGGGGCGCTTCGTAAGCTCTGGGTCCATAGCCACCCACGCTACTCCTTCGTTATGTCACTGCCTACATATCTCTCCAGAGTCGTTTTACACACTACTGAGCTGTGACAAAACCTGTCAGAAGTAAAAGTATAGCCCAATGGAAAGGATTCCTAAGCTCAATATGTGTGTCACCCGTGAAGTCTGATATGGAAATGCTAGGGTATAGCTAGATTATGTTCGAATTATACAGAGTGCCCATTTTAAAACTCTGAGCCTAAATTTTTTTAAATAGGCAACACACAATGCAACCCCCAGATCACTATGCATCTCTACAATTTTTTTAAAATTGAGATCAGAGTTACACTACATGTATCTACTAATGATTAAGTACAAATTTAAGGTTACTTTAATAACTAAAATTTATTATTTGACAACAATAACTACAATAATTCAATAGGAACATAGTACAAAAACTGACAAAGCAGGTGTTCAAATTGCCTTACCCCTTGTTTTCGCATAGTATAATTCTTCTACGCATCGAACCTCTAACACGAGCTAACATTTCCGGTGCGATAGAGCGACAACATTGAATTATCCTTTCGCGTAGATGTTCTTCATTTCGAATGGGCACTTCATAGACATCATTTTTTAAAAGAAGTCTAGCGGAGTCAAATCGGGACTACGGGCAGGCCAAGGATGCAATGCACCTCGTCCAATTACGCGTCCCTCTAAACGTTAGTTAAAATAATTTCTCACATCCCTATGAAAATGAGGAGGCGCACCATCATTTAAAAACCACATGCTATTCCATACGTTTTGAAGAACTGTTTGGAGGAGAGCCGGTAGTTCATTAATTAAGAAATTTATATACATTTCACCATCTAAATTTTCATTAAAGAAATGTGGACCTATTACAAAATCGCCAATAATACCGCACCACACATTAAGAGAAAAAATTCTCTGCAAATGAGTTATCCTGATCCAGCGGGGATTGTCTTGGGCGTAATAGTGGCAGTTATGTCGATTAACCATGCCGTTGTTTGAAAACCTCGCTTCATCACAGAATAATACCATACTTAAAAATTCCGCATTGCCGTTTAATTGCCGTCTAAGGAATTGACAATACTGAACACGATGCTCATAATCCCTATCTTCAAGATGGTGTATGGTATAAACATGGTAGGGGTGAAATTTGTTTGCCTTAAGAATATTGAAAACAGAACCTTTGCTAATGTTTAAAGCATTTGCAATCGCTCTTTGACTTGTATGGGGATTATCCGTAACTATTTCAATTACAGCTACTTCGTTATGTTCAACCGTAACTTGCCGTGCCCTTACTTTTGGTTTTGAAAATTGCCCATACTCTTGTAAATTCAGAAGAAGCATTCTAAATGTTTTGTCTGTTGGAATTCGTCTACCTGGAAAGCGTTGCGCATACAAAGTACTGGCAGCACTTGCATTTTTTCGACATTCACCCAGAATTAGAAGCATGTCCACTTTGTCAGCGTTGGAATACATTTTGCACCAAAGATTAGTGATCGATAATCTTTGTTTTGCACCGCTCAAGTAATGTGGCTTAACGAATTTGATTAGTAAACTGTCAAGTTAATGCAAACATGATTGCCCTGATCTTAATTATAGAAATCTTTTGTTTTAAAATAATAGTCGGCAGTGACTTGTATTGTGTGTTGCCTATTTAAAAAAATTTAGGCTCGGAGTTTTAAAATGGGCACTCTGTATACACAAATCATAGACATTCAATTGTGATTATCTTTATCGAAAACTGTTGCGGCTCGTTGTACAAACTAATATGCGCTTTATATAATAGACATGTAAATTTGTGGCTTCTGGTAGCGGAGGCCCTCATCACTAAAGGTTGAGACAGGTGGAAGGGGTGCGGATTTATTATAGGTACTAAAACTTGTGAACTCTGCCAATAAACAATTGAATGAAGTGGTTAGCGTAGCAAGTCGCGAAGTCCTAGTCTAAATACTAAATCTAAATCTCTTGGCCCTGTCTGAATTTTTACTGACGACGTTTCAACAACATGGCTTACATCTCGACACTCTTTATCTGTGGCATGCGCGGGGGGGGGGACAATTTCCCATTCTCACCCTCCAACAACTTTATAAATTTGTATGAGTTGCAACCCATATTTCATAAAATACAGAGAAAAACGAGGTATTTTTACAAATATAATGACACAATGTTAACAACTGAACTGAAGCTTTGGTCTAGGAAACCAAATTAACTTGAAAAATGCATTAGAAAAGTATTTTTTAATTTTTAATTTTATTTTTTCAGGATTTCGATGTATGCAGAATGTAATTATTAAATCAGTATATCTCTTTTAATAAACTTGCTAACAACTGGTTGTAAAGAAGATCGTGCGGCGTACTCCACGGGCTCTGTTAGTTTTATAAATATATTTGCGATTGCTTTACTTTTTGTAATCGTATTCTGAACTGCGAGTGTTTGTTATCCCTCCCAATATTTTTAGGTTGGTGAATTGTAGCTTCTGAGGTTATTTGTAAACATGAGCCTCAGGACGGATATTAAAAAACTCATTGTTTGCAACAGCAATTATTATTAATACGTTAAAGAACTTTTGGCACTACAGCCATTTCGTCCCTATAAATGTATTTTTTGTTGTTAAATATATATTTTTTAAGCACCTTTGTTACCTATTTCTGCCTTCTGTCCTCATTGTGCCTGAAATATTACTTTTGGTTCCTAAAATCTAATTTTTTCTAACTTGCTGTTTTCCCATTTATAATAATTGTAGTAACCAACAATTCCAGCCCTACTTATAAATGCTGTTCGTAATAAAATTTTTATTTAGTATTATATAAATTAAAAAGAAAATATATCACACCTGCTGCGCAAGCAACGATTTTTTTGTCTCTGACATGTAAACATATCGAAATACGTATAAAGTTTAAATAAATAAATATTGTTGAAAAAAATAAAGTATTGTATTCATTAAATCAATTAAGCAAACGTTCAAGTAATTATAATTTATTTGTTTATTTGTCGATTTTACAAACTAAAATACATTAGTGGGTAACCATTATTCTTGTACAATTACTTCTCTTACGGCTAATCGTTATGAATTAAAAAAAAGTTGTCTTATTGTAAATTAAAATTCAACTAAAAAATTATTTAAATTTTGTAATATCGATCGATTAAGAAACCTTTACTTTATGTTGTGACATGTACTTTTTTGCTACTGTAATACTTATGTATAGGATTTTATACAAAATAAATATTGAAATGAGGGCCACTCCAAATACAAAACCAAGTACGTCTAAAAGCAGATACTGATACCACGGCATATCCAGCGCGGGACTTCTTAAGTGTCGAGCCCCTTTATGCCTGATAACGTATTCTGTCCACCAAACTGCTTTTTCCAACCCTGACATCGGCACATCTGATGTTAGAGCTGCAATTTCTTGCACTTTGTTACGATATCTGCATTCAAAATAAGGCCATTTAAATAACAAAGTTCGCGATTTCGGTTAAGCCAGAACTTACTTAGGGTTTTCAGCTACTTCCATTAAAGCTGCCTTTAATTCTTCTTTAGTAAACTTTTCAGCGTCTACAGCTTGGGCTATTCCTAAGTGAACCATTTTCCTAACATTCACAGGTTGATCTGCAAAAAAGGGCATTCCTACCATTGGAACCCCGTTGGAAATAGCTTCCTCCATGGACTGTAAACCCCCTTGAGTTAGGAATGCTTTCGTATTTGGATGACCTAAGAAACCGAAATTTAGATTTACCAATTATAGAATTATTAGGTATAAAATATTACTTAAGACGTCTTGTTGAGGAAACCACTTTCGTACCACCACGTTCTTAGGCTTTCCTGGTAAGTGGTCGTCTTCCCATTTCCAAAGAACCTTGTATGGAACTTCAGCAAGAGCATTGATGATTTTTTCACGCACTTCTGGCGAAAGGTTAGCGCTTCTTACATTTGATCCCAGACTGAAATATATAACTCCTTCATTTGCGGCGTCAAGTTCTTTTTGCAAATCCTACAACATAAATTACTTAAATATGGTAATTATATGGATGCATAATATTAAAATAATGTTATTATTTATTTCGCTTTGAGAATAGAAATAAGATGCAGAATATTAAAACATAGTGGAGGTAGTCTACTTTAATATGGTCGCGCTCGAAAGAGATGCTCATATTCGTACTCTACGAACACAAACAGCCGATCTAATCATGCGCGATATTTCTACCAGCCATTACTTACGGCCACCTATCATGTGTCATTCGCTTGGAGCGTGTTAAATGACAATAGCAACAATTTTTTATTCAGATAAAACTCGAAAACCAGTACAGAACCGTATTTATGGATAGCAAATAGCAGATCAGCACAACCGCGAAATTCCTACTGGTAATCCTCTTATAAATTTTACATTTCTTGTTTACACATCGAAACTGAAGTTCAATCTAAACTCTAAAAAATTGAATATTATAAATAAATGACGCGAATGATCCGTTTTAAACGAAATACCTTTAAGCCACCCTCACGTGCACCAGCAAAAAAATTACTAAAATGACAAGAAGCATCCCCTTTAGTAAAGCAACATCTTAAAACCACCCTACCCTTGTAAAATAATAAAACTTCTAAAAATGAGGAAAAGGAGTTTTCAAAATGTTTGATTTTGGCGAATTTCATGAACAGGTGAATTAGAGTACAGGAAAAACGAATGAAGCTCTTCGCCTGCGCTTTCCACTGCTATATTTTAAAAATTGTTATTTATCATATTTTTTAAGTTGCTTTTTATCGTTTTACGCGAGGACACTGACTACAGATTAGAAGAAAATTTCTTAGCCAAAAATTGAGTAGGAGGGGAACGCGGTGCTGTGCATAAAAACTAATTTTATGATCTTATTCTACCATCGCTCATGAGCAATTCTGTTTAAACTGAATAGTAATGAAAAAGTAGTGCTAATTTTTAAACAATTATTTGAAAATTTCCAAAATGTTGAATATTATTTTAATTCACAGTTTAAACATTTTCAAGAACTCTCATGTACAGTAACATTGCGTCCCCATAAGGCTATGTTATTTTTAAGTTTAGTCCCGATCTGTCAACTTGTTTCGTGTTCTGCAATAAGGCATTGAAATCAAACTCAAAAAAAATACCAACTACTGCCGTTTTGAAGCTAGAGAGTTGGATTTGCGACCGAAGACGTTTGGGCGCAGGGACGTTTGGCACGGGGATATTTGCTCGCGGGAATTTTTGGGCGCAAAGAAGTTTCGACCCAGAACCGTTTTGGCCAATTTTCGTATTTTCTTCTACTTATTAATATTTTAATAATAACTCAATTATTTATTAACTTTTAACACTGGATTAAAATAATTACATAAATAATTAATAAAAACATTTTCAAAATTGCGCACAAACGACAAATTGAAGCGATTGCATCTGTTCAAAATCAAACAGGACAGGAAAATAACCGCTAACTTTTAATTTAATAGGAGTGCCTCACTCTTCCTTACTTTTTTTTTCAATATTGATTAAAGAAAGTATTATAAATTACGCCTACGCCCAAATAGCCCACGACAAAATCTCTCTGCGTTCAAACGTACCTGGGGGCAAACCTCGAAGTCATTTGCGTACGCTTTGTTGCTAAATTCGTGTGCGTAATCTGACATTTCGAGTTGAGTATTGTTTTTCAATTTTCGCAATTTTTTAATACAGAGTGACATAACAATGTCGGTAATACAGTTAGAAATTAGTCTCATTGGCTGCTGGGCCGAATGCGCAAAGTAAATGTGAGCGCTTTTCCAGTATACTGCAACATTATTCATTGCGTGCACGAATTTTAGCATTCAAATTATTTGTACACGTAAATGTATGTACAGGGTGTCCGAGTCGTCCGTCGGCAGAAGATTTAGTATTACACATATCCAAATTCTGTTGGTGCAGCATTATATCTAGCCCATTGGCGCACATTTTAAAGATATTTTTAAATATACAAGATGCTCCATCTAGCGGCGACGCCACAAAGTTATATTTGTTTCAAGTGAAACACCCGGTATACGATTAAATATTTGGATTGTCCCTTCAAAAGTGATTCTATCAATACCATGTTTTATGCGCCTGTGATGGGTCTATCCCATTCTACGGTCTTTTTTGTGCAAAAAACAAGTGCTGTTTCTGACGTTATTGTGACGTAACCGTTCGGCATTTTTGAATTCGGTTTTCGCCGTAGACCTTCTAAAATACTCTACTTTCTAATTTATGTTCAGGTTGGTAAAAAATGCAAAATTATGACGGGTAATCGTGAAACACAAAACTTTGTTTATCTCAATTTTTTTAATGGAACACTCCCTGTATTGCATAATACAGGGCGATATTTTTTTGAAAAAAGTTTTCAGTTTTACTTTTATTATGCACGGATTTGCGGCAATTTGACGATGATGTGGAAAACAAGGCATTTTTCAAGTTTTGCGGTAAATTTTATTAACGATCTTCAATTGTTTTTCAAATTATTGTTTAAATCAAGGTATAGGTATTATATTGCCAATGAGTTAGAGTATTGCAGCACCCAAACGTTTCTGCGCCAAAATGCATCTGCTCCCAAACGTGCCTGTGCTCAAACGGCGCCCGAACGTCAGGTTCCGTTAGCCTTGCCTCAAAACTTATTTTGTTTGTGGATTTTTGATATACCTCTATACTCCCAAATTAATCGAAATTGAACAATTCGTCCGAGAATTATGAGGCCTCTAAGCATTCACACAGCCAACCACCTACCAACAGAATCTTATTCTAACATTCATCACTCATCAGCTATTTAGCTTGAACAGAAAAGTTTTACCATTCTCGTCGATTAAATAAAGGGGTGTCAACTCACAGGCAGACATTTTGTTTTTAAATTCTTCCTATGAGATCCTAGAGGTCCAAAACACATATTCTGTCAAAATCTCCAAATCAAATATTTTCATCTGTCAATACAAGTTTTGTGGCGGTTACCCAACAGCTCTTTATATTGGGTTACTAACAGCTTTGTTATACTCCCTTTCGCTTGAAGACTTACTAAATTACCGCAAATAATATTTTAGATTTTAGAAAATATTCAAAGTGAAAAGAGAGAAAGACTAAATTTTCCATCAGCTATAAAAAATGGTATTGCCGAACAAAAATATTATTTTACAAATATAAAGTTGTAAGTTTTTAGAGAAGATGCTGTTTATGGCAAGGTAATCATACTGATACATTATTAATATAAACTAGCTGAACCCGTGGGCTATGCTTCACGTATGTTTTGAAATTGTGCCTCGTCGCGGTCGCCATATGTGACTGTTACATGACATTTGCTCCAAATACTGCAAACAAAATATTAAAATAATCTGTGTCGCAATGTAAGAGCACAGCCCGGCGTAACTAACCAAAACTAGTAACACAATAAATTAAGGAACACTGCTGATCAGAAAACAATATTCATGCGTCCACAAAATAGAAGAGGGAAAAGGCGCCTTCCACCCTCCTCCTAAAAATTACAGCATCTAAACGCAAAGTTTAGAATCTTCTTATGCTGTTGCTAATAGCTAGTAACCTTTTTATCTCAAACTTGATTCTTTGTTTGCTAACTGTGAAGGCAGTTATTTTCAAACTTCAAAAATTTATAGAGTGCGTCACAAATTAAAGAAATGGAGGAAAAACTAAGTGATCGCCCGTCATATGCTCTATGTGCTCACAAAATAAAAATAATTTGTGTGGCCAACTTCTCAGTAATATTTTGTGATTGTCAAAATTTTATATATTTTTAAATTACTAGTTTAAAATTTTTATCTACTTACTTTAGGTAACGGTTTCTTCTTCGAAAGGTGCATTTTACCTAACGCAATAACAGCGGGTACATAAGGTCTGACAGAATGGATAATTGGATTTTCATTCAAAAATAGCATGCTGACATTTTTTTCTATATCTCCTAAATAAGGTAGATCTTTGCTAATATATTTCCGGGCGAGTCCATCTTCTCGAGGCAAAACATAAAAGTGGTAATAATATCTAAGCCAAATCGAATACAGCGTGCTGTAAACGCGGTCAAAAAATCCTAATTCATCCACAAATGACAAGAAAAGATCCGGGTTTAATACTGCGTGGGTTGGATTACCTACAGCGTCATGACCTGTTATTAATGCGCCTAATGAATTTATCCCAATCATGGGACATTCAAAGCGTGCACTTAGTGCGTACATGGTAGGAAAAAGAAACTCCGACAGCATCACGTCGAAATGTTTAGTTTTGTCTTTAATTAGAGCCTGCACCTCTGGATGAGTCAATTGCGCAGTTGCAATTTTGGACAACATGTCGAAATTGAATTTTACAATAGAAGTTATTGGAAGGTCTTTGCTAAGTGATTCTTGCACATTGCTTTCTTGCAAAATCTTGTAGCTAGCACTGAGATCAATTTCGGTTAAATTAACAAGAGTGGGATCATTTAAAGGGTTTGGAGCAAGCACCGTAACCTCGTGACCTCTCAGTGAAAGCTCTTTCCATATTGGTTGATAAACTATTTGATGACTTATCGAAGGTATCATAAATACACCAAGAATTTTAGCACCGAGCACCACATTTAGATACAAACAGTTAAAATATACGATCACTTTAAACATGGTTAACTGAAATTCAAACAGACACTAGATAAATTTGGTTTAAGCAAGTCATAAATTCTAACTGAGAATTATTAATAGATAATTGCTATAACGTTGTAGACAGTGGATGACACAGCTTATCTGAAATTACGTAAAGATGACATAACCTACGTATGTACAATCAGCAAGTAAACTATTGTCAGTGGCGTAACTTCAGATTTTGGGCCCGGGGGCAAGATACCTGAAGGGCCCTGGCCCCATCCTCAAAAAAAACTTCAATAATAAAGCAATTGATAATAAGAACAATTTCTTCAATAAGAAAAAAATTATTTGCAGTCTAGTAAATGAAAATAAATATATGTATTAAAGCCGTGTCTAATTAAGACCTTAAATTTTCTGAAGTTATTGTGTCTGGCTCGGTATCAAAAAGTGTGGGTGTTGTGTTATTACTGAATATAATCTCACTTCAGTATTTTTCATTGTATAGGTACATACTTACTTATATGGAATTAAAAATGTTTTTTGTTCAATATAAAAATAAAACTGTTGAAAATCAAAAATTTTTATTGAAAGAACTTCGCAATAGAGAAATTAAAAAAAAATAAAAACTCGTGGCTCGTGGCAGGGCCCCTAAGGTCTCGGGCCCGGGGGCCGTTGCCCCCTCTGCCCCATGGTAGTTACGCCACTGACTATTGCGTTGTTAGTATAGCAATTTAAACCAACACGTTATTTTAATATTATTGTACAGTTAACTCTAGTATTTTTTTTAATAGTTTATATTTTATATCATTGATATTTTTTAAGCGACACATTATAGCCATTTTAAGTATTTCCTAATTTATCTAGCATTAAATATTTTAAAATGAAAAAATGAAGAGTTTATTATTTCTAACAACATACTGATCAAACCAAAATAAAACATTAAAGTCTTTCCACTAAGCATATATTACCAAAACATATCAAACCAGCTATAAATAAATGCGCATATTTATAAATTGCGTTAAGTGCCAGGTAAAAGTAAAATATGAAACTAAAGAAATATAAACTACAAAAACGAAAAATCGGACTGACGATTATTAATACTTTGTAGAATAATAGGTGGAATCAAGGGAACTTTATTCACGCAATTATAGTCATCCGAATTATTATCTAACTAATATTGAAAGCGTTACCAAAGAACCGGACTTAAATTCATGACCAGTCGACAGAATGTTTTAAACACTTTATAAGTAAGTTTATTGAGTCGATCTAAATACTTTTCAAAAATTCTGCGCACTTTGTCTTCTTTTAAAGTTGCATACGTCTTGCGATAGAAGTTTTTCTCCTATGTATGCGGGCTAAGTAACACATAAGTAGAACCCTGCAACATTACGTAAGCTTCAAACCACGGAGGCGACTTTAACATATGCTTCACAGGGGTTTAATTACGGTTTAATGGCTCGTTAGTTACTCATAAGGATGTCCGTCTGCAGAGCTCGAACCCGTTGTACCTACACAGTCAAATATACCGCTATTGTACGGCCGTTTTCTCTACATAGGTATTGTTAAATTATCTCTGTCATTAACGCTGTGCACTTGTAAACTTAGGAACTGATAAAAAATTGAAATTAAAATCATGTAAGAAGCGGTGTTTGTGATTAACAATTTCCTTGGTCAACAACAAAGACAAGTATAAGACTAGTTGAACTCAAGATTGTTTCGCACAAACCAGGCTTCACACCTTTCTTGTAACCGGGGGTGGAGTGTTGGACTTGAGTCGTGCAGGCGCCAATGAGCGAAAAGAGTCGCAAAAGAAACGGCGTCACATATGGAAACATGAAACAAAGAAAAGAGACTCAACAACCTATCGCTATCTAATACACTATGGCTTAACTCACCGGGGAGTTGACCCCTTACGCCTTGGCCGAATGAATAATTCACAGTACTTCTAACATCTCATTACACTTTGACACCTGTAAACCAGTCTGCACTGTTGCACCCTCGAAAGGGTTAATATGGGTAAAAATCCGACGGCCCATGTCGCTGTGATATCGCGAGAATTGCATAGCGCTTATGCTGTCATAGAATCCACGATTTTTAAGCTTTGGCTAGCAATTCCTTTTGCCAGCCCGTGGTTAATCACACTTATACAAATACACCTGGCCAAAACTCGAGAGCTCCCACCTTCCAAAACTCGAGAGCTTTTACCTTCCAAAACACACAGATCACTGTAGCTACAGCTACCAGAATATCATACTGATCATCTAATAATTAGCCACTGCTGCACTAGATAATTTTGCAGGTGAATCACACAGCTGTATGCATATCAAACTCAAAAGCATGCTAAACCACTCCGCATGCAGAAACGATCTACCCCAGTTCAAGCACATTTGTTCACGATCCTTACTTAAGGCGTGTTTTCCTTACCCTCTGGCCGAAGTCGTGTTGACCTAAATTCTACATTAGTTACGCCAGTGGAATATTATGTGTATTTTATTTAAGACAGACGTTACATTTAAAAATTACAGTATAAAAATTATTCACTATAAAATCTAACCCTAACATTCAAGGTAAAACTAAAACCAGCATATAAAAGTTTTCAATTTTTAGTGAAAAATTACTTTGTGCAAGTGCAATTATCCACCCGAAATTTGGTTTCTTCTTAGTTGTAAGGGAAAAGAAACTGAAATTTTTTTCACCAAATTTTTTAATGCTGCAATCTTCAAGTGAATAGGTGAGTGGAAGAACATTACAAGTGCAAAAATGAAGTTTTGAGAAAAACGCAAAAAACTGTTTAACTTTTTTGTTCTTAATTTTTTGACATTCTGATTAACTGAAAAGTTTTAGTAGGTACAATAAAGGATACAAATATATATCAAAAGAGTTTAAAAAAAGTCTTTCTAGATAAACTGCAATAAAAAGAAGAGGATGGACTTATATGGTTTTTCCTATCATTGAAATTTGGTTTTCGTCTGAACCAATCAGTGCTTGCTGTATAAACAAGTAACTAGTAAATATTGTTATTTTTAGTTTTCAAAATTAAAATATACAATTCTAGTATAATAAAAGCTAACCAAATAAACAAAAAATATTCTAAAATAAAATTATAACTAAATAGTTATACAGTTTAGTCTTCATCATTTTCTTGGTTATTGGTTTTCCATGAAATAACATGATAACAAAATCTCAGCGTTTCTCTATCTGGGATATACAACTATACATTGAGTGCAAGAACCCTATTTAACAATTACCAAAACTGGCGTTTATGTTGTTCTTTCCCTCACTTATACATTACTACATTTTTAACATTTTGGCTATCTCAGTTTAAAATAGCGGTTTGTGAACTTAAACTGTTCTTCCACTGACCTATTTAATTAAGGAGTAACTTGTGCTGTGATACTTTTATCTAATAACATTAATATCCACGATTTACACTATAAGCTCTGTAAAATTTTTGTATTTCCATAAAGTAGGAAAGAAGTTCTTTCACATTTTATTGCATTTGCGTTAACGGGGCTCTCGTTCACGATATCTCTCTAGTGTAGTTTGATGTATCAACTAATGTGCCGAGTGCATGCCATACTCCTTCATTGTTTAGCCCATGATGCATAAAACTGTAGTGCTACCAGAACGTATGTTACAACTGTTCCAGAGATCTAAAATAAAATACAGAGAAACTTTCAGTATTTGTGGGAAAAAAGTAAGTATTTCTGCAGTGATAAATTCAAAACAATACAAAAAATTCTTGCTAATATAACGATAATCAGAATTGAACAAATAGATATTGAACAATTACATTACAAGTAATCTATGTTCATCTTCTCTTCTTCCTCTTGTTATAGGCCAATGGTCTGTTTAATACCCGCAATTAGTGCGGGTTCTGTCAGCCCTCTTTGCACATGCCGGGCAGGAGGCTGGCCTTACCCGTCGAAAGGAGAAGAAGTTCCACTAAATTGTTTACGACTGCCAAAGATGTTAGTATGACAACCGGGACCGACGGCTTAACATGCCCTCCGAAGCACGGTGCGCATCTATGTTCATAAATTTCTAAAATAAATACGGCTAAGTCCCGTTTAGCTGTGACATGGAATGCATCAACTTCATTTTACTTAGGCTAGCAGTATGTAAACATAAACTAAACTTAGGAACAAGAGTTACAGTAAAAGACGCGCTGGTAACAGCTTGCATTTCAAAAAAACTTACTGTCCCGTGGGCTACGCCCTACGTTTTTTTGTTGGCAAATTTCAACTTTAGAAAAAATAAGACTTGTCGCGCGCCGTTTGGGCTGTACAATCTCAATTGTAGCCATAGTCTTCTCAAAAAGGTGTAAGAGATCCGAATTTAATGTAGAATTACAGCAACCGCTATATAATTCATACAACTAGGACTTCGCTGCGCGGTTTGATACTCTACCCACTTCAGTAGCTTATTTATAATTTAAAAAAACGAGAGGCATAGCCCACGGGTTTCGCTAATCACTTAATACTTACTGAAGCCAGCAGTCGAGTTCCAACAGTGAAAATATCAGAAGCTCTCATTACAGGTTTTTGGATATTTAAAGTTGTTATAAGCATTTCTACCTGCAACACATATGCACATCATTAGTAACATATAGTTTGGTTTATAAAAAAATAGATATGCACCTGAACCGCCTCTGCAGTGCTTAATTTACTTATTGGATACTTGAATAAGAATGACAGAATGTCGTCGCTCTGAAAGTAAATATAGGTTCTATAAGAACTTTTGGAGGGGATAGAAATGAAATAAGAATTGATAGATTCAAAAGTTATGGGCGAGATGTGGTTCAATAATCACGTCTCTGTTGAATATAGAGGGCGCTTTGAATAAGCTTGGTTTAGGTAACTTTCCAGTGGCTTGGCATCACTGCCAGGAATATCGTTGCCAAACGCTACAACAAGGTAGAGCGTTGGCGTTGAAGTCTTCACAATGAGGGAGGTTATATTGGAAAGTGGGAGTAAAGTTTATATTGTACTATCAATAACATAAGTTTTATAACAGAGAAAACATTGAACTACGCGTTGTTTATTGAAAAACTATTATTTAACAAAAAACGTAGCTAGTTGCAAGCGATAGCTGACCAGTGCCTTTTTTTTATTTAAATTTTTGATATTTATTTATCTTTTGAGTTTTCAGCGGATTTTGAGTAAACATGGAACATGGAACTGAACTTCAGTAGACCCCACAATCATCATCAGGTTGCAACGTTGTAAATCTGAAACCAAGTCGGTTGGTCCATTGGCGTGACAATGCCTAATGCAATAGGCATTGTCACGTTATCTAGAACTAGTCTAGATTGAAAATCTTTTAAAAGTTATTTGCAAAACCCTGCTTATTGATAAATTAAAACAATTAATCTTCGTAAAAGTCGTAACGGAGATTACTAAAAAAGAAAAACATTTTGGTTGTTAGAGGGGTTAACGACGTTTTAATTCTATGTTGTAGATTTTTAATGATGACGCTAAGTAGATAAAAGATGTTATAGAAACCAAACATTTTGTAAGTACATATTAATAATATTATAATCTATAGTTGCTTTTATTGTAACGTACGGCCTCACCTTCATGGCCGCGACCAAAAACGATGAGACTTCTCATTACACTGTAGCGCTCATTATGTATGGATGTAACCAACCATGCTACTTGTTTCATGACCATACTTGACCAATTGTATACAATTTGAAATAATCTGTTATAATAGGAATGTATCGATGAAACAAGTTTTAAAATTGTTTGTGAAGCAAATCTAGATATGTATGTGGTACACATAAGGAGCACCAAGAGACTCCCATTTGTAAATTACCGTGACGACATCTACCTTCCGGTTTCTTGCGCCACAGTTAAAAATTGACAAAGAGATTATCAATCAGCGCGCGCGCGCTTGCTCAAGAAAATTAAGAACAACCGTATCATCATTAGGCATCGTATCGGGCTGCCAGCCCTAGTCTCCTCAAGCTGGAGAATGTCTAAATTTCTATTGTTTTTGCAGATCAGTATGCAAGCTGTAACAATAATATCACCTGCTGGGATGGCGACTAGAAAGTGCCATTTGTCTGCACAGGCTATACCTCTCCTACGACTATGGTCCTATCTGTGGTCATGCCGAGAGCGGTAGGTATCTGGTGTGATCATGAAGACCGTTACCTGAACAAAGTCGAGAGTAGGATCTCCTTGGTTTGACACTTTCATCACGGACAAGAAAAAATGAAGCAAAACCACATTTCTAGGATTTACGCCTCTGATGCCTATAGACACGCCACTTTTTCTTGAATGCACTATCAGATATAGCTATGGCACCGAACAACCCAGTAGAATTTTTTAAACAAGTTTATAACCCTTTGGGTCTTCTCGACAAAGTGAGTAAGCCGCAGGAAAAGTTATAGCTGCAGCAAGGCATAGCCATTCCAGAGCGAACGCACCAAGGCTCAGATGTGAGGACTCATCTTGAAAACTAGTGGAAGTTCCAACTCGTGAAATCACAAACTCAGTTTACCCAATTAAAAGGCTTTGAATTTTAAGGAGAGGTGGACGTACCATTTAAATCGCAGGAGTAACCTGTTTAACGCGAGCGCCTTTGTACAAGTCTCCTAGCGAGGTAAGTGTCCTTGCCGTTCCCGCCATAGGGGGACTTGACTGATGAGTTTAGTAAAACGTGGCGGCACCTATTTTACGGCTTAATCCGCCACAGCCATTATTGACAACGGATTGAGATGCGCTCAGTCGGCGCACTTGTTGAAGATGAGTCAAGGAAAACTTCAAAGGGGACACCCGGCAAACTCTAGCCGCCAGTGATAGAGGATGGCTACCTAAATCGTTACTAATTCTGCAGATCAGTCCCCGAACCAAAGCGCTAGAGAAGCAAGATATCAACTTCTTGCATTTATCTAACTAACATATTCATTAACCTAATTTCCCTACGAGTAACTGTTTCTCTTTCTGTACAAACTACCTACATGTAATTCCACAGGATCAGGATCTTATTCTTTATTGTTTTCCACACTGGCTTTGTGTTGCCGTATAATCTCACACTTTTACACGTCGTCGGTGAACCCAAGACAAAAAATTTCCAATTTCGTGTCTTGAAAATCAAGCTAAAACTAGTCAAGATAAGAAAGCTTGTTTTGATATAGTACCTAAAAGCAGGTGGAAAATACGTACTAATGTGAAGTTATTAGACCAACAATAAATAATATGATCCTGCTTATACATTCTTAAACCAATCAGCTAATTTCGAGGTTGGAAAAAAAGATTGCTACGTATCAATGCAAAGTTATTGGAGCAAATATTTGTATCGTTCATGACAATTCTGAAGTTTTTATAAAAACAGTGTTTTTCAGAAAGTTCTTTGAGTTTGAAATTTTTTGTAAAGGATGAGGGTGCATTTGTTTTTAAGATGACACTGTCTGTATACCTATTCCAGATTTACGAGGATCGTTCGAAATGTACGTGGCCTAACAAAGAAAACGCAAGTTTTTTGGGCAAAAAGTCATTTTATTTTTCAATATAGACTCCTGCTCGCTCAACGCACTTATTTCAACGATGATCCAAAGCAGCAATGCCGTCTTTGTAGGTCGATGGAATCCAAGTCCTCAAAATAGCTGTTTACAGCAGCGATTACTTCGGAATTGGATAAAAATCTTTTACCGTCGAGCCATTTCAGGTTTGGAAATAGATAAAAATCGCTGGGAGCCAAATCTGGCGATTAGGGCGAATGAGGCACTAATTCGAATCCCAATTCATGAATTTTGGCCGTGGCGATTGCAGACGTGTGTATAGGTGCGTTATCTTGACGGAAAAGCACACTCTTCGCCAAATGAAGTCGTTTTTATTTGATTTTGTCGCTCAATTGCTGCAACAAATTGGCATAATATCCGCCATTTATTGTTTTTCCCTTTTCTAAGTAGTCGACGAAGATAATTTGATGAGAATCCCAAAATACCGTTGTCATAACCTTTCCTGCTAACAAAACCGTTTTTGCCTTCTTCGGTGGCGGAGAACCTTTGTGTCTATTGTTTGGACCGTTCCTTGGTTTTGGGAGTGTAATAGTGGACGCAGGTTTTATCAACGGTTATGAAACGGCGCAAAAAGTCCTTAGGATTGCGACGAAAACATGCCAAAAGGTCGCGAGAAACAATCAAACGATTCAGTTTTTTGCTTCGGTGTAAGCAACCACGGCATCCAACGCGCCGAGTATTTTACTTTTACTTTTACTCGGTCATCCAATACGATACGGAGGACTTTTTCAATCACATTCGGGGTAGTAGCCGTTTTTGGGCGTCCACTGCGGAGTTCGTCCTTTGTGCTTACACGACCACGCTTAAACTCGGCAACTCGACAAAAATGTCGAATCCAACTCTGCTTTGATTTTGGTTGGTGTTAAGCCTTTCAAATGAAAGTACTTGATCACTGCTCGCAACTCAGGTTTTTCCATTATTTACGAAATCACTCGAGACGGTCACTTTGGCGTACTGTCAAACTCAATCTAATTGACAGATGCTCTATAGTGTCATATTTAACCTAAAAAAAGGATGGTTCTGACAAATGGTAATGCAAATTCCGCCGAATTAGCGCCATCTCTGTGTTAGGCCACGTACATTTCGAACGATCCTCGTATGTCTTGTCCTTCTTGTGTTAAATAGCATCTCTTTGTAAACAAATTTGGTATTCTTGTCCTTAGATGTCTCTTACAGATTAGGCAAGAGTTTATTTAAAAAACATTGTTAAATGATACAAAAGTCCAATTCCAGAAATATGTCTTTATATGTCATTCACAGGTTTGATTCTGAAATAAGGAACATACGTCGCAAGAAAAATTCGGTAATTTGCTCTATATCTGGAAAAGTGCTATCAAAAACGCAATAACCATTTAAACTCATCTGCTGATTTTGACGAACTAGTTACCTACACAACCAGATTCATTGAAATTTAACATACACTGCCCGTCATTTGAAGTGGATCACGTATGAAAAACCATATAACTCGATAATTATAGGGTTTTAGTACCCGAAATTAGTACATACTGTTGATTTTAATATTATGTAGGAATTTTATAAAAAATAGATCGAATATGTTTGATTCAACAAATGAAAAGAATTGTCAACGTCTAAGAATTGCTTTGCGTGATTTATTGTGTAGACTGTTCTGTACTTGTACCGCGAATAATTTATTGTTAGTAACAAATTGCCGTTCAAAGTTCAAGATTACATTTTAAGCAATGGTTTTACGACGGTTAGATGCATCTCAGCGCGATAGAATCATTGGTATGCTAGAAAGTGGTTTACCACAAAAAAGGGTGGCTGAGCGTTTTAATGCAAGCCAAAGTGTGATCAGTCGTGCATGGAATAGGTTTTTGACAACCACATCGTCTAACTTTCGGCATGGTGGAGGTAGACAGCGCATCACAACTGCAGCGAACGACCGCTATTTGAGAACAACAGCTCGACGACAGCAAACAATTGACGCCCCACGTCTAAGAAACATGCTTCATGCAGTGGTAAATCGGCCAATTTCAGTGTCTACGATACATAGCAGACTCCACGAGACTGGACTGAGGGCAAGACGTCCTGCTCGTCATCCGAACTTATCTGCAGAACACCGACGAAATCGATTGCAGTTTGCAAGAGATCACCTACATTGGGTATTTGAGGATTGGTCACGATGCTTGTTCACCGATGAGTCTCGAATTGCTTTACATGGCGATGATGGAAAAGTACAAGTTTGGAGAGGGCTCGGAAAGCGAAATCTTAAGTGCTGTATGGTGCTACATGTTCCGTTTGGTGGCGACTCAATAATGATATGGGGTGGTGTGCGAACAGGGGGCCGTACAGAATTCGTGCGGTTCAGGAATCAATCGGTAACAGCTAGACGTTACCTTGATAACATTATAGAGCCCATTGTAATCCCAACAGCAGCCGCTATTGGGTGTAACTTCGTTTTTATAGACGATAACGCAAGACCTCATAGAGCGGCGATCGTTAACAAGTGCCTTCAGAACGCCAATATCATCCGTATGCTCTGGCCAGCAATTCGCCGGATGTTAATGCAATAGAGAACGTTTGGTCTGCACTAAAATTGCAGCTACAAAAACGTGCTCACCAGCCAAACACATTGGATGAATTGAGTGCTACCATTGTAGAGGAATGGAATAGGATACCTCAAGCAACAATTGATACCTGTATTGAAAGAATGCAAGACGATGTGAAGCCCTTATCCGTGCAAGAGGTGGTCCCATTCCCTATTAGTTACTCAAATGACAAGTAGCTTTTAGCTTTTAGTCGTCCTTAATGTTGTAGCACGTTAGGTACTGATTGTATTGTTGTGTTAATATTTCTTAGTTGTAGAATGTTTGCTCTACAATACATGTATAGAACGTTAAATATTCACTGCGTGCTCATTTATCGTAATAAAACCCTATAAATATCGAATTACATGGTTTTTCATTTGTGATCCACTTCAAATGACGGGCAGTGTATATACAGCTTTGGTCGAAAATATCCAACGGATAACATAGGATGAAAAAAGATAAATAACTTACCACTTTCTGCAATTTTTGAAGAGTACTGAGAACATGAAATATGACCAGAGCTGAAACATACATCTGCAGTTCCAATTCAAAAAAACCAGATACAATTAAATCTGAGTTTCCACCAAACCTAATTGTGATTACAAGAAAAACATTACAAATCAGCATTATGATAGAAATTCCTATCCAAAAAAATACTGCTGGATCACAAAACAAGCTCCAGCATTCTACATTCCAAATAACAGCAGAATGTATTCTTCTAACTAAAATCACCGATTCCTCTAACGAAGTTTTAAGGTTACTGCACTTTCGAGGAGTAGTGATTTTTGTAAGACATTTCTTTCTAACGATCTCGTTTAGTAACACTGATTTCAGGTTTTCTTGGTACCGATGTATAATGGCCTTATTTAATTCTGTGCTTCCTAAGTAGATCATTACCACCATTGAATCCACGTAAAATCCAAAAACCGTTAAAAAGTTTCGCATAATGTTCCAACTCGTAGTAAATTTATTCGTCAATGTGTAAATTAAGTACATGATTAAAGAAAACGTAATTATACTGCAAGATAAAAAAGAACGTGAACGTAGTTTATAGACTACATCTGCTTCTAAGAGAACGCGAGATGCTAACCATTTGTAGCTTTTAGAGATTTCACCAAACCTTAAGAATATAGTCTTAGCATGGTCGACATTTATTAAGGCAATTATTATAGATAGGAATGATCTAAGGTAGAACAGAAAATTTGCCAGAAGCGTTAAAAATACAAATAAGTCTCTCTTTTCCCCAAGAGGCAGCTTAATAGAATGTGCACAAGAAAAACATCCAATTGCCATAAACATAGCCAGCAAAATTGATACAAATCGAGAAACATTTGAATAAACCACGTTGATCTCATCTGTAGTGCCCTTATGTGAACATTTTAAAATTAGACAAGGAAATCCTGCCAATGATGAAAACCACAATAGCGGCCCAAATGCACATGATACACAGTTTGCAGATATTTTTTTTCTATTAAGCATTGTAAATATCTCTTAATTTTTCTAATTGCTGCTGCATTTAAGGCTAAACTCACGTCTATTTTTCGTATGCTTCTAACATTATAAATGTTGCAATTGTAGTAATTCGTGATCAAAGCCATTTTTTAAATCTATCTAACATATTCATACCATATACAAACACAAATTAATAATGGCTTCAATGGAACGTTTACACAAGTAATGTTCTTTAATATTTGTAAATAATAAAAGAATAAAGTAGTTCTAACATGAGAATACACAGCACGTTTCTATATTCGACCTTTATGTACGTTTATAATTCTTCTATACATGAAAAAAATGGTAAAAACGTAAAAGAATTAAAGACATTATACGATATCAACTTGGAACATGTTAAAATAATAATAATTAACAACAATGTAGAAAATTTAAAAATCTGAACTATGGGCAATAAATAACAATATTTTGAATAAAAACTAAATATTTGCCTGTACACAAACCAATAATATTATATTTATTTAACTTCTTCGACAATTCTGATTAGGATTTGTCTCGTCTCGTTTCGTTTTGTCTCGTGTTGTTTTGTTTTGTCTCGTTTTGTCTGGTCTCGTCTGGGTTTTGAGATTTATTTGTCTATCTCGTCTCGTCGAGACGCTCTAAACGAAACTTGATAGAGGCTCTGCTTCGTCTCGTCTCGTTTTGTCTTGTCCCGTTTTGTTTCGTCTCGTTTTGTCTCGTCTCGTTTTGTCTCTTCTTGTTTTACCTCGTATAAGGCAACAATATAGTTAGAAATTTCTTAAAAAATTGCTACCACACCAAAGTTACTCTTTATACAGTGTGTCCACTGATAGACCTAACTATAGAGAAAACTTTTTTATTTTTAATGTAACAAAACACGTCATTCCACTTATAATTTATACTTGACCCATAAATGGTCAAACTGCAAAAAATTAATTTCTTCCTTACTGGGTAGTATGTATTAAGCAATTTTTAAAAACAAAAATAATTTAGTTGTTATTTTTTGTAAAGATATAAGGAAAATTTATTTGAAATTGATGCTGAAATTCTTATTTTATACTGACATTTCTAATTTGGTAAAGATCGGCGGTTATTTTATTCAAAAATAAAATAACTATCATTCTTCACCAAATTAGAAGTATGAGTGGAAAACAACATTCTGAAGATCGTCTTCCAATAAATTTTCCTTGCACCTCCACACAGAATATAGTACGTCTGGTACATAGAAAAAAACTGCACCTTTTGATTAGAATATTCCACTTTCTGTGGTCATAGATGAGGTCAGAAGAAAACTTTTCAGATAGAGAATTACTTAAAAATCCGTGTAAGACACCAAAATGACTGCCATTAAAGATGGCCGCCACAAGTTTCCTAAAATTGGCTGTAGCTCAGCTTCTAGTGGTCCGATTTAAATTTTATTTTTTTGCTCAAAACAACAGAAAAACAATTCTGTCATTATACATTTTTTGCTAAACCTTAAGGGTTTCGCGCAATTTTTAAAAATCTGAAAATTGCACTTTTCTTGCGAATTTCATTGTTATATAACTTTTTACTTCGTATAAAAAAAGAGCATTATTTGATATCAAGAAAGTCCTGTTTTTATGAATAACTTCTTGTGAAATCGCGGGTCAATATTGCAATTCGGAAAGTGGGCGATTTGGGCTTTTTCTAGAAACGTTTATAATATATCTAAGCTCCTAGTAATCCGTTTTTTTTTTGTTTAAAAGCTTTTGTTGAACAGAACCTTTTTTGTAATTATGATCGCAATTTGATTTTATCTGTTTTTTTCACCGCGATGTAAAATTATACTCATTTAAATCGCTGTACCTTTTTTTTAGATTAGACTGATTTGAAACTTTTTGCAAATGACTTCAGGGCGCCTTCGACTGGCAGATGTTAGCTTTGAATCTCCACCATCTCTTTGTGTCATAGTTTGGATCAAATGTTGCATATGTCAAAAATCTAGTGATGAAGACTTGATTTGGCCAAGCCTTACACACTGCTAAATCTCTTGTTGGTGCTGGCTACAGGACGCTTTCAAAAAACGGAATTCAAGAATATTGGTGCAGCACCCCATAGTTAAGTTATCCGAGGCAGAAGGAACAGAGGAAACATTGAGAAAACTCAAAGCAAAGTGGCACAAAAAGTGTGCACTTAACTTTAATAAATCATTCTGCAGATTTCTGTACAGTTTCCTTTATTTTGCGCCGATTGTGTTCTATTTGATCTAATCCTTGATATTGATCGCTTTGCAATTGGTTCTCTTGTTCTTCTCTGTATTGGTATCATATTTTCTCACTGGTCAACAAAGGTTTTTTTTCTTACACTCTAATACTTGTACTGTATGTACTTTTTTATGCTGATTCTGCAAACATTTTAAATTTTTTTCTACCCGCGTCAGAATTTTGAGAAATTTTCAATAATAGTTTTCTCCTAAAATATATTAATATTTAACTGAATTGTATTTTCTGTTTTACCGCATTAATGTTAAATACTGGAAGAAATCTTGTGTTGCCTGACTTGTTTGAACAGGTTTGTACAAGTTTTGGCGAGTTTTTCACGTCACAACCGTAAACCACGCCTCTCTTTGCTTTTAAACAAATCATATTTTGGAAATTCGTAGATATGCGCGATTATGCGGGTATATAAGAAGGTACAAAATAGTTATTCATGTATTAAGGGTGTAAAGAGGCTTTTATGGCGTAAGACGTAATTTTGAGCCCGAAACGGCAGCCGAGGGCTAAGAATACGTCGAAGGCCATAAAAGCAACTTACGCCCGTGGTACATACACAATTTTATGCACGGATGAACATTTTTTAATTTAAAAATATTTCTAAAATAAATTGAAAATATTTATAAAATAAATTGAAATTTCTACCCACATCTAGTGCTGCTTTGATTAAATTTGAGATTTGATGCGTAACCTAATTATGGTAGCGGGTAAGCAACAGTAGTCATAGTATCTGAAATCTCAGTTTGCAAGTGTTTAAACTGTTTCTATTAGGTATGATATCGTTTTTTGACGTTTCATTATAACCCATGGGCAATAAAGAGGTCCATGGGCTATAAAAAGACGTTTATGACAAAGAAATTCGTGTATAATTGTCAATTTATGATACATCCGTGCATAAAGATTATTACGAGTATTAAAATTGAATTTATGATCTGTTGTGTTATACATTGACAATGTCTCGTAAGTGAATAAATAATCCAAACAGTTTTTGTTATGTTTGCGGAGAATTAGCTATTCAGCAGCTTAAGCAAAATGTTACATCTAGAACAGAAAAAGCGTACTACTACTACTACTACTTTGGTGTTAAAATTAAAAATTAAGCAAATATGGGACTCCTAAAACTAACTTTGCTAGTTGTGCTGTTACTCTAAGAAGCTGGTTGAATGGTAAGAACACTGCTATACGGTTTGCGGTTCCTATGATTTAGCATGAGCAAACGGACCATACGACGAACTGCTACTTTTGCTGCACCAAAATTTTCAGGTTTTTTGGCAAAAATAAGAAGAAAATTGCTTATCCCAGTTCGCCTTCTGCTACTCATCCAGTACCTCATTCGACAGCCTTTCCGAAACCAACATGTAAAACGTTTTGAAAGAAAAAGTTGATGCAGAAACAGAAGAAGAACTGTCAAACAATGATGAGGAATTTTTACCATCTCAAGAAAACAAACTTCATTTAATAATTCAATTAGAACTAAATGACCTAGTGGGAGATTTGAATTTATCAAAAACTAAAAAAGAGATACTAGGATCAAGATTACAAAGATGGAAGTTGTTAGCTTCAGATACGTATTTTAGTATTTTCAATCGTCAGAAAGAATTCTCACAGTATTTCTCAACTGAAGAGGGTCTTTCAATGGAAATATTTACCATTCAGTTTCTGTTGGACATGCTGTTCACATGACAAAATACTATGAAAATATGATAAACCTTCTTGAAAAAATTAATTACAGAAAGTATAAATGGTACATCAGCGCTGATTTAAAAGTTGTGGCTATTCTGCTTGGTTTACAACTTGGATACACGACGTATTGTTGTTTCATTTGTGATTGGGACAGCCGAGCAAGAAATTCTCATTATATTGTTAAACAATGGTCACCAAGAGAGCAGCATATTCCTGGGCAAAAAAACATAGTTGACCGTGACAATTTTCTTACCAGCGTTGCATATAAAATTGAGTTTAATGAAAAACTTTATCAAAGCCATGAACAAAGAAGGACATGGATTTTAATATCTTAAACAAAAATTTCCCAGTATCACCAATGCAAAAATTAAAGAAGGTCGTTCTGTAGGACCCCATATTAATCTAGTAATGGGAGATACAAAACTTGAAACGGTTCTAAGCAACTTAGAACGTTCTGCTTGAAATGTTTTTAAAGCAGTAAAAAAAGTGGTGTGTGTAGCAGTCCGCACCCCTATAGCTTCGTATATCTCTCGCATGTCTTACATCTCTCTGTCATTACGTGGTCGATATGATTCTTGGTTGCACCATCTGGTGGAATTGTATGTGCGCAAAGTGTGTACTGTTTATTACCAATTTTTTACTAATTGCAAAATTAACTACGCGTTTTCCATTTTCGTTCGATACATCGTGCCTGCAATGCTTCCCTATTGTGGAGTAATAAAATTCTTCTTTTTTCAATTTTGTCGTTAAAGTCTCCTAGTATTTTTGATGTCATGCTTTGGTGCATTGTTGTAAACCTGCTCTAACTTCTCTTAGAATTCGTCTTGGGTTACTTTTTTCTTTTCCTCGGTTGGTGCGTGTAGATTTATAAATGTTGTTTTGAAGAACTTTCCTTTCTTGTTATAGTAAAGATTCGTTCGTTAATTGAGGTAAAGTTCACTACAAAATATTTCGTACTTTTTTAATTAGAAATCGTATTATATATGCGGTTTCAAACGTAGGTACAGACCATAGCCTAGTGCTTTGCAAGTACAGAACTATAGTAACACTGGAAAAAAGAAAGGAACCGGAATATATTAAAAAACTTAATATTGAATCAATAGAAAATGATAGTACCCAGTTTCTATATCAACAAAGATTAAAAGAGAGAATTGCCAAGAATCCAATTATAGTCAGTGATGATGTTGAACAATCATGGGATAAGTTATGTACAAATATAATGAAAAGTGCAGAGGAAGCTCTAGGTAGCAGAAAAGTAAATATAAACAACAGATGTAATACCAATCCCTGGTTTACCGAAGAAATCAAAACGCTAGCTACAGAAAAGCGACAGGCATATTTAAAATTTAGAAGTAGTAAAACACCAGAAGAACGTAATGCATATATACAAAAGAGAAATCAAGTAAATGAAAGAATTCGAGAAATAAAAAAGGAGTTCTGGGAAAAATTCTCTAAGGATATGGAATATGATTTGTATGGCGGACAAAAAAAAGTATGGAACATGGTACGAAACAGAAAAAAACCAATTAACGAATACGTAGAAACAAAAAGTATAACAAATGAGCAATGGACCAACCACTTCAAAAATCTATACAAGACTCACCCTATAAATGCACAACAAGAAGTTATATTGAACAATGACGACGAGATGGATGACCCTTTTGAAATTACTGGAGATGAAATAGCATCAGCGATTAGAAAACTAAAAAATCGAAAATCTCCCGGTCTCGATCAAATCACAAACGAAATGATCAAGCACGGAGGAAACGCACTTACCCTCCAATTAACCATTTTTTACAACAAAATATTTGACACAGGGACTATACCAAACCAATGGCGCTCGAGCTTTACCATCCCAATTTTCAAGAAAGGATCGAAAATCAATCCACAAAATTACAGAGGTATATGTCTACTAAGCAGCATTCTGAAATTATTAACAAAATTATTATCAGAAAAGGTAGTTTCTATATTAAAAGGGAGCGAGGAACAGCAAGGCTTTCGCCAAAACAGATCAACTATAGATGCTATATACATTTTACGCCAGCTTATAGAAACATTCATCGAATACGATAAACCAATATATCTTTGTTTTATTGACTTAACGCAAGCATTTGATCGGGTCAAACTAGAGGATCCTCTTAACATACTGAAACAAAAGCATATCCATCCAAAAATAATTAAAGTTATTAAAGAACTAAACTCTAACTGTATCACCAGGATAAAAGCAATGGGAAAATTAACTGACGAGGTACCAGTTTCCTCTGGAATAAGGCAAGGGGACAGTCTAAGCCCTACGCTGTTTAATATTGTCATGGACAAAATCATTGAAGGTGTAAAAATGGTCAATGCCGGATATAGAATAGGAAACAAGATCTTAAAGATAATGTGTTACGCTGATGATGCCGTAATCATGGCAAAAAATGAACACGATTTGCAACGTCTTCTACTCAAATTCAAGACATTATAAGAAAAGTTGAACATGGAAATATCTACCAGCAAAACGCAATCAATGACAATATCCAAAGAAGCGTTACGCTGTAAACTAGCAATAGACGACCAAATAATCACTCAGGTGATGAATTTCAATTATCTCGGCGTACATATATCCAGCAGTAGAGATATTAAACAGGAAGTACGTAAGCTACGAAAGCATCATCCGTGTAGGGTTGCTTGCGGGATATTGTATGGAGGAACAAATTTATGACAACTGACAGTAAAACACGCATATATAAATCGTGTGTCAGGCCAATTTTGACCTACGCGGCTGAAACACGGGCTGAAACCTCTAAAACAAAACAAATAATAAGAAACACGGAAATGAAAACCCTGCGTAGCATAGCTGGAGTAACACTAAGAGATAGAATAAGGAGTAGCAACATAAGAGAGACATGTAGGATCGAGGATATAGTACGATGGGTGAGAGGAAGACGTAGGCAGTGGAGAGATCACGTGGATAGGATGGACGAGAACAGAATGGCGAAGATAGTGAACGTACATAAACCCTTAAACAGAAGGCAGGCAGGACGTCCACCAAAGCGATGGCGCGAAAGTTGGACATCTGCGTCCCAGGAAAATGACAACGCTTAGAGAATCATTGGATAAAACAGGACTAAGTCCTAAACTAAGTAGAAGAAGAAGATACGCGGGTTCAAATTCCGCTGTTAAAGAGCGTGTATTTCCTGCAGTCAACAATACTATTATCGTTTTGTTTGGTTTTTTAAATGGCAGCAACATCCACCTGATGCTCTTAGTTCGTCTTATATCTTTTTCACAGCTCCCAGTCGTTTGAGGCTTGCTACATTTTAAGTTGCGAACACCATTTCTTTTTCCTTGTTTGCTCGTATTGCTTGTCTTTAATTGTCTATTCAATTTTTCACATTTTGAGTTTTGTAACCGTAGTTGTTTTACGAGACCAGGTCGTTGGCCTCGCGCCTAACCATTTGGTTTTTAGATTTACGTTTATCTTTTATACATCTCTCTCCTGGTTTGTTGCAGTTCATTTTAGTTGTGATCGACATCATTTCTTTTCGTATTTTTAGTTATTTTTAGTTTAGCTGTGTCCTGTTTTGGTAGTTTGCCGTATATTTTTTTCATATTTCTTCCCTCCTACTCTATCGGCGAGTGTTGGCTGATCTTTCTCGCTTTTTCTTTCTTTGGTTTTTCTGTCGCAGTTACGCTTATATTCTCTTCCAATTCTTTTGTTGTGTATTTACTACCGCGTTCGCAATTAACTTCTTGTACTTCAAGAACGCCTTGTGGTCATTTTCTTTTGTCCGTTTAAGATGGGGTAACAGTGTTTATTTCTATTCCTATACTTTTTTGAAAAAATTCCTCATATCCATATTTTTGTTTCATGTAGTTTCCGCGTCATTCTCATACCAATATAGGTCACTGTCTATCCGCTTCGTATTTAACTAGTAATGTTACTTCCTAATGATCGGTTCCGAGATCCTAAAAATCTTCCCATACAAAATTACACAAAACCTTGTTAAAAGTTTGTAAGTCCAATGGTTTTGAAACAATTCAATTTTTGCGAATAATTGCGCTGCCGTGATTGGTTTAATAGTCTGCAGAATGTCATTTTATATAAATATTGTAAATCTTTGTATTAATATGTTTAATACTTCTTAAGGTTTTTCTTAATTTCACAAAATGTTTGTTTTGATCAACAATTAATTACACAGCTAGACAGCAATTTAGTTATGTGACTTAAAATAAATAGTACAAGTATCTGTGCTGTTATTAATTATAAAATGAGAGACGATGTTTGTCGACGTAAAAACATCAACATTAAATTAAGCACATCCTAGGATTAATACTATATAAGGTACGTAACAGACAACAACACATAGCGATCAATATATTGATTTTTTAACTTGGTAAGTGATAAAAAAATATGTAACTCACCACTTTCTCCAAGTAAGCTAAATTGTACAACTCGTATGTTAAGGACAGAGAAGAAACAGTTATTTGAAATTGGGATTCAATAAGCTCAGGCGCAAAATAAATAACCGTTCCTTTCATCCAAGCAACTCCAACAGCAAATATCACAAAATAATTAATAATTAATGTAATTATGGCACTAATATTCCAAACAAGTTGGCCAGGATCGATAACGGCATTCAAATGCTTTATATTACGAATGAGTGCAGAGTGTAATCTTCTGGTTGAAATCAGTGATTCCTCCACGGAATGCACATTAATTAATATTCTATGAGGCTTTTGGCTTAAATATTTTATTAGCATTCTATTATCAATGTCTCGAACTAGTGGTGCTTTTAGGTTTGTCAATAAGCGAACTTTTAAATTGAATTGATATTGAGCTATCACAATTATAACAAAATCTGTTAGTATGGTATATACCAAAATAATTCCCAGATCTATATAAAAACATACAATTCTTGCAAAATTTTTCATAATGTTGCTATCAATTTTGAGGTAAGTAATCAAATGAGTTGCGTATATAATTAAGAAAAACACTATCAGGCTTATGTAGAAGATGGTACGTAAGCGCAATTGCTGCACAGCTTTCTTTTCTAAAAGGCTCCAATTTACTACAATGGCCGCTAGACCTGTAAATACAGTCTTTGCCATCCTGGTTTGTAAAACAATTGCTGAGATATTAACAGCCGATCTTAAACAGAAGAAAATATTTGTGATTTTCATTGCCAATCTCGAAACGTCACAGCCCTCATTGAAAGCTAATTTAATAGAATATGCATGCCAAACACTTGCAGTTACTAATAACAACGCCAGTGAAATGGAAGTCAAAAAGTATAATTTTGAATAATCTACTTTTATTCTATTTGTAGCATTAGTGTGTGAACATCTCATTCGTATACTGGGCAATCCCAGCCACGCCGCAAAACTGAGCATTGGACCAAGTGCACATGATACGCAGTTTGCTGATATTATTTTATTGTAGAACATTGTAAAGCGATGAAATACCTTTATTTGTATTCACATACAAGTTACTTCAGCGTCAGCAAAAGTAATTTTGCTTTTCGATATCTAAACAAAAGTTATCGATAGAGTTAAGAGCTTTGTTTGCCCAAATACTCATAATTCATATATGCATGTAAACGTACATGATTGAAGTAAGTCAATACAAGAGAAATGTATCAATATTTCAGTAATTACTATTTTTTTCTACAGCCGAATTAAAGCCATAATATTTTATAGTATTACGATGAGTAATAATATAGCAATTTACAATAATTATATACTTAATTGGCTTATGCCTGTTAGCTGTTTGTGAAGCCATACAAACTAACGTTTTGCAAGACATTGCAGCTTGCATCTTCAGAGTGAATAGAGCACTAAATTCAAATTTGGGAAGCGGAGGTATTTAAACGTCCTTGAGCCAGTCGGGCAGAACGGCGGTGTTCTGGTTGGCTGTCACCGGTGGAGCGTGATCGTGAGATCGATGAGGCTTACGAGTCCTTAGAGGATAAACTACTGTAGTCCAAGTCTAAAACCATCCTCTCTGTTTATGTTGTTGGGTTGTTTCTCAATTTCAATTGGTTCACGTATGATACGTTTGTCGAGCTCTTCCTAGGTGTTTTAATGTGTCATAAATAAAATGCTTATTAGATACGAAGAAATATAATATGGATGATATCTTTGTTTACCCTAAATTTAAAGTAATTATACAAATCGGCCACGCAATCGCGTGTGCGTATCATTTCTTAAAAGATAGTCAAAAAAATTACCGTCAAGTTAAAAAATAACTCTTAGTGAATAGTGCGATTTGATTATTTATTGTATGACATCATAATTAGAATAGAAACTGATTACAATCCCATATTGCAATTCGTTAAGAAAATATTGTCTATTAGGCTACAACAAATGATGATTAAGTTGTTAAGGTATCAGTTTTAATTGAAATTTGTCCCAGGAAAAAATATATTTGTTTCGGATGCGTTTCTTACGATCTCCTTTGTTATAAGCATTTGAAACTGGCTATTTGAAAGAAACTACTTAAGTGGCAAACGCTTTATAATCCGTAACGCCAAGAAAGCTTAAGAATATACGAAAAGGCCAATTGAAAAATAATGAATTAAAGCGGCTACTTCTGTTTACAAAGAAAGAATGGCAAAGATACAAGAAAGACATTCTAAAAGAAGTCATCTTTATTGGCAACATAGAAGTTTATTTCATGAGTACTGTAAGTTACTATATTTAAATAACAGAGTTGAAAACGCCAAAATGTATTAAATTATGTATTCATTCGGCACAACAACTTGTAAACTGAAGGCAGTAAACTCTGTTTATTGACCTGGTCTTTCAAAAGATATTGTATAGAACATCGAAAATTGTAGAATTTGACAACTTTATACAAGTTCCAAAAACAAAGAACATATTAGTCAATATCTAGTTCTAAAAGTAAATTGGGACAATATAGCAGTTAATTTTTTCAAGTTTTGGCAAGAAAACTATTTGGTTGTTGATCGTCACGCAAAATTTATAGAAATTCGTAAATTAACTATCAAAATAACTAGTTTTACTATAAGTGCTTTAAGTGCAAAATTTAGTATACATAAAGCCATCGATAGTGACACTAAACTACTGTTTGATTCGTATGACTAAAGGGCATTTACTAAAAACATCTAGTCCTCATTATCCAAGGTTGAATAAGATGACAGAATATGCAAATCAAACATTGGAAGAACTGTTTGAAAGAACAATTAAATAAAATCTAATTCAAACATAGCAATTTTTGAGAAAAACAAGGTTTGCCTTCTAGTGCTTTAATGTTAATGGAAAAACCGGTAAGAATTCCTTTGCCAACTATAGCTAGAAAATCCAAATTTAATTTTGAAGAGAATATAAACATTTCTAAAAGAAACATCAACAGCAACACGTTCTATATGCACACCGTTTAAGCAAACCTGTGACCAAGTTAAGTCCTAATCAAAAGGTATGTGTGCAAAAGGATATAAGCGAATGAGGATTTGAAGTGTCACGACCAAGTGGTTTTTCTAATTCATACAATGTTATAATAGAACAGAATACACCTTTGATCTAGGAGTGAGCAAGAGAAAATGAATGCAATAACATCAGTTTTTATCACCAGCACCATAACAAAAGTCTTAGATAACACCAAAACCTCAGAAATCCTCGTTAATATCCGAACCTCTAAAGTTTCCGATAACTACACTACCTCCAGTAACTTCTTCTGTAAGGAGTCCTTTGAAGTTTCCGATAGTCAGTTAACATGTTGCAACAGAACGTCCCAGAAGAAATGTACTTTCTTCAAAGTTTCAGGAATTTGTGATGGATAAAAATTGTTAATGTTAAATTTATAGTTTCATTTATTTTCTATAATTTAATCTTTCTTCGACGGAACATGTAACATACACCTTTAGTAGCGGATGTGGTTTTCGTTAATAGTTGTTATTTACGTTACTGTCAAACATATCACTGTAGTATTTCACGTATTTGTTATACATGTGATATCGCGTTTGTATACATTCTGAAGTGGCAATTTTAGAAAAATATCTGACACACCTTGATTGTAGAGGCATCTGATACCGAACAATACCTACTATCGATTGCAACTAGAGATCCTAGATGACGCACAACATTGACAGATTTGTTATAGATTGTCAATGTCATTTAGGGTCCCTAACACAAACCATTACATTAATTAACATGAAATGACAGAAACTGTCATACCTATAAAATATAATTTTTAATGTTGTTTGATGTTTTTGTGATCGTATGAATAATTTTCGACATAAGTGTTGTTTTCCATTGCTAACATTTATCTAAAGTTATTGTATTGTATAATTGGGTATAATGTTAATCCACATAACTTCAATAAGTGATATAAAGTAAGTGTAGGGGTAATGTGACCTTTGCAAGCGCATTTTTTAAATGTACATCTTGTTTTAAAATGTTGTAACATAACAATAGGAAAAATAGGTATAACTATATTGCTTACTACTGTTTGTAGTTCTTGTATTACTTTTACCATATGAATTATCATTAAAACCAATATATGTATCTGCAGTTCTATTCCAATATATCTTCTTAGAAGAACGGCTGTGTTACTATCGGCCATGAAAGTTATAACAGTAAAGCTATTGCCAATCAGCGCCATTGTACTAATTATCAACCAAATCACAGTAATAGGGTCACAAAAGCGATTAAATTCTTTAATAATCAGGGCTCCTGCGTAGTTCAGTTTTCTTGTTTGAATCAATAATTGCCATAAATAGTTGTTCTTTTTGTTTTGATTATTTTTCAGTAAACAGTTTTTGTTCAGCAGTTGTACATTCTTCATCGACATCTGCAATTTTACTTGTTGGTGATACCCTTTATATGTTGTTATATACGTTTCGGATATAATCCAGACCGTCAAAATTAACATAGCATCCACATAAACACAGAAAAATGTAGCAAGTCTTGTTAGTACAAGAAACCCTGTAGGAGGTGAGATAACCAAGAAGTATACAGCATATAAAGTTAGATATAGTGATACCAAACAGCAGTAAGACCAAGAATACAGACGTAAACGATGTACATCTTTTTCTTTTAAAACTGCTTTCCTTATCACAGCATTTAGTGCTTGATATAGATTTTTGGCAACCTTAGTTTGTATTACGCAGCAAAGAATAGTAAAGATCGATCTTAAGCAAAGTAATAAATTTTGAAACAGTATTATTAACTGTATGATGTTACGTTTCTCGCGATCAGCAATCATGAGCAAATAACCATGATAAAAACCTGCCAATGTAACAAAAATGAACACCAATACAGCTGTGCATACGGATAGTTTTGAATACGATATCGTCACTTTATCTATACCTCTCGTATGCAAACACGAAAATTTTAAAGAAGGAATACCTATTACACTTGTAAAACGTATCGCAGGTCCTAGCACGCATGATATACATTTGTTTGAAAATTGTTTTGTTTTGGACATGTTCTAAAATGTGTTAATGACGCAGCACTGCACTGTTATATCGTATTTTGTTATTTAATTAGCAGTAGGACGAATTACTTTTCAGCAAGAAGTAAAATACACATTAGTGATAGAAATCAAGTTTTTATACGTATCAACAAAAGCTTCACCACATAGTTACGCTAAATATAAAGAGACCTGTATATATAGAAACCAAATCAATTGTTCCCCACACATTTAGTCAATTATTTTATATGTAACAGTATATAATGGAAAATTAATTAATCTGTCGTATTTTTTATTCCTATATACAGACTATGATATAGGTATTAGTTTTCTACTTATTTGTGTTTTATTTATTGTTACTATCCTATACAGAGTGCCCATTTTAAAACTCCGAGCCTAAATTTTTTTAAATACGCAACACACAATACAAGTCACTGCCGACTATTATTTTAAAACAAAATATTTCTATAATTAAAATCAGGGCAATCATGTTTGCATTAACTTGACAGTTTACTAATCAAATTCGTTAAGCCACATTACTTGAACGGTGTAAAACAAAGATTATCGATCACTAATCTTTGGTGCAAAACTGATTTCAACGCTGACAAAGTGGACATGCTTCTAATTCTGGGTGAATGTCGAAAAAATGCGAGTGCTGCCAGTACTTTGTATGCGCAACGCTTTCCAAGTAGACGAATTCCAACAGACAAAACATTTAGAATGCTTCTTCTGAATTTACAAGAGTATGGGCAATTTTTAAAACCAAAAGCAAGGGCACGGTAAGTTACGGTTGAACATAACGAAGTAGCTGTAATTGAAATGGTTACGGATAATCCCCATACAAGTCAAAGAGCGATTGCAAATGCTTTAAACATTAGCAAAGGTTCTGTTTTCAATATTCTTAAGGCGAACAAATTTCACCCCTACCATGTTTATACCATACACCATCTTGAAGATAGGGATTATGAGCACGTGTTCAGTATTGTCAATTTCTTAGACGGCAATTAAACGGCAATGCGGAATTTTTAAGTATGGTATTATTCTGTGATGAAGCGAGGTTTTCAAACAACGGCATGGTTAATCGACATAACTGCCACTATTACGCAGAAGACAATCCCCGCTGGATCAGGATAACTCATTTTCAGAGAATTTTTTCTCTTAATGTGTGGTGCGGTATTATAGGCGATTTTGTAATAGGTCCACATTTCTTTAATGGAATTTTAGATGGTGAAATGTATTTAAATTTCATAATAAATTAACTACCGGCTCTCCTCCAAACAGTTCCTCAAAACGTACGGAATAGCATGTGGTTTTCAAATGCATTTTCATAGGGATGTGAGAAATTATCTTAACCAACGTTTTGAGGGACGCGTAATTGGACGAGGTGCATTGCATCCTTGGCCTGCCCGTAGTCCCGATTTGACTCCGCTAGACTTCTTTTTTGGGACAAAGTGCCCATTCGAAATGAAGAACATCTACGCGAAAGGATAATTCAATGTTGTCGCTCTATCACACCGGAAATGTTAGCTCGTGTTAGAGTTTCGATGCGTAGAAGAATTATACTCTGCGAAAACGAAGGGGGAAGGCAATTTGAATGCCTGCTTCGTAAGTTTTTGTACTATGTTCCTATTAAATTATTGTAGTTATTGTTGTCAAATACTAAATTTGAGTTATTAAAGTAACCTTAAATTTGTACTTAATCATTAGTAGATACATGTACTGTAAAACAACTCTGATCTCAATTTAAAAAAAATGGTAGAAATGCATAGTGATCTGGGGGTTGCATTGTGTGTTGCCTATTTAAAAACATCTAGGCTCGGAGTTTTAAAATGGGCAATGTTTGCTAATTTAATTATGTTGTAAAAGTTTTGCAAACAATACGAAATACGCTCGTATACTTACTAACGGAAATATGTACAGATACATAAGTAATGAAAGGAAGTGTTTATTTTCTAAAGTAAAAAATAGAATAGATTTTCATAAAAGGTTTAATTGAATTTCATTTAAACGTTTACTTAATTAAAGCAAATCTTGAAGTAAACAAGAAACCTTTATTATGAATATGGCACATTGAGGTACAGTGTTTGTACTTTATATAAAGTTATTTTGTTTGTATTACTTGCACGTTACAATTACCAAAAAAGATAAAGAAAAAAAACCGACGGGCAACCACCACGAGACATTCCACGAGTTTAAATAAACTGGCGCGCTCAATTAAAGCAAAATATTGACTACACCTTCCTAAAGTTTTATTTCGCCGTAAAGAACAATGTATTTGTCAAACTTCAAAATCCGCTTTAACACAATAAATGTAAAAGAAAAAATTTGAAATTTTCAGAGTGATAAAGTACACCTCTGCAATTTGTGTATATATAAAAATTGAAAAATGGGTTTTGATTCAGCCCCCCCCCCCCCCGCCTATTGGAAGGGTTGTCCGCGATTTTTTTGATTGTCGACACACATTTTCCGCTATTCATTGAAAAAAAGTCTATTTCAAAATATGTTACCACGAAAATAGATTATTTTAACACTTTTAGTTGCTCGTGGACTGGACTAATAATGAAAAGTATCACCAGTGCCACGATGTTAAGAAAGTGTAATAATATTGTGATAATATTCGTTGCTTTTATGTTTTTAAAATATCAACTATTTATAACATGTTGTTTTCTCAATTATAAATATTATAAAATATATGTATAAATGGTTGCGGACTGAACACAACAAGCTGAAGAGCTGCAGATGGCCCACGAACAGCGCTGTAGGATCTCTACTTTAAATACATCAAATTTTTGTGGTAAAATGTTTGCTAAAAATATACTAAGTAATATCCTAATGCTGGTAATGTATTACTGTAGTATAAAACATGTAAGGAATATTGAGTATTATTATTTTATTGCTTTTACTGTATTAAATTTTACATATAGTGAGTTTTAGAGTACACATTTTCCGGATCCTCAAACAGTTACAAATACAATAGCGCAACATGCCCAAATTGCGAAAGATACAGTATGAATGTTTTTAATATCCTATTAATGCGATTGCTCCATAATAGTTTGAAATCGGAGCTTAAATGTCTACCTAGTATTTTGTATTATAAAATATCTACGACTGCTTGGATAAAAACTTATCATTCATTTGCGTTAGGCAATGAAGTTCATTATCGCACTAATGTAATGTGTAATGAACTCATTACCCAACTCATTTTATTTAGAAAAACAAAACTGAAGCGCTTTGTTTATAAGAAAATTGGCTGGTTGCCATAGTATTGAACAAATCTGATCTATCTCGTTTCTTTGATTTTATAAGAATATAAGTTTATAAGTGACTTCGAGAATTGCAAATAAATTAATGCGAAAGCAAAAAAATTCAATTTTTACCAAATTTTGAGCAGTCGTAGATAAAATTTTGTATGCCACACGTGGGATAATGCATTATTATAGCACTCCTTTGATTACACGCCTCGGTCTACGACCTCGTCGTGTGACTTTCAAACTCGTGTTATAATAACGCCGTTATCCCACTATTAACATAACTAACTATTACCCGCTTGATATTTAAATAATCAAGATCATTCAGCCAATATAAAACATCTACTTATACATTTTAATTACACTTTTTTTATAGTTGCATACTTCATTAGAGAGATGCTTCAATCTTTTCTTGAATGTATTTGATGTGCGTGCTAAGTGACACATAGAGGACCTATGTGAGCTCCGAACCACGGAAGTAACTTCCTACTGATCCATATAAGGTTTACCTCGCTGGTTGCTCATTGCCTGGCGATAGAGGGACGGGTGCAACTTTAATATAGTTCAAATTGAAAACTAAAATCTAAATTTTAGTGCTGTAAAAGACGTCAATTGTGGAACAACTTCTGCTATGTTACTTATATCTAGTAACATCGATAAATGTTAAGATGATAGAAAGAAACTATCTACTTGATGTCATTTGCTGGAATTAAAATATTTCTGTGTTAGTCGAAGTGCATCAAAATCGATGAAGTTAAAAATCAGTATCATATTAGGAAAACAATTGTTTTTGGTAGTGCCCAATCTCCGTTTTCGATAATGTGAAGAAGAAATCATTAAAGCCTTTCTCCCTTGTTTGCATTTGCGTTGGTGGTGCTTTTATTTGGTGTACATACTTCAAACTAATGAGACAAATGCCTATAAACTACTTTCGGTTGATTTAGTCGTTATTTTACTTCATTTTTTAGCCCACGATGCATGAAACTGCAACGCTACCAGAACGTATGTTACAACTGTTCCAGAAATCTAAAAAATATGTATTAGTTTAATTATTATTTAAACAACATATATACCATCTGTCTATCTGTCCTCCCTCCAACTAACTTTTGAACGACTTGATATTTTACCACAATATTTGGTGTGCTGTAATGAGAAATCAAATAATATTTTTTAACCAATAATTAAATATTGTATCATTCAAAATGGCGACTGTGCGCCATTTACAATTTTTTTTTAAATAGAAAGGGGGGTCGAGTGACACATCGTTTGAAAGGTCTTTTAGTTCTGCGTCTGATCCTACAGTTTCAAAAAAAATAGTGAGCCATAAGAAAATAGCGGATTTTAAACAAATGGACTCACTTAATTCAAAATTTTTTTGATTTTTTTATCCAGTAGTCCACTTTTTTATTTACAGGACAAAATTTTCCCAGAAATATCTCAGGTGGCTGGAACTAATATTGAAAACGTTATGTTGCAACAAGACGGTGCGGTGCGCCGCCTCATTATTATAGGTCTGTTTTTGACTTTCTCAACGAACATTTTCCTAGAAGATGGATTGGTAAGCAGGGGCCTGTAGAATAGCCGGATCGCTCCCCAGATTTAACCCCCTTAAATTTTTTTTATGGGGATATCTGAAATCGAAAGTGTACAGAACCCGTCCAGAAACAATTGAAGAACTGGAGCAACGCATTACAGAAGTTTGCAGAAATATCACTCCAGAAACTTATGAAAATGTAAGGCAGGAATATCATAACCGACTTTTTAGTGAATGGTGAACATTTCGAACACTTAACTTAATTTCTTTTTGCTTTGATTCTTAGTTTTTTGAATAGACTTCTTTATATTCAAACATTTGACATTTTGTTATGGCTGAATATTTTTCTTCGAAACTCTAGGATCAGGCGTAGAACTAAAAGACCTTTCAAACGAAGTGTCACACGACCCTCCTTTCCATTAAAAAAAAACAAAATGGCGCCCAGTCGACATTTTGAATGACACACAATTTAATTATTGGCTAAAAAATAGTATTTAATTTCCCATTACAGCACACCAAATTTTGTGGTAATATATCAAGTCGTTCAAAAGTTAGTGGGGGGGGGGGGGGGGGTTACTTTTATAGACGCAGTGTATACAAACTATCAACAAGATTTAAAAAATTAATTTGCTCCTGTAATACTTACTGAAGCCAGCAGTCGAGTACCAACAGTGAAAATATCAGAAGCTCTCAGGACAGGTTTCTGAATGTTCAGAGTAGTTATAAGCATTTCTACCTACAACGCAATGTGTACTTTACTAATGAAATATAGATTATTTTAATAACATGAAATTGAAATAAACAAACACCTGTGCTGCTTCTGCCGTGCTTAATTTACTTATTGGATATTTAAATAAGAATGACAGTATGTCTTCACTCTGTAAATAAAACAATACATTTTAGTATGCATATACAAGGTCCTATATAACTTTTTGCTGGCAGGACAGAGTTAAAATTAGAGTAGCTAGATTAAACACTAATGTACGAAGTGTAGCCTAATAGTATCACCTTTTTTGTTTGATCATTTTAAAAATAAATTTCATATGGAGTTTGTGACTGTATGAATTAAGTTCCGACATGAATTTTTGCTTTCCATTACTACCTATTATATATAATCCTGTTGACCATACTGTATTATTAAGGTAGAAATTAATCTGCAGTTGCAGAGTTCTAACAATTTAAGATATTTCTTTATAAAAGTTTAGTACAACAGATTCACAATGGTAGAAAATGCTTAATAAGAGTATATATCAACAAGTTTATTGTTAGTTTCCTAGAAAGAAAATATTGATTCCTTTTTAAAGTAGTAAACCGTTTGAGAGAAACGTTAAAGGCAGTCTTACAGATTTGTTTTATAGTATTTCAATTGTAATGTGTTGTGCAGAGAATCAATTTTTCTGTGATGTAGTATGCAAGGATGATCATGAAAAAGTGTTTAATATTGATCTATCCACGTTCGGGGGGTAACCCCCCGCTAACTTTTCTTTGATTTTTGATATCCATTTAAAATTTAATCCCAGTACCAAAACATCAAACCACTCTCCCTCTTTCTCTGGAGAAAAGTCTTCTTACGGTTCGGAGCCCGCGTTAAGCAGTAGGTCCCCTACGTCTGTGTGATTTACTGAAACACACGCTCACCACAGGCATAGAAAAGAAAGTCACCACGCCCTTTCCAGAGCAAAGGACTCACAAGATAGGAAAAGTAGAAATGTTCAGCAGGAATTACTTAGTAGGTTTTGATGGTTCGAATTGGAAAAGCTCCGAAATGTGGAGGTTTACAAAATATTCATTAGCAGAATAAGCTTTAAAAATTCGAAACCTGAATTTAAGTTAGATAAGTTTTTTTGGTAGTATTTTTCAGAAATTATATAGTATTTGCTTATAAGCACAATCTGGTAGAGGATAAAGACAAATCCAACACTTTAATCCATAGAACTCACCAGACGGACACAACCCTATCCATAGTCGAAAAAAACTGTTTCTCACCACACATAGAGGGCATTGAATTTTCAAGTGCCCACTGATGACTTTGTCTTTCTGGCGTATACTCATAGTGCTGTTCCTTCTGGTTTCAGTTTTTCATTTTTAGGAATTATAGTCTCGATATTTTTCATGGTGGTTTAACAAATCAGCTAAAATTTGGATGCAAAATACGTTCCTCGTCTTGTCTGGTATTTAGACTATTGTAAGTAGGCGCCTTCCTAAATTCCCTACTTTTACGATTTGGACAGTTTTCGCTAGAAGAACTGTAGTAAGGTGTTTTTAAGTCTTTAAAATTGCAAACACGAGGGTACGTTTGTGTGTTTGTGTGGTGAACCAAGGTTAACAAGCCGGTAAACGTTCAATAATATACATCAGTCAAATAACAAAGAATAATAAAATTTAATTCTATTACTTCAAAATTTAAGTTTAAAAAACAAAAGTTAAACTTACCACAGTATTAATTTTTTCCGTCTGAGCTAAACAAATAATTACTACCACAACAGAACCAACAGTACTCCCAGGTATATTTTTATCGCCATATTTAGGGTTGCCATAAGAAACTACTAGTATGTAGAAGTTAATTATGAGCATTACAATCAGCCCTACCCACCAAACAATCATTGCAGGATGAATAAATTTACTAAACTGTCTATAATTGTAAAATAAGCTTGTGTATAGGTATTTTAATCGTTTTAGATTTTCTTGAAGTGTAATTTGCTTTGGCAATACTTGTATGAGTCCTTTCGGGGCAAAATGCTGATTGCTTTGAGAAGTGGTAACTCGTTTCATCATAAGACGTTTAATTTGGTTGAAGCATTTAACGAAAAGTATGCGATACAAGCAGGTTTCTATCAATAAATGATAAAAGGCAATTAACAGAATGTAGTTGTATAAGGAAGATATACAAATCTTGACCACCAGCAAAGTAGTTTCAGCATTCCGGTGCTGATCCCAGATTAATAATATACTACATATTTCACTCCAAATTATTAAGCAAATAATTAAATAACACCTTCTTCGAAATGCGTTTGTTGTTCTAGGACTTAAGAACATGTCCAATCCGTAATAGCGATGATTTTCAATAATAACAGAAAGTCCATTCAGCTCTACTATTTTTTCATTATATTTTAGTAATCCAGAAATTGCAAAATTGATTGCGCCTGCACAAAGTATAACTTCTGTTATCTCCAATAACATTTTCAACTGGTCACAACAGGAAACAAATACATTATAGATACTATATACGGCATTAACAAAAACTGGTATGAAAAATATTATTGAAAATATCATGTGTATTTGAGATTTCACAAATTTTGTAGTAGTTGACAAATTTGTAGAATGTGGGCAATTAAATGACATCACAGAACATCCACAAATGGATCCCATGAGTAGCAGCGGGCGAAATAAGCAAGCAACACAATCCCTTACTTCCACCATATCATCAATTTTTGATATTCTTATAACTTTCAATATGTTAGCTTAAAAACAACTGTCGTTTTTCAGAAGTGTCTGAACATGCGGAAATAGAGCCAAAATGCGCATTTGGTATTAAATGAGATTCCCTTAATAGAAAAGCATTAGACAGTTAAGTATGATTGACCAATGAAAGTGTTGGTTTATTACCAGTAAGCAATAATTCGTAGTTATTCATAATGTTAGGAGTATTGATAGTGTTATTATATTAATGCCTATATTTCTTCGGGGTTAATAAAATAAATTACATTAATAAAAATAATGGTGATTTACCATAAGCGATATCTAACTCGTTTGCAGCACTTATATCTAACATTTCATTAAGAAGTCAACACAGTAACATATTATGCAAGCACTTGAATATTTATTTACAAGCCCGGGCTTTACTTCGTTGAAGTTCATTTTAATTTATTGTAAATAAAACTATTTTTTATTTTAGTTTTATACGTATTTTAACGTGTTTACACGTCATTATCTTCTTCTTCTTCTTTCTGTTAAGCGTTTAGCTTGTGTTATCCAGGTTGTATCGTGTCTTTGTTTAATTCAAGTTATTCCCTCTCTCCATCCCTTGTTGGGACGTCCTATGCTCCTTCTTCCTTGTGCTCTGTTGTCTCTTGCAATTCTAACTAATCTTGTTTCGTCCATCCTGGATATGTACTCGTTCCATTCTCTTTTTCTTCCATTTATCCACTCTGTTATGTGTGGTACCTGACATGATTCACGGATGTTTGTGTTTCTTATCGTTTCCATCCTGGTATTGCCAGTTATTTTTCTCAGTACTTTCATTTCAGCCACTTGCATCTTTTGTATCGTTTTTGTTGTTTCTGCTGTCGTCTCTGTAGCATATGTCATTATGGGTGTTATGACTCCTTTATAGATCCTTGCCTTGGTGTCTTGTCTTAGGTATTTATTCCTCCATATAGTTTGGTTCAAACATCCCGCTATTCTTTCCGCTTTACTTATTTGCTCATCTATTTCTTTGTTTAGATCGCCATAACTAAATAGCTGCACTCCTAAATATCTGAATTTCATTACTTGTTCAATTGACTTGTTGTTATTAACTAATTTGCATCTTATCGGTTCTTCGGCTATTGTCATGGCTTTCGTTTTCTCGGATGATATTTCCATGTTAAACTTCTCACAGGCTGAGTTAAATTCAAATAGCATTCTTTGTAGGCCGCAACCAATACCACGTCATCTGCATAACTTACGGCGTATATTTTTTTTCTCCCCATTTTGTATCCCTCCATATTCCTTACGGGGTTCAGGATGTCGTCCATTATCAAATTAAATAATGTTGGGCTCAAAGAATCCCCTTGTCTTATACCTTTTTCGGCTGCTATTGGTGCGGAGAGCCCCTCTGGGCATTTTATTTTCACTTGGCCGTCTGTATAGATATCTTCTATGGTTCTAATTATTTGAACAGGTACTTTTCCTTGAATGAGTAATGTTAACACATCGTCAAATGCTTTTGACAAGTCTATAAAGCATAAGTAGGCTGGTTTATTGTATTCTAGCGATTTTTCCATTAACTGTCGTATTATAAAAATTGCGTCTGTGCAAGACTTCGGAATCTCTGTTGTTCGTCCCCAATTTTAGTTTTTTGTTCAGTCTGTTGTTAATGATTCTTGTTGTGAGTTTCAGTGTTGTACTCAGAAGGTTTACTCCTCTGTAATTCTCTGGGTATTTTATGTCACCTTTTTTGAAAACCTTTCAAAAGATCATTATCAAAAGCAAGATTAAATGTAAACAGTTGGTGTTGCTATAGGAACAATAAATCTTCATAACTTGATCTTGGTTTTCTATATCTGCGTCCAGTTGACTTGATTTCTGGTGGATGGTTATAATACTCAACTTATTGATACACTAATTAAAAACAAAAATTAAAAATTAGCTATGCAGAAAATTTATCCAACTACTTCATCAGATAAAATGAACTACGCGTCAATTCCATATTTTGGCAATAAATCAGAAAAAAATGCCAAAATTATAAACAAAACAAATAAATGTAAAATAACTTTTAAAATAACTAGAAACATCTTAAACACTTTGTTTAATGCTAATGAAAAAACAGGCAATTTGCTAAAATCAGGCATCTACAAATTAATGTGCTCGCCCTGTAATTCGGTTTATATAGAACAAACAATTAGAAATTTTGATATTAGATACAAGGAACACGTACGTTGTTACAAATATAAACATCCCCATAAATCCAATTACGTTAAACACTTATAAGAACACAATCATTCAATGACATCTAATAACACTATAAAATTTTTACACTTTTGTGATGATAAATGTAAGTTGGATATACTAGAAGCATTTGAAATTTACAAACATTTAAAAACTGTACCTTTAATGAATGATCTAATTAATCTCTTAAATTCACAGTTGTTGGACTTTTGGAATGAGAAATCAAATCATCTGGATGCATACATAGAAAACCAAGACCAAGTTATGCAGATTTATTGTTCCTATAGCAACACCAACTGTTTAGTTTTAATCTTGCCTTTGATAATGACGTGTAAACACGTTGAAATACGTATAAGGCTAAAATAAAGAAACCTGTTGATGTTAAGAATTGTTTTATTTACAATAAATTAGCTTGAATATTTGTTTAAAAATATTTTAAAGTCTAACAAATACGTCAAGTAGCTGTATCCTATTTATTTAATTTTGGCGCTATACTTATTGTATCTATGAAGAAGGTACCGCATTCTTCATAAAAATCAATCGCGAGGTTTTGACGAGCCAACATATTACAAGATCCCAGAATATTAAAATATTTTGTACGTACGCGCGTATTCGTATGTGTGTGTTCATATGTTTTATAAAAAATAATATTGTGAAGCTGAGAACCGTATTCTACCCTTAGTAAACGCAACGTTCTTCTCAAAAGACCTCCCTCCCCATTATTACCAATTTTTCAACTTTTTCAGAAGTTTAGCTGTAAACGTAGTAAGATGTGACCATACGAATACCTTTACTTAATGGAAAAACTTATGAGAAGTTTAATGCTGATCGGTTACCTCAACAGCTTAATCGATCATTCACCAAAAAGAAATAAAAGTCCCACATGTAAACCTTCTAGAACAAAATGAAAAGGGCTAAAATAGTTATTTCTCTAACCTTTTATTCCTGTAGATTAATAGTTGGTGCGATGGTTTTTCTTTCGCTTTGATCTCCTGACTTGTAATCCCTGAGGATTATCATCTAACTTGAAGGTGAATGCTAATATTAACCTGTAATTCCCGTGTGTTAATTTGACGGCTTGAGGTTTTTAAAGTGAAACTTCTTTGCCGGCACGGGTAACCACGCGAATGCGAGACAGAAGTAATGGAACGGAAGTATTGAGACGGAAGTAATGTGCCGCGGCGATCAATGTTCAGCAGTGCCATCACGCACAAACAACTGTAAACGAGCGTAGTATGTTGCTTTGCTTACATAGCCACCCTACAAACAGCACATATAGTGAGAGATATGATTAATTGAATTATTTTCGAGTAATATTTCCTTCTACAAAATCACAAAAATAATCATTTTCAATTTAAATATTGACATTTGAAACAATAATACCATTTGTATATGAAAATAAATTAGAAATTGATAACATTTCCATTTAATATACGTAAACAGTAAAGATAGGGCAAGATAGAAGGGAAGGGAGGCCCAAGAAGAAGGAGATGCTCATGATTGAAAAATATAAGAGATTGGACCGAAATAAAAACCCACACGCTAATAAGGACAGCGAAAAATCAAGAATACTTCGCCCTAACTGTTGCCTACCTTTATTGATGAATACGGCACCTTAAGAAGAAGAAGAAACTGTAAAAGTACATTACTTCATAAAAAAATGTTTCTGCGTACAGCTAGATCATACCGGCATAACTTCCACAAAATAGCCGTTTACGACCTTTTTGACTAGTATCGAACTGTTTTATTAATAAAAACATGACCAGATCGCCAATTTTCAAATTTATTTAACACATACAACGTAATGTCTTGAGAAGGACTTGGCATATCGACCAAATTTCTTTCTGCGTTCGCCTTCACGCGTTCTATATACATTGATATTACGACTACGACACCATGTGTTAATGGGCAAGTAGAACGATACAATCGAACCATTATAACTTTTTTAGCAGCTACGCATTCCGACGAGGAACGCTGGGACCAATACGTTGACAATTTCACAAAGAGTTTAAACGTAATGGTACATAAAGCTCCCGGGCAAAAGTCTTTTAGGTTGTTGTTTGGTTACAAACCAAGAGGCGTTGAAAACGATTTTGGGTTGACTGAAGTAGCTGGCGAAGAAAATCGCTAAAGATACGTAATCTAAACGCAGCAATAAGTAGAATATTCCATGAGCTGCAACAACACGAAGGATGCGTTACGACCGCATACTTTGCGAGCTCAAAAAAGTATAAGAAAGGACAGATGGGACTGGACTACGTAAAATGGGTACAGGCAATACAGGTAGTAGTACAATATTACTATATAAATGTAGTGGGTAATGTTATTAGGAAAGTTTTAGATAAGGACAGTCACGTGGACGAAGATTCAAAGGAATTTTAACGATGTGGTTGAAAGAACAATGTTTATAGTAGTATAAATTCGATCGGCAAGTCAAAATTCTTTAAGTTACTAATATAACCAGATATGATAACAAATACTGTCGTGTATATTTTGCACCAATTTCAGACCTAAAAAGAGGAGGGGCACATCCAGTCTACTTTCTCGAGGGCAAAGAGTAAATTGATATTATAAACATTATCTTACCACAATATTCAGTCGTTGAATAACAGCTGTATACGTAATTATTCCAAGAATGCCGCCACAAGATCTGATGGTTAAAAGCGTCTCACCAGTACCTGAAGCTCGATAGTTGCTTACCAAAGAAAAAATATTTAAAATTAACATTGCAATTAAAACTGTCCAGTAGATCAAAAATGAAGGATTGATAAATCGATTCAGTTGCTCATAATTAAAAACCAATGCCTTGTATAATCTATTTAATTTCTTAAGATGTACTTCCAATGGAAGCTCTTTTGGCATGACATTAACAACTTTGATTGGATGGATTGGATTATAAAATTGGTTTTCCTCTGACGTAGAAAGATTTTTTGATAAACGTTTTTCAATATGCTGAAAGCACGTTTTCATAAGCATTCGATAAATAGAACTCGCCTGCATGAATTGAAAGGCAGTAACAGCTTCGATGTATGTATTCAATCCCATTACTATAATCCTTAGTACATCCCCGTATGATGCTGAAGAATTCTGATATTGCAAACTATACATTACAAAATTAATGTCGTTTAAAAACACAACAATGATCATTATGTAACTTCTAAACAAAATTGTTTTACTCATTTTTGGGGATAAAAATGTACCAAATCCATAATATTGTATGTTTTCCATTATAGCAGAGAGACCGTTTAACTCTACTAATTTTTGTTTGTTCTTTATTATTCCTGCTACGGACGATGTGATAGCCCCAACACAAAAAAGTGTTTCTGTTGCAGTCACCAGTATTTGCATTTTGCTCATTTTTGAGGTAGCAATTTCAGAAAACCCATTTACAGTACTTACAATAATAGGTAAAGTAACAATCGAAGATAGAATTAAGAGCTGCCAGGATCTTTCAAATTTAGCAATTGGTTGTGGTTTACTTGAATGTGGACAACTAATCCGCATTGGAGAACATCCATATATGGACCCCATTAGCAGCATAGGACGTAAAACACAAGCTATACAATTTCTCACTTCTTTAGTTTGTGATCCTTTAGTTTTAATATTTGTTGCCATTTTTAATTCACACTATTGGTTGTTTTATACGAAAAATTAAGATTTGTTGTGTTTGAGAACATTCGCTCAATTGTGGAATTGTTTACTTTATATTTGTGTTATGAGAATATAAACTTGGTACATTAAATTCAAAAATGCTCCAATGTATTATTGTTTAACATATATATAGTAGAATGATGATTAATGTTATATATTAATGCATATCTAATTATGAACCAACAAAGAAAGAAAGGAACTTGTAATATATGTATGAGTAACTACAAAACCAATTTAAACGAGCAAATCCGTAATGATATATTATCATAGACGCAAATATTAATTTATTTATAAGATCGACTTTTACTTCGTAGTAGTTAATTTTAATTTATTATATATAAACTTCTTCTTCATCAAAATCTTCAATCGGCAATAAATTTGTAGCAGTTGGTACAAATTTTTAACATTTTAAACTCAAAAGTGAAAACGGTTTTGTGAGTGTTAACCACATTTTAATTACACTTGTAAAATTACAAACCTATTTTCTGCAACCACAAGCTAAACCACAGTCAGTTTTACAATGGCAGGAAATACACTCTAATAATTCATTTGGGACTGGTGCTTCTAATGTTGTAATTGGTACAAGAATGCGGCTTGCAGTTTTCCCAGTTCTTCCGGAACCTTATTGCATTCTCACCTAGAATGGATTTGTTGGTACACTCTATAAGGGTGCAGACCAGGAGCTTCTCCTGTTGGTTGTAGACCCGCGAGATAAAGGTGGTTTCTTGTAGCTGATTTTAAGAATTATTCATAAATCAACAGATTTCGCGATTTTCAAACTTTTTCTTGCCGTATACTGCTCAAAAATAATTTGGACCAGCCAGCATTAGCTATTGTTTCATTGTAAGCATGCCTATTGTCAAAATTGGAAATTTCATTTTCTAACTCTTCGTATTTAAATAACATTTTCTTGGTGGTCAATAATTTTCAGTAAATACAGCGAATGGGATGTCGCAAGCGGTTAATGCGTGGAAAAGGAGACTGTCCTTCTGGTATACCTTTCTTAGATTAATTTACTGACGAGTATATTTGCTCCATTACGTTTCCTCTTCCTGGTTTTAACGATAAAATATATCTGGTTGGTGTAGCTAAGGCATATAATAAAAGGAGCAAATCAACATCCTCACTCATTTTTTGAAAGATGGAAATACTTTGAAATCAAAGTATTGCATCAATAGGATCTATTGTGTCTCGTATTATAATAGCAATGGATATTGCACTGAGTAATAATAAATGCATTGTACTTTTTCAACAGTTTCATTTTGCTAAACTTTTGTTTACTATAATACTCTTCATCAGTTACACACTTATAGTATCAGCATTATGACATGGCTCTTGGATTTTAAATGTTTTTATGTTTTAAATTTAAGGCAAACTTTTTCTGAAGCTATGTGGTAAGCATTTTTTTTTAGTTTTACAGTATAGTTTCTAATTGTCATAACTTTTATTATAATGTTAAGATCTGAAGATGTAGAGGAAGCCCCTACGAAAGTACAAATCACTACTAATGCAACTTTTTTAAATAAACATACGTGGGATCGGACTTGTTCTTTCATCTGCAATGATTCCAGTAGTAACTTTCATCAACAATTTTGAATCGGAAAACGGAAGATTGTTTGAAAACAAAATAAAAAATTCTAACGTAATAGATAAATATGCTCTTACTTTACGCTATCATACCGACCGACGTAACTATCATAAAATTTTACAAAGAGCAGGTTTGCACTGAACTATCTTTTTCGTACGACCAATATTTAGCGAGATAAATGCGAAAACCCCACTTGGGACACACGTGTCCCACGATAGGGGGCGAATCCTGCGTGGTGGAGGGCGAGACGTTTAGTATGTTAATTTTTGTATTTTTTTGGTACGGCGCACCGTTTCCGAGATATTTCAATTTTTGTAAGAATTGGAGCCGCCTGTAAGTTTTAATTTGAAATGGGTTACTGAGTGTGCTATGATTTTTATTCATTTGCCGAAGTTTTGTCTATCAAACTATTTCTTTCTAAATTGTGTTTAGTATAGTAGTTGCTGTTTGGTGTAGTGTTTTTGTGTATAGTAACTATGGCAAGAAAATCGCAATTATTGAATATGCCGACATAATTTTGTGTATCTTAAAAAAGATTCTGTAAGGACACGTTTCCGGACATACAAACTTTTTTATTATGTTGAATCCACCCCGAGATGTTAACCCATAAAGTTTGAAGAACCTATCGAAATTTTCAAGGCAACTAGAAAACTTGAAATACCTCGTAAACGCTGCGCCGTATGCAAAAAAAAACACAAAAATTACTTTTTATGGTAGAATCTAATTTTGCATCTGATTCTGCCATACAAAATTTACAAACATTTTACACAAGATAATTACTATAGAAAAACTAAGCGCATCTGGCAGTAACTGGCGCCTTCTAGGGAATTAAAAAAAATATTGTTTGGCATACATGTAAATTTACTTGGTATGCATTCCAAATTTCATCCAAATCGGTCAAGAGTGTCCTTAAGTATTTACAAAAACCTATTTTTAGGGGTAACCTTTTAGGGGCCGGTACGTCCGTTAAAAATCAAAATTCGGGAAAAGAAAAAATACTGGTCTCTTAATTTTCGATGTAGAACATACTCCCAAAGTTACCAACAATAAAATTGAAACATCCTGTATTAATTATACCATAGAAAATTATTTGTTTATTCTCCTAATTTTAGGCTTGGTACACATATTAACTTAAAAAGCTAAACTGCATTTATCTATCTATATAATATATCCGGAGCCCTTTCCTCTGTCTAAGTTTTTAGTGGTGGGAGTCCCGCCACTAAACCCCACATATTTAGGCGCTGCTTACAGAAAACAGAAATTAGCTTGCGTAATAGCCAGCTACGTTACACCATAGAAACAGAGACACGCAGAACACGAACAACACTTCTCGACCACGAATCAGCAATTGCTTTCAACAGCTTGCGAAGAGTTGGTGTTAAAGATACGGAGCTGCGTGCGGTGACTGAACTGAACATCATAATCATATGATAATATGATAATAATCATATTTCACTAAGAACATCAACATTATAATCGAAACATACACTTTATCTTACTGTAAAATCAAACACTTTATCTGCCGCTAATATTTATCAACATAGCCAAAACAACGGTTAGACATTGATTTGACATTAATCAGAAATCGTTTGTCAGTGTCACGGCTCTAACAGTAAAAGTTTTTTCGCGAATTATTTATAGAAAATGATGAAAGAACACACTTTTACGGTTGGCGATAAAAGTTTGTATGCACCACGTCAGTAAAGTGTCTTTATCGAACTCGCCTGTTACTCGCCTCGCGCGCTTCGCTCGCTCGGCTCATAATCTCAGACTCGTTCGATAAAGAATCACTTTACTGACTTGGTACATAAATAACTATTATTTTTATTTATTAAACAGATTTACTGAGTTTATCGATAAATTTGAATAGTAAGACAATATTTTAATCAATTAATTGAAATCTAAGCCATCAAAAATTTAAATGTGTTCTCTTACCACAACGTTAATTCCTTCCATGAAGATTAAAAATGCTACTAATACCATAACCATTCCACCGCATTTTGCTGTAGCTGCATAACCGTTAAATTCTTTGGAATTAGAAATTGTGATAAAGCAGTAAAATGTGAGTATAAGTTGACCCACCATTAAAAAGCAACATAATGGGTAATTAGGGATGAGGAGAAAATTTAATTGACGATGATTGTAAATTAAGGAAACGTACATTTTTCTTAAGCGTTTGAGATTTTCTTCTAGAGAATAATTGTTAGGTAATAAACGTACTATTCTATTAGAAGTATAAAATTGTTTTTCTGTCGTTACCTCCAACCGTTGCCTTAGAAACATTTCAATTTGAAGAAAGCATTTTTTAAAGATGATTTTGTATAAAGCTCTTGCTAACACAAATTGAGCCATATTAACTGTTACTGCATAATCGTTGATACACATTATGACAGTGACTCTCAATTTAGACAGCCCATCTTCAAATTGATTAATTGTCTTGAAACAGTGCAACATTATAGTCGTCACATACAAAATAATAACTAATATAAATATGTAGGTGTTTTTCAATATTCTTTTGGTTGTTTTCGATGTTAATAAAGTACCAAACCCATACTGATGCCGATTTTCTATTAGTACAGCCAACCCATTTAGTTCTATCAATTTTCTACGAATTTGTATAATACCACTTACATAAGTTGAAGTACAGCTGATACCAAACAAAATTTCCCCCATAATTTTTATAATGTGGTATTTTGATGAATTTGAATTAGATAGTTCATAAAAACAATACCCGATGTGTGTTATTAAAGGAATAAGGAAAACAAGTGAAAGGATAAGTAATCGTTTTGATAATTTAAAATTTGGAACAGTTGCTGCGTTTTTTGAATGAGGGCAGTTGATGCTTATAGTGGACGTTCCACATATAGACCCCATAACTAATAAGGGTCTCAAAATGCAGGCCACACAATCATTTATGTCATTAATTACAAACTTAGGAATACTGAAAGTTTTCATCGTTATAGGAAAGTAACAGAAATTTTACACACAATTTTCACCAAATTGTTTTTACTTTTATAGTGCAAAAGTTTTTACTAATGAGTGAATACTAAAACGCTAAAATGTAGCGAAACAAACAGCATTTTTACGAGTGAAGTCATTCTAGAATATGTTATTAATTAGTCTGCATATAGAGACATAAAGATTTTTTGATATAATTAATGAGTGCTTTTCCTAACTTTCTACATAACATGTATTATGTTACTCATTGCAGCAATGTTGCATTGACTTCCATGTCTGTTCGTTATAACTTGCATTTTAATAAATAAACAGGAGACAATTATTATTGGAAAATAAAAACTGAAATAAAATTATGACTTGTTATAGTGGAAGTGCTTTAAATTTAAAGTTTTCTAACTAAAGTGCTGCGCGCGGCAGTTCCGATAAGACAGGCACTTATTTTATTTATCTTTATAGTCCCATCTTGTAAAGTAGACCTTACAAAAATATTGGGATTGTAATTTTTTCTGCTGATTTGTACTAATTTGTAACTATCAATTTTACAAGCTAAACGATTTCGGAAAAAAAGATGCGGTGTTTCTTATATCTTCAATGTATTTTAATGAAATTTAAAAAATCGAGCATGTTTGAATTGAAACATTTTTTTTTCTCGGGCCCTAATGTTAAGTTGAAACATTTTCGTTTGTTTATTATAGGTAACAAATAGTATCTCGCGCCCTAATGTATTACGAATTTACATTGACTTTTATTCACTTAGGTTGTCTAGAACGCTAATATTTAATAATAAAATATTTAATAATTCATAACTCGAACTAGTTTATTTCTATTTTGCGGGTTTAGGCGATGTCACGTAAACACGTACGAGAACATCAGAATAATAAATTTCCCACATATAAAACAACCCAGAAGGGCACCTAAATATTTTTTTGGGTTAATATGTGTTTTGCAATACCTTATAAAAAATGAGTTTTTGTTTCTTCTTTACATATATTTAATTTAATTTATTTTAAGGTATAGTTTAGTCAATAAGACTGTAGATATCTCGAAATTAAATATTAAAAAAATGTGTTATTTACTTTACCTATTTTCTGATTTTTTGTTTAATAAATATGTTTATATATAATTTCTGGGAATTTTTATGGTGATAAAAGGTAATTTTTTGTAAAACCGGTTGGCAAAACTGGTAAGTTTTGGCCATTTTGTGTATTAATAAAAACTTATGTACCGTTATCGTTGGAACGGTCAAATTGTTAGTAAAAGCCGCAATGCAAACATAACAATTAATGACCGTATCAAAATTTTTTTAATTAAAATTAATTTCTCTAACACAATGCAGTGAATACTAATGACGTTTTGCAAAATCTGTCTTCTGTTTAGAAACTATACGCCCAAACAATTTGAAAACACTGGTACTATTTCTTCAGTATTTTTTGGCTACAACAATATAGCGGTTTCCATAAGAACGATTGTAAAGCCACTGCTAGTTAAAATTATAATAACATTGTAACGGATAAGAATGGCAAAGAGAACAATCTTACCAATTTTTGTCAATTTTTTACTATTTTTAGATCGTTTCCATAGATCCAAAGAAGTAATCTATTACTTCTTTGCATAGATCCATGAAGTAACCATGGAAAGGCACGAGTTTAGTAAAACGTTACTCAAATATGTTTTAAATTAATTTTGGTTAATGTAACTAAATAATATCAGTTTAATTTTACCAAATTCTCTAGACTGAATATTACACCGACAAACTTCGAGAGGTGATTTCTTGTATAAGAAATTTAAAACTATAAACGTACCTACATCATCAACTGCTTTCTTACAGAGTTACATTCTTCTGAAGGTCGAACAGTCTAATCACAATTTAATTAATATTTTGACTACAAATTTGATTCACATTTTGTATGGGAATTTTAATAGTAGTAATTTTAAATGTGAAGGGTGCACAGCGCATCTCCTAACGTATTTTTTAACCGACTTCAATTCGTCTGTATATATGTTTTTTTTTTCTATTTTTTTTTATGTATGTTCGGGCATAACTTTTGTTTATGAACCGATTTTAATGATTTTTTGGTGTTGGGTTCAGTATAGTTTCAAGGTGGTCCCATAATAATTTCATTAGTATTGGAGCTTGAACTTCGAAGATACTCCTCAAAATCTATTTTTTTAACGGACTTTTTTAGTGCTTCCGTATTTCATCTTCCGTTTCAACTAGCAATCGTTTCCTCATTCGAGAAGCATCCTTACTAGGTCTACCCATCACTTAAAATTGTAAAATAATTAACTTTTAAAAAAAAGAAAACCGACTTCAAATAAAAACACAAAAGTAACATAAGTTAACTAAAAAGCAAAAAATAAATGTTTTTTATACAACAGTTTAATACTTATTTGTTGTTCCGTTTAATGTAATTAAGAAATTGTTGTTTATTATATAATTATTAATTGTTTTATAATTTTTAAGTCGGTGCCAAGTAAAACATAAAAATTCGAATCTAATTTGTCATTGCAGCAAGGTATATAATTTTTATGTTATACTTGACACCGACTTAAAAATTATAAAACAATTAATAATTATATAATAAACAACAATTTCTTAATTACATTAAACGGAACAACAAATAAGTATTAAACTGTTGAATAAAAAACATTTATTTTTTGCTTTTTAGTTAACTTATGTTACTTTTGTGTTTTTATTTGAAGTCGGTTTTCTTTTTTTTAAAAAGTTAATTATTACACACATAATACTTTTTAACTTTTACATACAAAAGTATACAAAAAATTACTCTTGATAAAAGTCATTGAATTCAATGGTTTTGGAGTAAATTTAATTTTTTTGAAAAGTCTATTTGCACGGAACCTTGAGTGTGTCTTCAAAAAGCGGAATTAATTTGAATTTTAATCATAAATTCTAACCGTCAAAGCAATAAAAAAAGTTCCGACGAACAGAGTCCCGGAAAGTCTTCCTTATGAAGCTACGGCCTCTGGAAGAGGGAACACTTTGGACTATTGGAAGTGTTTCCTCTTCCCAAGGCCTGCAATCTGCAACTTCATGAGGTAGAACTTTATTAATTGTTTTGATGTGTGTAACTTGCTTTGAAAATTTGTTTAAATTATTTTCGTTTTTTGCTGATACATTTCATGGCAACTCGGTTTTTCACAAATATTGTATTATATTGATAACTATTGAATTTAGCGAATTTCAACGAATGTATCTTTTTTGTGCAGTTTCCAGCAAAATATTATAAACGTAACACACGATAATTACACTAACAATAACACAACTATTATAACAAAGAAAAGCTTGACAGAATCTATTTTAATAAAGTGTGGAATAAGGCAAGGGGACTCGCTCAACCCAATATTATTTAATCTTAAACTGAATATAATAAATTAATAACAGAAGTGAGAAATAAACCAGGATATAAAATAGGGAGAAAAGCAATTAATATTATATGGTATGCTGACGACGCTACACTGTTAGCGGATAATGAGGACAACCTGCAAAGGCAGTTATATCAGTTTAATCAAACGGCAAAACAATTTAAGATGGAAATCTCCGTTACAAAGACCAAATCGATAACCCATCCGCTGCAAATTAGAAATTGATAGTGCCATGATTGAGCAGGTCATGCAATTCAGTTATTTGGGAGAAGAAATTACAAGCAGTAGGAACTTAAATATGGAGGTAAATAAAAGAGCTATCAAACCGGCACAAATGGCCGGTTACTTGAGACATAGTATATGAAGCAACAAGTATATGAGAAAAGTACGTATTTACAAGCAACACTAGGAGCAGTCTTAACATATAAAGGCGAAACCAGGGCCTATACAAAAAAAAAGTAAGAGTTGCTGAGATGCGAGTGCCACGTACAATAACAGACTTGACACTAAGAGACCGCCAAACTAATCAGACCATAAGAGAACAAACTAAAGTACAGGATGTTGTGAAATAGACGAAGAGGAGAGGAAAAAATGAAGACTTGCAGCAATCTCTAAAAATCAACGACCAACAGGCAACAGGCAACAGACCACCTGGACAACCGCCCAAGAGATGGGCTCAAAGCTGGACTTCTTCATCGTCGAGTGAAAGAGAATAGGCAAATAGAAGGAATCTCGTAGCCTTAAGAAGATAAAGAAAAAGAATCTATCAGAAAAGATTAATAGGCCAAAATATTCGAAGATAGTACACACATTATTTTTATTTAAATTTCAAACCTAACCAAAAAATATCCAACAAAACATTATTACTAATATTCAAATTATTTTGTATAAATATTATAATTACTATCAACGCGGCATCTATTTTGCTTATTACAAAATTGTCACTTACCATATCTTCATTTCTTTGTTGGACAGTAGCAAAATGTAATAATACGGCCGCAATTCCACAGGTTCTTATCAGTAATAATATGCTGTAGCTATCAATTGCCAAATTACTTACAAGAAGGTAAGCATTAATAACTAAAATTATAACCAGTATAGCATTCCAGAAAACCATTGCAGGATTCAAAAATATGCATAGATAACGCGTGTTACAAATTATTGCATTATATGCTTGATGCATTTTTCCAAGACGCTCAGTCACTGTTATGCCACACAGAATACGGGAATTGGTTTCCTTTAATCGTTTTGTTAACAGTGTTTCAATTTCATTTTGCCACGATTTAATCATAACGTTTACCATGTATACTTCGGCTGTTAATTGAAGAGCTAGCAAGACATGAGCAAATGTACAGACAACGGTGTTGATGCAACCAATAATGCTCCAATTTAAAGAGAAATTAATTATAAAAAGCGCGAAGGCAAAAACAATAAATGTAAATATTGTTGTTACGAAGCAGTATACCAATCCACGAAGTTTAACTATCTGTAGGGCTTTTGCAGGTAACAATGTTTGTAAGTCATAATTCTTTCTATGTTCGACGATAGCAACCCATGAATTAAATATCAAAATTCGTAACTTGAACTTACTAGCTTCTCCAATAAGCATAACTGCTCCGTTAAAATAGAAAAACGTATCTGCAAGCAAGTGAAGAATTACAAATTGTTCTGGATTTTCAGACACCATTCTGTGCAAATAAAATATAACATTTGCTGACAACGAAAATAATAATAGGGATTTTATTAATACCCCAAACTTTGAAAGCCTAAAATACGGTTTCGTTGTTAATTCTTCCAAATGTTGACAAGAGCAAGTTACTGATGTAAATCCAACAATGTTTCCGAATTTAATTAAAGGGTATAGAGTACACACAACACAATCATTAATTTTCTTGGTTTTAGACCTTTTCTTTAAATTGCTGTACATGGTTTTAATAATTTTTTGAAAATGCCTCTAAAGTCGCTAGCTACGCCCGCCATTCAATGTTGGCTTGAATTATTTACAAGAGAATTTAATATCTTAGGCGATATTTAATTACAAAGAAAACTCATTTAACGATTAAATTGTTTTTTTAATTCCAATTAGTGTTAAAGGAACCTTCAGTAAGTAATTATTAAATGACATAACGTTAACGACATTTCACACAGTCCTTGTCCTAGATTGATGGAAAAGTTACAAGTTACTAGAATACTACAAATAAATATATCAACATTGTGTTATAGTCACGTAATTCAGTCAAAATACTAATGATATTTTATTTATTAATTCCAGCTTTACTTCGTTAAACCATATTTAATGAGTATCTGTATATAAAATACTTAATAACTTTAACAATATCTATTTATTTTAACCTTATACGTATTTCGGCATGTTTACATGCCATTGTCAAAGGTTATATGAAAGTAAACAGTTAGTGTTGTTATAGCAATAGAACTTTTTTACTTATCTTGGTAATCGTCTGTAGATTACTTGATTTCTTATTCCAAAATCTCCAGTAGAGGAGAATTTAAGAGATCAATTTGCTCATTCATTAACGGTACAGTTTTTAAATGTTTGTGAATTTCAAAAGCTTCTAGTATATCTAATTTACGTTTATCATCACAAAAGTGTAAACATTTTATGGTGTTATTAGATGTCATTGAATGATTTTGTTCTAGTAAGTGTTTAGCGTAATTGGATTTATGTGGGTGTTTGTATTTGTAACAACATACGTGTCTTTATACCTAATATCAAAATTTCTAAATCAAAAACAGACGATTTGTTAAAATCAGGCATTTACAAATTAAATTGTTCGCATTGTAATTCGGTTTATATAGGCCAGACAATTAGAAATTTTGATATTAGGTATAAAGAACACGTACGTTGTTACAAATACAAACACCCACATAAATCCAATTACGCTAAACACTTACTAGAACAAAATCATTTAATGACATCTAATAACACCATAAAATGTTTACACTTTTGTGATGATAAACGTAAATTAGATATACTAGAAGCTTTTGAAATTCACAAACATTTAAAAACTGTACCGTTAATGAATGAGCAAATTGATCTCTTAAATTCTCCTCTACTGGACATTTTGGAATAAGAAATCAAGTCATCTACAGACGATTACCAAGATAAGTAAAAAAGTTCTATTGCTATAACAACACTAACTGTTTACTTTCATATAACCTTTGACAATGGCATGTAAACATGCCGAAATACGTATAAGGTTAAAATAAATAGATATTGTTAAAGTTATTAAGTATTTTATATACAGATACTCATTACTAATGATATCGCAAAATAATCTGTAATTAAACAGGTATTATGCAGATACCAAGTTACGAATCTAATATAATTGGTGCTTTCCTCTAAATTTCACCACTGCAACTGTCATTGAAAGCAAAAAATGCATTAACCACGACTTTTTACTTTCCCATAGCTTCCGCATTGTAATTAGAATGTCTGATGCTAAGGTTTTTCGTGGTTTTCTTGGCCACAATACAGAGTGCCCATTTTAAAACTCCGAGCCTAAATTTTTTTAAATAGGCAACACACAATACCAGTCACTGCCGACTATTATTTAAAAAAAATATTTCTATAATTAAGATCAGGGCAATTATGTTTGCATTAACTTGACAGTTTACTAATCAAATTCGTTAAGCCACATTACTTGAACGGTGCAAAACATAGATTATTGATCACTAATCTTTGGTGCAAAATGTATTCCAAACAAAGTGGACATGCTTCTAATTCTGGTTGAATGTCGAAAAAATGCGAGTGCTGCCAGTACTTTGTATGCGCAACGCCTTCCAGGTACAGACAAAACATTTAGAATGCTTCTTCTGAATTTACAAGAGTATGGGCAATTTTTAAAACCAAAAGTAAGGGCACGGCAAGTTACGGTTGAACATAACAAAGTAGCTGTAATTGAAATGGTTACGGATAATCCCCATACAAGTCAAAGAGCGATTGCAAATGCCTTAAACATTAGCAAAGGTTCTGTTTTCGATATTCTTAAGGCGAACAAATTTCACCCCTACCATGTTTATACCATACACCATCTTGAAGATAGGGATTATGAGCATCGTGTTCAGTATTGTCAATTTCTTAGACGGCAATGCGGAATCTTTAAGTATGGTATTATTCTGTGATGAAGCGAGATTTTCAAACAACGGCATGGTTAATCGACATAACTGCCACTATTACGCCCAAGGCAATCCCCGCTGGATCAGGATAACTCATTTTCAGAGAATTTTTTCTCTTAATGTGTGGTGCGGTATTATTGGCGATTTTGTAATAGGTCCACATTTCTTTAATGGAAATTTAGATGGTGAAATGTATTTAAATTTCTTAATTAATGAACTACCGGCTCTCCTCCAAACAGTTCCTCAAAACGTACGGAATAGCATGTGGTTTTTAAATGATGGTGCACCTCCGCATTTTCATAAGGATGTGAGAAATTATCTTAACCAACGTTTTGAGGGACGCGTAATTGGACGAGGTGCATTGCATCCTTGGCCTGCCCGTAGTCCCGATTTGACTCCGCTAGACTTCTTTTTGTGGGGCAAAGTAAAAAAAAATGATGTCTATGAAGTGCCCATTCGAAATGAAGAACATCTACGCGAAAGGATAATTCAATGTTGTCGCTCTATCACACCGGAAATGTTAGCTCGTGTTAGAGGTTCGATGCGTAGAAGAATTATACTCTGCGAAAACGAAGGGGGAAGGCAATTTGAACACCTGCTTCGTTAGTTTTTGTACTATGTTCCTATTAAATTATTGTAGTTATTGTTGTCAAATATTAAATTTGAGTTATTAAAGTAACCTTAAATTTGTACTTAATCATTGGTAGATACATGTACTGTAAAACAACTCTGATCTCAATTTAAAAAAAAGGTGTAGAAATGCATAGTGATCTGGGGGTTGCATTGTGTGTTGCCCATTTAAAAAAATTAGGCTTGGAGTTTTAAAATGGGCACTGGGGCTACTGGGACAGTGCTATTTACGAAAAATAATTCCTTATCAAAATATTTTTCTCTAACTCATTCTTAATATCCTTCCACGGCTCTTAGTATTAGAGGAGCTATTAGTTCAACTCTCACGATGCGACGGCTTGATAACAATCAACTGTAACGACTGCCCTGATGCTTCATCTTAGGGGACTATGGTTTCCAAAAGGTATAGGTAGCAGACCTACCCGCAATCTCAATGAGGCAATCGTAAAGATCCCTCTTCTTGATTGAGTGGTTAACTACCTCTGTTCTAAGTTCACGCCTTATTGACACTGCAGTGTATATGCGAATGCTGGAACAACCTACCATTTCCGGTATATCCGTCTTTACTGATGAATCCACAACAAGACATGAAACCGGAGCTAGAGTTTTCTATGATGATCTAAACCTTTTCCAAAGTATACCACCTATTTGACAGCGGACGTAGTGGATGTAATGCATGGTGTAAACGCAGTCCTCAAACTGCTAAGAACTTAACGTGTTGGTATATGCAGCGATAGAAAAACTGCCTTATTGTCCATTAGTAATTCTGAAATTACTTTAGGGGTACTACATCACTAATACAAAGCACTCAAAGATATCTGCAGAGATAATGTCGTTCAACCCGTTTGAGTGAAAATACATGATGGCAATCGAGGTAATGAGGAAGCTGAGGAGGTTGTAAGACTGGCCTTCAAACAACTTCCTTGGGGACCGGAACTTGTAACTCCTATCTCCCCGACGATACTTAGCACTCTGCCACATCAACAAACTATCAGGAAACCTTAAATAGTAGGCTAATATTTAAAGCTATCGTCAAGCAAAGGCTACTTTGACAACAACGGAGATACCGAAGTACTGTGTGCAGCTGTTTAGAAAGAATCTCCGACTGGTTGTAGTAATCTTAACTAGACATTGCACTCTAAAGAAGCACATGCAAGTCGACGATGAAATTAGCAGGACGAAACAACAGAACACTTGCTATGTCACTGTCGTTTTTTTCCAATAATCAGAGGATCTATGCTGGGGTACTTCCGCCGTGACATTTATGACCGTTTCCGCTATCGGGTATAGCGGACGTACTGAAGTTCATTCCTTCATCTTGTGTGATTCCCGGTTTGATGAACTGAGTTTGGCCTAAGTTCGAGTGAGTCCTCGCCCTCTAATCTTCATCGAGAATCTAGAAATCTCTGGACTCCTATTAAAGTCTAAACGACCCCCCTATAGCGGTTTACTGTTTTACGGGAAATGAGCCGTCAGCGATTTTTCTTTTTTCTGTAGCACTGCACTGCCCCAAAAATTGGCTTCCTGTGCCCGTCTAAATATGGAAGTGCATTATAAACGTAGCGAAACTATTTGCCGATTTTTAAGCACATGTACTAGAAAAAGCGTATGCTTTCTCATTTGCATAGATAACATAACTTTATGTCTCATATTAATTTAAATAGTTGAATATGTGGTGATACACAATATAAGTAGTAGATTATGGCATTGTTTTTTTAGATTATTGATAACATTTTGAAAAATATAGAAAAGGCGTTAGGCTTTATTTATTTATAGGCGCCTGCGAGCCTAGCCTCTAAGCGAGCGCCTCGTACGCCTATATTTTCTGTTTTTTTTTAGTACCTGTTTCAAGGTACAAATTTTGTCACTGGTGAATTTATGGCTGCGAAATTCAATCTGGTAATTACCAGTGATTTAGCTGCATATGGTAGTAATCTAACGCATACCAAGTTTGGAAAAATCTTATGTTCAATTTAGAGTAGTAGTAGTAATTGATGTGGATATATGTATAGTTCGTCGAGAATTGGGATGGTGTGTGTATGTGATCACAGCAATAAAGTAATTTTTCAAATTTTCCTTATGGCTTATGATTCTCATATTATAAACTAACATAGAAATACATGTACCAAGTTCCTTTACAAAAGAATAATATTTAAGGCTAAACGTTTGTGGTACACATCAACTTAAGGATTTTGAAACCGCACCCATTAGGCATCAGGCAATTTCCTGAACCAACAATTTAGTAGGTACATATTTAGCTGTTGTTTAAAAAAATTAGTATTTTTAAACTTTAAACTGCAAAAGAAATGTTAAGAAATTTTCATTTTTAAACTTTATAACGCCTAACAATCCCCACTGTTCAGAAAAACCATTCCGTTTTCAAAAATGTTACACCTAAAAACAACCTTAGTGTACCTGAACCTCTCTTTCTAAAAACAAATACCGATGAAAATTCATACAAGTACTACCACAAATATATCATATGGTATTGCAACGCTAAAGATTTTTTATAGATAGTGATGTCAATAAGCAGATTTTTCTGGGCAGCTTCTGTTGAATTTTCAGCTAAATTGAAAACCAAAAATACTATTATTATTGTAAATGCCACTTAATGTCTTAATGTAGAAAACAAAGAGCACAGTGCATAACAAAACTTTGCATTTACAATCTCATTCAAAGAAATAACTGAAAGTAATATTAAAGAATGAAAATAAAAAGTTTTAAGGTTTTTACGATTACAGCAAATTACTTACCACATCTTGCACTTTTTGTGCGTAGTGTAAAAGATGCAGCATTATTAAAATAATTAATATCGTCCTTATCTCCAGCATAATGTAAAATACATTACACTTTTCCATCTTCCACAGTTCTCCAACAATATAAATATTAAGAATTAGTATTGGCAATACTAGAATGAACCATGCAACTGTTGTTCCACTTAAAAAAGTAGACTTATCTGTCGTATTTAGAACTATTATATTGTGAACCCGACGCATAGTTGATATTTGCTGTTCTAGTTGAAGTTCAGATAGCAATCCATTATCTCTACTTTGGAGATGTGCTTGCATCACCTTTTTCAGGTGAAATTGCCAAGATTTAGAAACATTGTAAGCAAGTTCAACATCAATCGTTTTTTGAAAAGCTATTATAAAGTGAATGTAGGTACAAATTATATTGTTAACTGTTTTCATTGTAAATAGATCGTGCGAGATACAGTGAACTACAATAAAACCATGCATAATTAAAATATTAAAAAAGAAGTAAATATAACTATGCAACTTTAGAACTTTTACAATCTTTTCGTTTAACAAAATGCATATTCCATATACTTTTGTATTTTCTATTAATGAAACCCAACCATTTAGCACCGCTGCTCGTTGATTAGATGTAGCAGCAGCTCCTAGTACTAAAATTATTCCATTGCAACAGAACAAAGCATCTGTTAGTAATTTTTTAAACTCCAATTCTTGGTGACATTTAAACATTGCAGTTACATACAATAAAAGTGCAGTCAGCAGAACAGCAAGTAACAGTAAAATTATTATTGGATAAAAAGGTAAAACCATAAAATATGGTTTTGATGAATATTTGCTCAAATGTTGGCAAGAACATGTTATTCCTGTTATTTCTGTACCCATTCCCATTTTATATAGAGGATATAAAGCGCAAACGATACAATTATCCTCTTGCTTCTTATTAGATTTATGAAATGATCTTAGAGGTCTTTGAGAGTACTTCAAATTTTGTTTGAGAGAATACATAGTTACTAATCAAACTAGCGCAAATGAACCTACTTACTACATTAGCCGTATTAAGAATTGAAATGCTAATATTAATCTCACTACGCAATAGTCTTCTATTACCATTAGTCATCGTCATTAAGCTAATATTCATTTTTGTTAATTTATCACGTTAATTTGAGAGAGTAGTTATAATTGTGATAAAAACTGCTTTGACCAATTGTTAATCACCAAATTAATCGAAAATTCATTATGGTTTAATGTCAGCTCATGTGATGTAAAATCAATCAGCAAAAAATTGTATTTGAACTTCACCCTTGATAATTGAGTTAGCCAAATAAATTTAATAAAATGTTAAAATTGATAGACGACTCAACAGCACAGGTTATATCGCGTCTGTTGAGTATCCCGAGCAACTTATTTTCTAGACCCACAAATTTAAATTCTTATTTTAGAAAATCCGACTGTTGCCAGTATTGAACCGAAAATCCACGTCTTATTGGGTTAACGGCTTTATTGCTAGCCTGTTAACACACTTAAAAATGTTAAACTGGCATTTAAACTGTTAGTTTTGACATTGACAAGTTGCGCTAGTTTTATATTGTCAGTTTGTGGATTGAAGTGAAAGAAGCACTGAAACTATTGTTCAAATTTAAATAACAACCGATGTGTTCAATATTAATTGTACTGCCCACGTTACAACTGCAGTTTTGATTTATTCAGCCAACTTTTATCGCTTTTGTTTGTTCATATTTATTGGTTTTGCGATCATTGTTAACATTGGTATGTCAACGCAGCAAACCGACATTGCCTTTTATGGTCGACTTTTTCGTAGGTGAGAATCGTTATCAGTCAATAGTTTTATAGTCAGACATAGACTTATTTCAGTGACGATTTAAATTTATTGCTCTTAAAATTATGGTTACCGTTTACAAGTAGTTATCACTGTACAGTTTTACCGGCGAAAAGGTGACGGACCCTCACTTAGGTGAGAGGCGTAAACAAAGACATTTTTCGCAGGATCAGCGTTGTAACGGTCACTCCGGTGATTTCAACTTGGTACGTCTACCTCTCTTTGGGAGGTTCAAGGTTTACATTAATTGGGACCATGGCGAACTGGGTTAGTGAAGTGTTAGTAGCCCTCGGCATGGGTTCCTAACACCTGAGCAGCAGCGCTTTCTCTGTAACGGGATCCCCGCCCTTGGCCGTGGCTATAAATATGCCTGATTCTAAGTCACCACTTCGGGATGACAATACGAGTTACGAATTGGCCGAGGAAATATACTGGGTGGTTGAAGGCTAATGGTTAAGCAGGTGAAGCTTCAGGAAAAAATGGTTTGACAGCTGGCATTAGGGACTTAGTTCACTTCTTATTTACGCCCACTATCAAAGTATCGACCCGGGGGGTTTGTGCATCTGCACATTCGAGACTGTTAAAGTACCAGTCACTTAGATCAGACCGGCTACCGACCTAACAGGGCGCTGTGGAGTTGAGCAGTATTGGGTACTGTCAGTAGCTCAACTGATACGGGCAGCGTCGGCTGTTCTGAAAAGTCCAACCAGTAACTTTATTTAACTAAATAACGGGGACTAAATTCGAAGCCGGGGGAGGGCGTAGTCACAGCATAGGACTCGTGGTGGCAGTGGTAAGCATATGCATGCTATGACCGTCTTTGTGCGGTTCAGCTCGGTATTGACCTGCAGAATCAGTAGAAATTTAGGTAATCTCCCCCCGACCAGTGTTGACTTAGGGCTCGCAGCCTGTTTCAAACCACCGACACATACGGCACATACGGTAAAACTGCGACAATACGACCGCAAAATATGCAGAAATCCCAAGTTTACTAATTGGGCTCTCTTTAAGAGGAACCTGTCAGACAGACTAAAGAATTTACATAACGACCGCAATACGCGAGAGGTAGAACACAACACTAATTAATTAATAATTATTAACAGCGCAAGAGCGGAGAACAAAATTGAAAAGGGACAGTTAAGGTGGTGGGGTCATCTCACCAGAATGGATGAAAACAGGACAGTGAAGAAAATATGGAAAATGGGCGTAGATAAGAGAAGAAAAAGGGGGAGACCCAGGAGAACATGGAACTAGGAAATACTACAATACCAAAATACTACAGAAACAGGACCTAAACTGGAGACAAGGTGATACATTAGCGAGGGATAGGAGTAGATGGAGAAATGTACTGCACCTCCACACCGCGCCGTAAGGTAGAAGAGGACCGATTATGTATGTAACAGCAAGATCACTGCCTCATACGAAAACAGTTGTCCGCAGCGCTATGCTAGAGGAGCGAGGAGGGTACTTTGGTAATACTCCAAGCTTCAAAAGTAACGTACGGAAACGCGCAGGCTCTTGAACAGGGCAATGCGTACTCTCCAGACAACTGGAACAGTTAGAAACGGTCCCAACGCGACTTACAATGACTATATTCGTTGATCAAAAAGGCTTGCCAGAGTGAGCTAGACTGCAAAAGCACTATCCAAAAATCCAACAACTAGGCTAGAGACTTGAGGCCACCAATGAGGAGACACTCAAACATATGTTAGAAATGCACTTCCCTGCCTCAACGTTGGTGCATGATGACGTTCCACCTATAGGGACTACTCGCATTGGTATCTTTCTGATTGACTGTGAACTCGCCTCGAAAGTGATGACTTACAAAAAGATCAGATGAGCTATATCGATATTTGATCTCTGTAAGAGTCCAGGACCCTATGGCATTTTCCAATTTATCTCCAAGAGGATCCTGACATGCTTACAGGGTACATACCATTGAGATCAGTTAAAGTGGTAGTCACACCTAAGAGCGGGCGCACAACGTACGATCTGGCTAAATCTTTTAGACTTATCAGTCTAACCTCTTAGTTAGATAATAGATAATGGACTGATCATTGCGCCATTACACCCACGTCATCATGCGTACCAAATAAGCAAGTCGGTTGAAACGGCACTTCACAACATTGTTCTTAAGATCGAGATGGCGCTGAATCACAAAGAACTTGCTCTAGGACGCATTCTTGAATATTGAAGGCGCGTTTGATAACACAACTTTCAAGTCCATATGCGCCCCGCCATCAAGCATGGAATTAAATTTACCATTATCCAGTAGATGAAATCCATGCTAGAAATCTGCAGCGCAACAGCCACACTCAATGAAGATTCCGTGAGAGTGATGGTTAGACGAGCCTATCCGCAAGGTGGGCCCTTAACGGCCTCATGTGGTCCAACGTTCTGGATGACTTTCTCTGGGAGCTCAATGCACCAGGTTTCTACAAACAGGGTTATGCAGATGACCTAGCAATCCTATCAATAGCCAAATTTCTACGTGTAACCTGTGAACCTGCGCGCCTGGTCCGGATCCAATTCTCTGATTATCAACAAAGACTAACGCAGGCAAAACTATTTATTAGAGGGCTTTTGCCACCGGCATCCAAACTACTTCTACACGACAACAGGAAGCAAATTAGAATTGAGACAGGCCTCTTTACAGGCCATTGGCACCTTAATAAACAGTTGCATAGGAATGATATTGTCAATGATCCTATCTGCCGGCTGTGCGGCTAAGATTAAGAACCACTGCTTTACATATTGTGCCAGTGTGTTGAACATAACTTGCGCCTAAAACACTTTGGTTCAGAATTTTTGGATCTTTGCGGCCGGCACCCGCTTATTGAGGGAGAATTTTTAACAAGAAATACGCACAATGGGCCTTTGGCCTCTGTGCTGCAAGTTCTTGCACCTCTGTAGAAGAAGAAATGTTCATGATTACTGCTGCTTGAAAGTTTTTGCAGGCGCTGGGCAGAACTTTGCATGCACTCGAGCTCCTGCAAAATAGATACTGGTTACGCCACTAAGTTCACCCACTATTATAGCCAGTTTAGTTGAATTGTTTATGAGTTTATTTTGTGATGTCAACGAAAACCGAAAAAAAATAATTAAAGTTTGTGACCTTGATACTACGGGAAAAGGTTTTATGTGCGCGTGGCATATATATGTCAAGAGAAAATTTTCAGAAAACATATTAAAAGATAAATATTAAAATATACAGTGAGTTTTTCTTTTTTGTATACATATCAGCTATACAGGCTGAGTCAAGCTATACGCCTTTTTTTTGGTGAGTTTATTATTAGGAATTTATTAAAAAATTTTGGTGTGCATATGTTTCGAAGGGTGCTCTACAACTTGGCGCAGTCAGTTTTTTGATTGGACGTAAAATGTCAAAATAGCGATTTTCAACTGTTTATTTTTAAATGGAACGGTACGACTTTTTTTGGCTTAAACGATGCTGTATGATGTTTACAATATGATCCTTACTGAATTTTTCATAATTTTTACGATTCGGCTGTAAAATATGCATTCATTATGTTAGTCTAGTAGGCCGGTACGTATACGCACGCGTCACCATGTTTTTGCGTAAAATAAGTAAACTTTTGATGAAACAATTGCTTGTAAGTAAACATTTCCACTTCTTCGAGTTTCTTGTTGGATAAAAACTAGTTTAGTTTTTTATTTAAATTTAGTTTAGTTTATAATCGTATATTTTTCATTCGATGTTATCCTATTATTGAAGTAACTATTATTTAATGTAATCTAAATACCTGAGTTTCTGTTTTTTATGTTTATTAAAATAATGATTTCACTATGCATACTGACAACCATTAAATCGTTTTGTGCAAATACATCAAAGTACGTTTCGTAGGTCTCGGCCTACTAGACTAACACAATGAAGGCATATTTTAAGGCTGAATCTTAAAAATTGTAAAAAAGTACAGTAAGGATCATATTGTAAACATCATACAGCATCGTTTAAGCCAAAAAAAGTCGTACCGTTCCATTTAAAAATAGACAGTTGAAAATCGCTTTTTTGACATTTGACGTCCAATCAAAAAACTGACTGCGCCAGGTTGTAGAGCACCCTTCGATACATATGCACACCAAAAATTTTTAATATATTCCTAATAATAAACTCACTAAAAAAAGGCGTATAGCTTGACTCAGCCTGTATATACTTTTATAAAAAACAGGTCAATGCATTGTTTTACTGCAATTTATAGGCAACCAACTGTACAGAAAATAATAGAGAGAGAGAAGGCTTATTCCTGATAGTGTGTATCATGAGTATGTTTATGAATAAAACGCAAAATTATTTGAATATCTGAAAATTTGTAATGAAACTATTATTTTAAAAGCATAAAATATTAATACACAACACAAAAAAAAATCAAAACTAACTGTTATTAATTTGACATTAAACAATTTGATTATTGTTTCCACAGCAAACTATTCTTTTCAAAATATTTAAAATTTAGTGTATAGTTGGTTGCCTATAGATTGCAGTAAAATAATGCATTGACATGTTTTTTATAAAAGTATACATAGCTGGTATGTATACAAAAAAGAAAAACTCACTGTATATGTTTTTCCTAAAACAAGTTAAAATGTAGAACACAATTTCCGTCTCAGTGGTGACCCTGTAAGTCGTTTATGCATACATTTTCTGACAAAAATACACCGAACCCAAACTGATTTAAACGTTTAATTCTACATGTTGGTCTCGTCCGTATGATCATCTTTAAAATCACAATTCCCAGAGTTAACTACTTGCCCAAAATATAATTTACCTATGCGAATACACAGTACAGTGAACAAAACAATAAACTAAACCAAATCTTACCACAATCTGTATTTGTTCACCAATGAATGCGTATGTTGTTATTCCCACTATACCACCATAAGTCTTAACAGTTAACATTAAATAAGATCCTCCAAAGTTGTCAGAAAAAAGTGTTACGGTGTAAAAGTGCGTGATTACTATCATTATAATCGCTATCCACCATATCAAAAAAGCAGGATTCAATGTCATGTTTAGATGTCGATAATTATGTACCAAGCTGAGATATAGTCTGCTTAATCTTTTAAGTTTTACATCAAGTGGCAGTTCCTTTGGAATCACAATATTTTTAACTATATAAGTCCTTGTCTGAGGAATATTACTATGCTTGCGTTTTGTTAAATGTTTTTTCATACTTTTGAAACATTTTCGAAAAAGCAATTTGTATAAATAGTTAGACAGGAAAAACTGCCACACAATAACGCTCTCGACGTATGCGTTTAAAGAGAGCGTTATAATTTTGAACACTGCCAAACTTTTATCAAAACTGATGTACTCAATCATGCCATAAGGTATTATTAAAATCATTCCAATACTTGTCATCGATATAATGAAATAAGATCCTTTAACAAATAGATTTATCATTCTAGAAGGTAGGAGCGTTTGAAATCCATAATGCTGACGATTTTCTATTAAAGCACTTAGGCCATTTAACTCGATCAATTTAATGGAGTTTTCTATTACACCTGTAAAACATGCTACAAACGCTGCTACACCTAGTATACCATCCATCAACACTAGCGCAATTTCCTGATGACTACCATCGACAATTAGCAGGGTATGCAAATAATTCACAAGCGCTACCACAAAGAACATGAGAAAAATAATAGATATGATCAAAAATACGGTAGAATTTGTAAATTTTGAAACGGGTGCTATACTTTTAGAATGAGGACAACTGACGTGCGTTACGGAATATCCACATACGGATCCCACACTAGGAAGGGGCGCAATGCACAGGCAACACAATCACTTATTTCCCAAGAGGAACTTTTACGATTTGTTAATGCCATTTATGTACAATGCTTTAAATAACATAAGTGAAGATAAATATTTAATTAAAGATTTTGTTTAATTTAATTTATATTTTTTAGGGTAGAACATGACGTAGTTATGACGGTATACTAACTTTCCGGCAAATGCTTAATTATTGTTTACATGTTTTACCGAACGTAATTATCTATTATGTACTGCACAAATAGTAAATATGTACAGAACACAGAAAACATTTATTCGAGAAACACTGGTGTGGGCTGGTGAAATAATGATTGCTTTTATGTCGTATACCAAGCTCCCAGAAAGTACACCAAAAATAATAACATCGATCACCAAAATCAATGGTGTTAAGTTAAATTGCATTGTTTGTATTTTTTTAATCACGTGCACATTTTGTTATTTACTCGCATATTTACTAGTAGAGTGCAAAGCAGCAAAATTGTTGCTTTCGCCTTTTATAGATCAAAAATCCGGATATCGCTAAAAAATCTTCTTGTTAATAAAGGGACAAAAAAATAATTACATCTTCATTAACTTCTTTATGCATTTTGTATATTTAAAAATTTGTAGAAAATTCCAAAACTACCTTCCTATATAGATAGGTCAAACACAAAACTATCGATTTCTTTGCAATTGTTCAACAATTAATTACTTTTCTATATTTTTCGCTTTACACGCTATTATCCACAAACTCCTCCCGCAAGCGCCAAAGTTTCATGAAAATCCACCCATCCATACATATATAAAAGCTCAAAGGGTTTTCTTCTCCGGTTCCTCCAGCGGCTACCGCTTTACCAATTTGGACCATTTTTTTTCAATGAAAGGTCTCTATCCTCAGATGGAACATGAAACATTTTTATATTTTTATTCTACGTCGATTTTTTAATAATAATTATTTTAATTTATAATATATATGAAAGTCTGCTAGACGCGCTTCACTTGAGGCGACATCTACATTAACCCCGCGTCTCATTATTGGAACTAATGCATCACGTGACTTAGCATTTCGCCGGTTCTGTCAACGCTCAGTCTGTCAGTGCATTGTGCGCTAGGGTAACACTAGTACATATATAAAAGCTCAAAAGGTATTTTTCTCCGGTTCCTCAAGCGGCTACCGCTTCACCAATTTGGACCATTTTTTTTTAATGAAAGGTCTCTATCTTCAGATGAAACATGAAACATTTTTATATTTTTATTCTACGTCGATTTTTCAATAATAATTATTTTAATTTATATATGAAAGTCTGTTAAACGCGCTTTACTTGAAGCGACATCTACACCAACGCCGCGTCTCCTCATGGAACTAATGCATCACGTGACTTAGTATACATATATAAAAGCTCAAAGGGTTTTCTTCTCCGGTTCCTCCAGCGGCTACCGCTTCATCAATTTGGACCATTTTATTTTAAATGAAAGGTCTCTATGCTCAGATGGAACATGAAACATTTTTATATTTTTATTCTACGTCGATTTTTAATAATAATTATTTTAATTTATATATGAATGACAGAAGACGCCATTGACACCATTAGCGGCACCCCGAGGTAAGATGCAACAACACGTTCGTTACTGACCCGTCGGTAAATGTTCGTTACAGAAACATAAGGTTGTACAGCAAGTGCCATTTAACCTTGCAAAAAAAATGACGATAAGTTTGAAAGGCGAGAAGCCGTTACACTCTCAAGCAAAAGCAACGGTTTTTTATTACATTTCTAGTTTCTTTGCTGTATTTTTTATACGTAACCTAAATTATCGTTAATCCCTCCTCAAAGCAAACTGTTTCTAATCTTATGGCGCACGGCCTTTTAATTTGTCAAAAAATCCACAATTTCTCGTAAACCATAAATAAATTGACTTTCACTTTTTAGTAGAGTGTACCACACTGTCCAACAGCCAATTAGAGCTAGTTTAAGTTACGACTACCGACGAAACAAAGCGTAAGTAGCCGAATCAAAGCCGACTAAAGTTTGCAAGGTTAGGTGGCACATGCTGTAAGCTACTGCAAATTATTTTGCAGGCAGACCCACTATGTATAATAATGTAATATTTTATTTCCAACACACTTGATGTTTCCGACTTTTTCTTTAATTAGAGAACACGTTAATATTATTATTATAAGTTTTATACTCAAATATTGTTATGAAAATGCGTGTTTGTAATACTTATTTGAAATACTATTTGCATGCACAAATATTTTTGCAAAAGGTAACAATAATCAAGTAAAAGTATACGTAAATATAAAATATTAAGTTATTTTATCTAGTAATAGTTGTCTTAGAAGTTGTTGCCAAAACTGCATTGACAGACAACGACATTAAATAAGACGTCAGCTTTTGCTTGAAAATATTGCTATGGCTGACATTGCTTTCCAGTTCCTTTTTAAAATGTTTTGCTATGTACAGTAGCGTAACGCACCAGCGAATCCTGTGGCGCGGGCGGGGGGGTCAAAGCTACAGAGCACCCGAACGAATAGGGCCGACTTACCTCAAGGGAGCCGAATGGGCCGACTTTTTACTTTTCCATACCTTCGGTATAGGAAAATTGAAAACATGAAAATCTTCGAAATCTAGATTTTAACGGAAATACACGTTTTGGGGCTCAAAAAACCCAAACAAGTGTTTTCTAAAAATGTCTGTTTGTGGGTGGGTGGGTATGCGGGTGGCTGGGTGGGTATGCTGGTGGGTGGTTGGGTATACGGGTGGGTGGGTGGGTCTGTGGGTGAGTGGCACCTCTAAAGGCGAAAGTACTGGACCTATTTTGATGAAATTGTAATCAAGAGGTGTAGCGAAAATTGTATTACTAAAAATCCGAAACCAGAAACCATGTTTTTTTGGTAGAATTTTTTCCAAAATTAAATTTTGGAAATTGGAGCATGGGATCTGAGAGAAGAACTTAAGACAAATCGAAAATTTTTTTACCGAACTCTCTAGCTTTAAAATGGCGGCCGTACAATTTTTTGAAAATATCGACTTTAACGCTCATTTACTCAAAAAGTAGTTACCTAATCGGAATCAGCTACCACTTGTTTAAAAACCTTTCGTAAGTAGTATACGATGAAATAAAATTAATTTCGAAAATCCAAAAAAAAATCGCTACGGCGGCGCCGCTTCAAGATGTTGAAAATTTTCAAAAATTGTTTTTCAAAAACTGCCCACACGATTTTTCTAAACATTCTGAGCCGATAGAGCTTGCATTGAGCTACAAACTTGTTTTTTACTAATCTCCCAAATTTCCTTCTGACGCCTTCCAGGAATTTTTGAAAAATTTGAAATTGATTAATTATTTAAAATTTATTCAAACACGCAAACGTCGATCGTTAAAAATTTTAATCAGTTCGATAGACTATTTAAAGTACTTTATTAGGGTTTGCTCAAATTTTCAACTATATCAAAAATTAAGAAAAGAAACGATACTTTTTAATATCAACAACGCGTTTTTTTTGCGTTTACGTATTTTAATTACGCCGAGCAATTAGCTCTAGTTAAAAAATATATTTTTCATTTTTGGCATATTTTTGATAACTTCTCAAATAAAACTGTTATGGCCATTTTTGTTCGACATTTGAAGCGGAATTTGTAATTCGTCGAAGCGCGGCGGGCGCTTACCTTGCTTTCGTGCAGTTAGTCGCTGCTTCTATGGGCAGAGTTACGGCACGGAAACCAATTGAACAGGCTACCGCAAATTCAAATTCCCGCTGCTTGTTTTCTTAGAATCCTACAACGTTATAATTATTAAAAGTTACACTCTTGCAAATTCGGCATGTATGAATATTTAGTGTGGGACAGTCCACTCGAAGTCGACACTTCGGCTTTTTTTAAATTTGTGTTTATACAAATTTGCAATTTCCATATACCTACCTAATGTAAGTAGTAGGTAATGTTGACTTTACTATTTTTAAGACCTAGCAAAGTTAGAGACTACAGAATTCCATCATGGAAATTTCAAATCTCTCCGTATTCTAAAATTGGTTTTGTCCACTAAAATGCAAATCTGGATGGCGAGATCAGTTGCGTGTCAATAGGGGTGGCTCCGTAAGTACCCCAAAAATAAGAAACATACATTATAGTATCAAAGCTCAGTTTTTTTACTTAATACCTAGTAATATTAGTAATATTTTAGTTATGTTGCCAGACCATTACGTGCTTGATAAAGCTCTGCAAGAGTTATGTGAACTTGCGGAGGTGGGCACCCCATTACCAGTATTATTTCAAAGCCAAATGTACAAACCATTTGGCTTTTAAAATTTTTTAAAAGTTTGTATATTTTTATTCCATTTTTGAAAATTTAAAAATGTACAAAAGCTTTTCGGCAATTTTAAAAATTTTAAATTTTTAACATTTTTATAAATTATCAATATTTTCAAAAATTTCCCAAAATTTGTATATTTTCATAAAATTGTCAAAACGTAAAAATTTATATTTAAGACTTCAACGTTTTTTAAAATTTCCGGAATATATTTAAAATTTTCAAAAGTTTCAATATTTCCGAGGAAGGCCCGTGTCGGTGGACCTTTAGCCTCAGCTTTTTGGTAAATCTTCTACTGCCTAGCCCCATCCGTATAGGCAACCGAGTGTACGTCGTAAATATCATGACTGCCTAGGTCTTATACATAAATACGTAGTGTAATGTAGTATGACAATTAACCTTGAGAAACGACTGGCACAATTCAATTTTTACTTTTATTTTAGTTTTCAGTTATTAGACTAATAACCAAAGATAACCTTGACAAATAATTTAGAAAACTACACGCCAAGGTGAAATATTTAAGCAGCAACTTGTTAGGCTGTAAATAGGGAATCATTTAGTTCTTCCAAAATATTCTACTTTTTGTAACCGAAGAGCATTCGTTTTTGCGAAACGAAGAAAGCATGTACTTACTTAGTGCAGTTTGACGTCGAATGAATGTTCGTCATTATTGTATTTGCCTGCGTTAAAATTCAATAATTATATTAATTTTACATTTTATTCAATAATATGGCGCAAGTTGCAAGTGCTTTTTCGATAGAAAATGAATTACTTCGCACGTATTTATTTTACTGCTGCGTTCTTGTGCTTAAAATGTTAGTGATGTCTCCATTAACTGCAAAACAACGCATTAAACACAAGGTATGATGAGAATTTATATTGATCAAAATGTAATAGTTTAAAAGTAGAGCCACCCAGAAAAATATATATTTTTGTAATCTGGGAACTCTAAAGCACGTTTCCACAATTTAGGTTACTTTCAAAAAATTATTTCTCAATCCTAGGCAGAGAAGTGCGAGAAATTTTTTTCTCGATTTTTAATAAGAAAAATGTATTCAATATTAATTTTTTTCCTTCATTTTAACGGGTGAGCCAGCAAAATTGTAGGTAGGATATAGCTCACCCAGGCCCACCCCTAGTTACGTGGTAGCAATTTTCAGAGCTAGCGAAGCACAAAATTTCAGCGTTTGGCGCCTCTCTCAATGTGGCGCCCTAGACAGGGGCCTGTTGCGCCTGCCCATAGCGCCGGCCCTGTCTACGTGGTTTAGAAACAACGTTTTTTTTAAATGTATAACTATAGGTGAGTGCGTGCTGCTCAGACTCCCAAACCGATGGCGATGGGCCGATTTCGATTAGCGGAATGCACATCAAAAATTCATCTATCAAATAAGCACTTAAAAAATCCGAAATCAAAAGCGAAAGCAGAGCGAAATGTTTTTTTTATAGCATTTTTTTATAGATTTTTTTAAATTTGATAACGGAATGTGATGGAAGTTTTTCCCGAACTTTCTAGCTTCAAACGATTCAAAATGATACCCGCTACGAATTTTTGATATTTTTTAATTTATCGCCTTATTGCTAAACAACGAATTGACAGATTGGGCTGAAATTAGGTAGTATTATAATATAGCCCTAGAACCGAAAACTGTGCAGTGAAAAATTAATAAAACATTTCTGTTTATGCTATATTGCTCATGACGCTCATTTCTAGGGCTTAATTTTCTTATCTCGTATAATTTTCCCCAATCTTTTTTTTTGGGTTTTTCTGGTGCGATCTTAAAAGTCACTGTTCGTGCGTTGATACAAAATTACAATAATTGTTTGAAATATAAACCATTAAGACCAATAAAGTACAAGAAAGTGTAAGCGAAGTATTTCGCACATTTTTCTGTGAAAAACGAAAGTTTGCAAATTTGAACCCATCAGTGGTTTTTCTAAATTCGCTCATTTAATGGTGGCGGTTTTAGGTCAACCATTTATATCAAAAATGATTTTGACATATTAAAAATTAAAAATATTGTTACTAGGCATTCGCAAATCCTGAAGATGGTGCACTAGACAAGGTAAAACCTCGCCTGGAAGAAAATGTAGAAAGAGTCAGAAGGTAACTTTCTCAAGTACAACTATACGTATTTTCTCCACTTTTAAATTGTTTTTGTTGCAGAGCACACTTGAATGACCTAGAAAACATACCAGTCTTCCTTGTCGCTAGCTTTGCTTACATACTTACGAATCCTTGTGTTACAGTTGCTACTATGTTATTCAGAGTTTTTACTGCAGCTCGTTTTGCACATACTTTCGTTTACGCAATTTACGTTGTTCCACAGCCTGCAAGGGCTGTGAGCTTTTTGATTGGATTAATTATCACTGCCTACATGGCACTACAAGGAGTGATTTATTTCTTTTAATGTGTTATGTTAATTAATCTAGTCTTCTTAATAAATAAGATTACTTTAATATTATTGCTATCTACCCAAAGCTATATATTAGGTCCTTATCTCGTTTTTCATATTTTTCTTCCGCTAAAAACCCTTCTTGCCGAGTTTTCTTTCTCCTTTATATAATATCCTTTTCTTCTACAAAAAAAAGTAGGTATACTGTTTATTATTTAAATGCAAAAAAAAATTATATGTGTTGGTCCTTGGATTTGTGTAAAAGTAGGAAATTGAATTTGTATTGTTAAATTATTTAAAATATTTGATTGTAGAATAGGTTTCTTGGTAATAATATAAAAGGAAACTTAGTTACGAAAATAAAGAGTATAATCATCTTCGGATTTGTATTTGACAGTCCGGTAATTAATTTAAAGTAATCAAGTTGCTTTCTATGGCAAAATTTAATTCTTAGATAGAAGTTACTACGGAAATGGAAAAAATATGAGAGCCATAGGTTAGATGAGAGCTCCAAAATAACATCCAAGGGTGACCAGACGTAAATTTGTAACGGTTCTCAAAAAATTGTATAAAATAATGTAAAACTATTAATTAGTGAGTGAAAGTAAAAGTTTAACAGTTTGTAAGAAAGTGTTTCACTTCGAAACAAGTGTGTAATAAAATATAAATCATCGACGAAAAAGGTAAAATATAATTTTATAAAAAGAAGTAATGGTTTTGACATTGAAAGTTGGGGTATCTACAAGTTACTGGGGTAACGGAATTGTTCGACTAACCAAAAAAACGGATAAAAAACTTATTTACTAATTAATACAAATAATTGACAATTGAAATAAGTAAAAGAAGGTTAAGGTATTTAAAAGACAGTTAAACAATTTCAAGGTGTTTAATCAAGACTACAGAACAAGATGACGTAAGCAGAAGATCATAGCGATAAGAAGAGAAATACAACCCATATAGAGAAGTAGGAGCTACAGAAATTAAGGTACTGTGCGGTCTAAACGATGAGTGAAAATAAAAGTAATAATATAAAAACAGTAAATAAAACTTAGTTGAACGATTTCAACCTTTTAAATGTCAGAAGTGCATTTTTTTGGTATTAAATGTAAAAGTTTATACATGAAAGTTTAACATCAACTTAAAAACAAAGAACAAGATCTTACCATTTTACAGGGAAGCCACGTTTTGATTTTTGTTAACTTAACAATATGTATGTAAATGAGAATATCGAAAGTGCAAAAGCTGAGACAGAAAAATAAAACAAACTGTAATAAAGTTTATTTAAGTTATGAATGGCTTTAAAGGTGGGGCATTACTACATAGCAATATGGTTTTGTGCTCGTAGTATACTAGTTCTTTTTAAAAATAAATTAGGTATTTATATTTTTATTTCGATATCGATTATACTAGATGTTTAAAGGCGTTGACTGTAAAACTCAATATTTTTTCCTTTCACAGTTTCATACATTTTCAAATATATCGGACATTTTATTTTAATTACTGTGCAGTCTACGTATGAAGTGTGCTTCATGACGATCGCTTGCGAAGAATAACTAATTTGCACAGATATCAAAACTAGTTAGGTAACTTGTTAATATAATTTGTATGATGAAGTGGGTACTTTCTGTGGTCACCCCTAATACATTTTTATACCACTTCCGGTTTAACCGAAAATTGCACATTCGTAATTTTTTTTAAATAGCACGATACACTTTGATGTTGGAAATTGACAGCATTTTTCTCCTCTGCTCAATTATACAGGGTTATTTAAAAGTTAGCAATAAAATTCGTATTTCTGTAGCGTGTTGGTTTTTAAAAAAATGCTCGGACACTAAAATGCATTTAAATAGAACTGGATTTTTATGTGATCTTTTGTTTTTCAACATCAACCTACGCACCCCCAGCCACCTTGACTTAATGTTTTTAAATAGCGACCTATACTTTGTGTGGGCTCGTTATAAAGCTTTTAAAAAACTGCATTCAAATCTATCATCATAAATGAACTGGGATCGTTGGTTTTTAAGTTACAGCGATTGAATGAAAAAATGCACTTTTTCCATATATTGTTATTAAGACGTTAATGTCAAGTAACCAAAGACATAACAATTTATAAAAAATGTTGGAAGTGTCCTCTCTTAGCATGATTTCTAATTTTGTCACCACATTCTGGCATAATCAAAATTGCACATCTCTGTTTATGTTAAACATATCAAAAAAATTGCTTTGACACTTCAAGAAATAAGCAAAGCCTTGAGCTTAGTTGTTTATTAATATGACAAAGCAGGGTTCGCCAAAACCACGATTTAAAAAAATCAAAATTCATTGATTTTTTGAATAAAAATATCACGATTTTTGTAATAAAAATGTAAAATGAGATCCTTACTTTACTTTAGAAAAATTAAATTTAAAAGATCTAAATATTTAAACAAAATCTGTTGAATTATATTTAAATAGGTAATTTACCGTTCGATTATTAAAGAATAAAAAAAAAAGTTAATAAAAAATAACTAGGCGGTAATGTCGGGGCCGTGTACCATCTTTTAGGCACTCCGTTAAAATTACTTCTTAATAATTACTTAAATTCGAATGTAGATATTAATTTTACAAAAAAAAAAGGTGTGGTTCTGGATTCTGGATTTAGAATTTGGGAGTGTGAGTTACCTCACGCGCACTTAGGCCACAATAGGTGGGCCCATTGTACTACCTCCCCAGCAGCTCTCCACATTGGACGTCACCCAAGCCATCCAACCTTTTGGATGTACTTGAGGACATCCGCAATTGGAGTGTTGCTGATTTCGGCCATGTTAGGCCAGAAGTCCCCCAGCATGGATCCTCTGGTTGTTGCGAGAGCTGGGCAGTGACATAGGACATGTTCTGCCGACTCGTCGTCCTCGTTGCATGCACGACAGTTTGGGCTGTCCGCCAGTCCCATCCTGTGCATGTGTTGCTTTAGGGTGCAGTGTCCAGATAAGATACCCACAACTAGTCGTAAGTTCTTTCGGGACAGTTGCACACAGTATTTGGCTGTTTTTGGCGAGGGTGCCGTAATAGCAGCCCTTGCTTGACGACAGCTTTGAGTGTTAACCCATCTTCGTGTGAAGCTTTTTAAGGTTTCTTCCCTACTGAAAATCACCTCAGTTGCCTCATAAAACCTCATACAAAATGAACCTGGTTGTTTCAAAAACCGCATAAAACCACATACAACCTGATGAAAACATTATCAGGTTATATGAGGTTTCTATATATATTTTCAGTAGGGTTGGTATAGCATAAAGCTTAATGTCTTCAGGGATATGGGAATTACGGGTTCTGGCCCCCAGAGAGGTTGTCCGGAGGCCAGTCTCGCAATCTCATCAGCCTTTTCGTTGCCGTAGGTTCCGTCATGTCCTTTTACCCATACAAGGGAAACGGCATTATCTTTTGAGATATCGTCGAGAGCTTCACGACACCGCAGTACCACTCCTGACGTGATTTTGCAACTGCCTAGGGCTAGTAAAGCGGCTCTGCTATCGCTGTAGATACCAATACGTTGGTTCTTGATTTGTCGTTCAAGAATTGCATTTGCACCATGCATTATTCCCACTACCTCCGCTTGGAAGACAGTGGCAATTTTGCCTAGTGGTATACTCTGGCGCAGGTTTAGGTCATCGGAGAAAATTCCGGCACCCGTTCCATGCTTTGTTTTAGATCCATCGGTGAAGATGGATATGTCCATATGCTGGGTTGGTCCAGCATTCGTGTAGACACTAAAGTGTCTATTAAAGTCATGTTGTAAAGGAAGGTAGTCCACCATAGCATCCAGAAGAGGAATCTTGACGATTGCCTCATCCAGGATGCGGGTGTGTCTGCTTCCCTTGCCTGCTGTTTGCCACAGCCCCTTGTGGCGCAGCCTTAAAGCAGTTCTCATAGCTACTTCCTCCACAAAGAGATCAAGTGGAGGAAGGCATAAGATCACCTCTAAGGCGGCCGTGGGGGTTGAGCGTATAGCACCTGTAGAACTGAGACAAGCAAGACGTTGCACGTGTCCCAGTTTGGTTGCTGCCGTAGCCTGTCTGACCCTGGGCCACCAGACAAGTGCTCCGTAGCATAGCATGGGCCTAATCACGGCAGTATACAGCCACAAGGTAATTCTAGGGGAAAGTCCCCAAGATTTACCTAGAGCGCGGCGACACTGCCAGAAAGCCATGCATGCTTTGTTTGTTTTAGCTTTCAGGTGTTTCTCCCAGTTCAGCTGTTTGTCAAAAATAACTCCCAGGTATTTGACATTATCTGAGAATCTGAGAGAAGTATTGAATAGGAGAGGTGTACGTAAGGGTCCAACCTTCTTTTTCTTTGTGAAGAGTACCATCTCTGTCTTCAATGGGTTGACAGATAGGGACTGTTCATTACACCACTTTTCTGTTATTCGAAGAGCCGTCTGCATTAAGGTGCAGAGTATGCCCTCAAACTTCCCCGTGATGAGGATGGTGATATCATCCGCATATCCAATGGTATAGAATCCAGCATCATTGAGTGCGCTTAGAAGGCTGTCCACCACTGTATTCCATAACAGTGGAGACAGAACTCCGCCCTGTGGGCAGCCTTTCATCACGACAACTCTAATTGAGCTGTCTCCTAAGTTAAATTGCACTGCTCTCATTGCAAGCATGTGCTTTATCCACTCACAAAGAGTAGGTGCAACACCAAGTCTGCGTAAGGCAGAGTTTATACTTTCAAAGGTGGCCTTGTCAAAGGCTCCTTCAATATCAATGAAAACTCCCAGGGTAGACATTTTGTTGTCTAATGAAAAAATAAAAAAAGGTGTGGTTATGTATGAAACATAAAAAAGCTAAAGTGTGGACTTTGAGTGGACTTTCCCTTCCCATACTAGATATTAATACTTACCGTATTTGCAAACGTGTAAATTTTATAAATATAACGTTATACATTTCTAAGAATGCAAGCTTTATAGGCAACTCTCCATTCAATCCAATTAAATTTCTTGAAAGCGCCACAGTTAAATTATAGCTTTAAGAAAAAATCAAATACTAGCCAATCTTCCGTTCTAACAGCCAACAAATTAAAAAAAAATCGTAGGCAATTTTTGAATAATATTTTTTTGAAAATTTTCAAAATTTTGAACAAGCACCATTGCGATCGTTTTCAGATTTTCGAAAGTAATTTTCTTTCATCGTACACCACCCACAAAGGGCTTTCAAACAAGTTGTGGCTGATCCCGACTACTTTTTGACTAAATGGGCGTTAATGTCGAGATATTCAAAAAATTGTAGCGGTCGCCATTTTGAAGCTAGAGAGTTCGGTAAAAATGTTTTCGATTTGCCTAAGTTCTCTCAGTTCTCGTGCTCAAATTTTCAAAATTTAGTTTTGGAAAAAACCGTTACCAAAAAAGCATGTCTAACTTCCATTTCCGGTTTCGTATTTGTTTGAAAAGCTTTACTAGAAGTACAATTTTTTACGTACCTCTTGATTTAAAATTTCATCAAAATCGGTCCAGTACTTTCGCCGGTAGAGGTGTCACACACCCACACACACAAACACACCGACTCACTCACAAACAGACATTTTTTTAAAACCACTTTTTTGGGTTCCTTGTGCCCCAAAATTTTATATTTCTACCATGTTTTCCCTACTAAGCGTAGCGCTACCTATAGTCAGCTGCGAAGGCGGCATCCGCAAAGTAAAAAGAATACTTACCTATGTGTAAAGAAATTTCATGTGATACATTATTTATTTTTAAATATACCTTTTTTTATTTGAAAGTTTCGAGATTATTATTATTGAATTTACCTTTAGTTTTTATATTTCACATTACTATTTCTTTTTGTGTTTGTCGTGAACTCAAGTTTTTATTTGTTAATAAATATTTAGCAAAATTGTCCAGTAATGCATTTTGAACATCTGACAACACTGTTTGAATTTTTGACATTCGCGCATTCGGTATGTTAGGTCACGGCCTTGCCAGCTGGGCTAGTTGGGGTTGATGTCTTTGTAAACCGTTCTTTTGCGTCGTTTCGCTATGCAAGATGGTGGCGGTCTGAATTAATTCTGTATTGGGTAAGATAATAATTATTGTTAATTATGTAAATTTTAGCTTAGTGACGAATTTCGTTATTAATCTATTCCAACCTACTACAAAATGCCTGCAATGAATGTTTTGGTAATTGTTTACTGAAGCCAGAAACGTTTAAAGTTCGCCATTTTTTGTCAAAATTAAAAGTTTTTTAACAGTGTTTTTGCTATACCTACGCAATTTAGCCAAGAAATTACAATTTTGTAACGCAAAAGCGGAAAACTTGGTTTTATTGGGAAAATGCGGAAAATATTGTATCGACTTAATTTTGACTCCTTTGGATTGTTTCAAGCTGCAGATACACTTGTCAAGTGGAAATTATGCCCCCAGGCTCCAAGACGCTTGTTTTGTACGATAAACCATTGAACAACGCAGTAAACTGATTTATTTAGTGGGACATTTATCGAGTATAAAAAATGTGTAGGTTTGTAAGGTAGTACACAGGTGACAATAATTCCTAATAGGAATTCTTTTTTAACAAATTTATTAGTACTAAAAATAACTTTTTTTTAACTGTTAGTGATTCTCGCAAAAACGTAAGGGTGTCCCTAATGTGGAGGTAGATATAGATGGCCAACAGCTGTAAAATTGCCAATCTGTCCCTTAAAAGGAAATTCTGCCAGATACCCAACAGAATGCTTCTTGCAATAATACTGTAAACGCTATGACCGTGGGGCCCCATAATATATTTTCAAACGGCAACTACAAGTACAAACCGCTTTACATTTAAGCAAGTCAAGTGCAATGCAGTACAAACTCTAGTTGCATATAAAAATTTCATTGCGTAATTGCCTGGTGGTGGTGAATGTTCGATGAGTGTCCTTGGGTGCCTCTCAGCTATATATCGTCTTGCCGACTTCTTCGAAGTTTATCTCCACCAAAAATTTAAGGCTGAATCTTTCCACCTTTCAGTAGAGGGTTCTCTGTACGTTATAGGGAGTTTCGTGTTGGTCTGCATAATGTATTGCAAAATTTTCGAAGCATATATGGTGGTTTATCAATAATAACTCCACTTTCAATATATAGGAATAAAACACAGCCGATTCAGTTTTTGGTACTGTGGGTTAAGTAACTTGGTGGGCTCCTTGAAGCCGGCAATATGTGGTTGGTTTTAAAGTGTTTTTGACAGTATTCTCCGCATCATGTGATCGGTTGGCCAATTTTAAAAAGATGTGTGAGCAGGATAGGGGGTGCGGTTATAAGATTAATTATTTAATTTAATAACGTATTGCAGATTTATTAAACTGTAGTTAAACAAAGCATATGCATTAGTTAGGTGGCTCTTGAGTTCGAACCTGGGACTGCTGAACACAGTTCAACTTCTTGTTGTAGTAATACCTATTACACGCTCCCTGCTGAGGTGCTATAGAATGATAGGTAATAGTAGCTTAAAGATTTGACCTTAAATTTTTAGTCAAACTATAAATGACACACAGTATGAACAGTAAAAATTTGGAAACTATTTTTTTTAAGTCAAAATTCGTTTTTTTGTTTTCTTCAATTTACTACGTTTCTTTTTCCAGTCCATAATTTGTCAAAAAACGTATAACAAGCTGGCTAAATTGCTGATCAGTAACAGTCGAGTATGATATAACTTATTTTTTTTTTGATATAGGTCGCTGCTCCTGAGGAAGCATCTACACAATGTAGGACTTGTTATTGAACCATCCTGTAGGAAGTGTGAAATGGAAGAGGAAACAGCAATCCATATTTTCTGCTACTGTGGAACACTTGCCTCCAGGAGTTATACTACTTTGGAAGAGGAACCCTAGAGCCTCAGGATACAGGAAGCATCAAACTTAGTGAGTTGAATTTACCTGAGTGAAAGTCATACATAGGGGCCAATTAGATAACAATAAATAAATATTTTTTTTTCCTATTGGAATTTTAGGAGGAACTACTACTCTACTCCAACATCTGTTGACTGATGCATGTTAGGTATTTTACTTTTTACTCTCCAGCATTTCTTCATGCAGTCATCTGCAAAAATCAGGTATCCTTTTTTTTACTTTTACTTTGAGAGTGGGAGGTTTGCACATGTGTTTGCCCTCTTAGTCTTAAGAACTACATGAGTGATGATTCACTACTTATCATAGTATTATGAGCGGCTAGCATAGAACCTTTTGTTATATTATTTTAAAATATACAGAGAGCAAGTATGAAAACACCCAATTTTTAGCCGGCTGTATGGATTTTAGTAAAAAATTTATAATAAAATTTATTCAGGACGTTTTTATCTATACAGGATGTTGAAAAATTACACCGACCTATTTCATGAAGTGATTTCTTAGGTCATGCAAGAAAAAGCTCCCATGGTTATATGTTCTAAACTACTTTCTTAGGCAACTACAGCTTCCCAAAGATAGAACAGTTTAATCATGTTTTAATTAATATCTTTGCCATAAATTGAGATATTTTTATTCATACTTTGTGTGGAAATTTTGGTCGTACTTTTGTATACTGTATAAATAAATCCTTTGTATAATCAATAAGGCCCTATTGTCATTTTTTTGTTATATTTTTACCCCGACAATGCCCTTTTTGGGCCAAAGCATTTAGCTTTCGCTTTCATAATTTTAAATATTGCACTAGTAGCACTGTCCCCTCGTTTTTTGAATTACTATAAAGTTTAAGAAAATTGCTTTGTGCATATGGTTTTTTAAGTAAACATCGACAAAATTTCTCACAAATTATGAAAAACTGTTAACTAATATATATTTTTTGTTTCAGCAATAATCTGTCATGAAATCGTGAAATTTTAATGAAAAACAAAGAAAACTGCAAAACATCAAACATCGAACGAAAATCGGTACTTTTAACATGGTGTGAACATTGGCTTTCGACATTGCAGCTTTTCAACACTTTTTGGTGCCCGTTAAATTTGCACAAATTAATTTTTATGCAAGTACAAAAAAAGTGTTGGGTTAGGTTAATTAAGCACAAGGCAAGAGAACAAACAACGCAAAATTAAAAAAAATTATGTACTGACCGTACTCAATGTCACTATCTCATCGGATGAGAATCAATACATTTTCATTTCAAACATCTTTGTTTCAATAAGTCTGATTCACGAAGTATGGCTCATAGCATTTTAACCATGTTGTAATTTGGTTAGGACCAAAATAGTTTGCCTTTGGAATTTTATCACATTACATACTGGTCATAATATCGATGAAATAAGAGCAGTTCACATTTTTGGTGGAAATTGACTTTTGGTAGAGCACTTGCTCACCAATGCGTTGATTCCAGGTTCAATTCGCAAAAAATTATTATTTTAAAATTATTTTTCATCTAATTTATGTTCTAACACATTTTTTATTAAAATGTGCTGAATCATTATTTTTCGGGTTCGGATCTAATTCCCATTTAATTTTAAATAGTTCAATTTCGAGTTAGAGAAAGTAATAACAATACACAAGTTAAGATTTACCACTGTGATGCTATCTATTCCTTATTGTCATTTCATATTCACTTGCTGACGAAATAATATTAGGTTTATCACTGTCACTACTTGCTATTTTAGAAAATTCACTAAATAAACTTTTATCACCTCATTTTCAAAATTTACCAACAATAATTGAGCATGTGTTTACAGTAATTCACAGCATAACCTATAATTAAGAGTAGGTAGGAAGCCTGGTCGCTATGACCTTATTCTGTAGTGTTTTAGAGAGAGACAGCACGGAGTATGATGAGTATTATTATTTTCAACGCTTTAAAAATAAACCCATTTGTTTATTCCTATTATAGCTGCGTTATAATTAAACTCCTGATGTATTTGATGAAAGTGACCACTGCATGGTCCGACCGACGGCGTATTAATTTTTTCTTCATGCACAGTCGGACTGTTTATATTACGTTTTAGCGATTGCCTGCAAGTTCGTCGTGGCACAGATGGAAATGCCGGTGGTTTACAGCCTTTTACTGCATAAATAGTTGGGGGTCGAATCCCGGTTGGAGCGAAATTTCTTTTTTATTTTATTTTTACTGCTTTTTTTAAAACTGTTGTTGGTCTTTGCGGTTTGGCCAAGGTTATGGTTAAGAGCAGTTATACTTTTAAAGAAAAAATACTTGAACAAAGTGGCTTTCCCTTACTGATAAATAACTCGGAATCAATTGCGCATGCGTGGGAGTTCATAAGCCGTAAAAGATTGACGGCATACTAACTGCGCAAGTCCGACCGTGCACAAAGCAAAAATTGCAGAAGCGGTTGGACCATGCAGTAGTCACTCCCTAGATTTGATACCTTCAACAAATTAACTGACATAACCTGACAATATACAGCCGAGGCTTGTGGCCTGCCGAGAATGTTAATAATAATAATAGTTATACATTCCGTGTTACTTATTAAATTTTTCATGCTGCAGGTAGAAATTTAATCATATTTTTAAAAGTTTGTTTTGACTGCTGTCATAGGAATTATTTTTTAAAAGCCCCATTACTCTTAGTTGCCTGTGCTTGTTACCATGTCAACGAACAGTTAAAATCGGCATTTTAGTATTCTGTTTGAAATAAAATATTGGAATCTGTACCTTGTTGCTTTAATTATTATCCTAGGAATGTAAATGACACTATTAAGTTCGGTAGTCAAGGGCAAAAAGTAAACGAATGTTATTGGCCATTTTCATCTTTTGTAGCTATGGATGTATCGTCTATTTACGTTGCTTGTAGCGTGAAAAATAAAATATTGACGATTGGTACTTTTTATAGTGTCCTTGTCTCGGATCTCTTTGTCACATTGACAGCAAAATAGGGACTGGTAAACCTTGGCAACAAGCGTGTCGTGCATCCTCCTCACGTTTATATTACTTCGTGCAGTAATTGTTAGCTGCAGTACAGATGACGTTTGACATAAAATGGCGGCATTAACACTGACCAGCAGTTAATACTTTTAAGTTCTGGCAGGAAATTCAAACCAATATTTTGGTACTTGATTTAATTCTATAAAATCGGGTCGGGTTGAGTTTTTCTAGGAACCGAGTTTGACCAATTTTTGTGGACCCGCACATCACTAATGGGACTTGAATTTGGGATTCCAAGATGAAGCATTTGTAAATTACGTCTGATACTTTCATAAATGTAAATTTTCGTTGCATAGGTATTTTTCTTTCAAAATTACCCACGCGTATTTGTCAAAAAACACGCTCTTTTGAAGCTTCGCTTCGGTAAAGTGGTAATGCAGTTGTGTGGTTTTCGATTCTCTCGTTTGCATTGTTAACCTCACTTATTATTATCAATGAATACAAAGTAAATACTAAATAATGACTTTAACATTAAAGCGACGAACCAAATACAATTTGCAATGGGAAAGTGAAGCAGATTTTAAGGAATGATTAACATGTACAGAGGAAGTGTGTTCTGTGTATTGCAAGCTTTGTCAGAAAACTTTTCGGTGGTGGAATGTATAAGCATAACAGTGTACAGGTGTTCTATTTTAACTGGGACACTTTAGGGGTCTCGCAAACTGTAAGAGATACAAAGCCTGTACATAGATGTATTATATTACATCTATGGTTAAAGTCGATAAAAGTTGCCTAATTAGGGGAGCAAAGTAATGGTGATTTTGTTTTTTTCAAATACCCATAGCTTACTAGATCTCGAAAATAAAACAAAACAATTGTTTTCTTAATGCAACTGCAATAAATCTACAACTTTTTTTTTGTTTTTTTCTGTTTTCACCATGAACAGAGATATTTTAATAACGGTGATGGAAATTCCTAGAGACATCTATATAATGTATGGCGAGGTATGAAGTAGCAAATTGTTTTTATGAATAATTAGGACATACCCAAGTTTAATTTAATCATGAAAATAATTTTACTTACATGGATAATTTTTTCAATAAGTTGAATGCTTTGCTTTGTTATATAATTTGTTGGCTTTGTTTACAGGAAAAGCTATGCAAAAACCTATATATTTCAGGATGTCATGATCAGTTTTGGGGTTTTTCTTTATTATTATTGTTATTAAAAATAGTGCATTGTGTTGCCGCACATTTGTAGTTGGTGGCAGGTTTTATTGTTTTTTTAGTTGTGATGTGTAAAATTTTTGTTTGTTGTATTATGTGATTTTTAATGATTGCAGTATCTATTAATTGGTAAACCCGCCAAAGCCGGTCCCAAGCCCGGTTGAAAAAGTGGTGAGGGGGAGGAGTAACAACCTCGTAAAAAAACCTGGGTTCAGCTGGCCCCGGCTGATAGCACCCAGTAAGGGCTCCTACCTAGGGTTACAGGTGAAGTTGCTGTCTTGCAGATGAAGGTTGGTTTGCCAAACGCTAAGGGAAGAAAACCAAAAACAAAAGGTCCTGGTTCTCGTTGGTTATAACATGAATTTCTTGCTCGAGGATATGGGGTAAACAGGTCAACGGTTGGATAGACAAATAGAAGTTTATATACAGCGCGAGACAAGCGCTATAAGGAAGTGGAATTTACAACAAAAACTTCAAAGCATTAGTGTTGATATCGCATATTATTAAGCCTATCTAGAGATGTGCCAGAGAATATCTCCCAAGGGAATTTCTTTGACAATGAATTTATATAGAATGTTCTCCCACTATAAATTTTCCATAGAATTTAAATATTTATGGAATCTTAGAGAATATGTAAATTAATTAATGTGATGAAGTGGATATTGTTTAAAACAATGTTTAGTATGTAGATTTGCCAGTTTTAAGTGTGCCACCAAGTTCAGCAACCTCTGAGCGTTCGTTTCATTTATACGTATTGGTTGATGCTGCAAACAAAACAATTTTTTGTTACATTTCCGCATTTTTATTTTATGAAGGTATTAATACCGATAAATAATTTATTTTAATTATTTCATTAATAATTAATTAATGAATACAATATTCTGTATTCTGAACAAAATAGTGGAATTTAAGTCTTTAATTCTTCAAGCTTTTCTTAAATTCTAGGAAAATATTCTCCAAACAAATTCTTAAGAATTGGCGTAAGCTATCTCAGTGGCCAGTTGCGGTCACAGGCCTGTTTCATGTCCTATTTGCTTTGTTTTTTCCAGTTTCTTCTTTCAGTTTGCTATTGTCGTATCTATTCAACTAGTTGTTGGTCGTTTCTGCTCTGTTCTGTCATTTGCTTATTGCGAAGCACTGTGTGAATATTGCGTAGTAGTATACCGCTTTCATTGTTTTACCGAGTTCTTGCTGAAATTTTTCTCAAATAGAAATTGATTTGAAATGCTTCGGCTACTCTATTTATTCCGTGAGCCACACATGACGTGAATAGTTTTCTTGCAATACCTTCAATAACTTTACTAGCTTTTACAGTATACAGTGCGGCATCACATAGCATCAAAACGTGTTTTTTTTTTCTAGAGGAACAACATCCGGAAGAAAGTGCATTAACGCCTTATTTACAAATCTAACTATTGTTGAGCCACACTATTATCATTCCAGCGTACTAGAAATATTTTACTATTTTCATCAAAACGAAAATCATATGTTGCTCTCTTTTTCTTTTACATTTCTTTGACAGGTATCAGTGGACATTTATTAGTTCTATTTTGATTCAATGTTCCTGTAGCTCGGAAACCGTGTTCTTTCAAGGTAAGTAGCAACGACAAACCAGTAAAATAATTATCAAAAAACACAGTGTGACTCTGAGGATCAGGTACACACTGCAGCAATGACAAAACTACTCTTGTACTCTGTGTAGTCTCACTATTACCAGATTTCCCGCAATATGTTTCGAAAGAGTAACAGTATCCATCAGAACTAGTCGATGTCCAGTTTTTATAGCTAAAGCAAACAGGCTTTCCACGAATGAACTGCTTGGCTGGATGGTGTCTATAGTATTTCACCATTGCTTCGTCGATTGATAAGGTTTGGTGAAAAATGCCCCATTGTTGGAAATTCTTAGTTACCATTTCCACTTTGAACATACGATCATCAGTAATTTTTGTATTGTCATTTATGTGAAGATATTTTTTTATTTCTAAAAATCTATTTCTAGTATACAATTTGATACAATGCTTACATGGAGATCCTCTTCAAGAGACCAGTATAGGCGTTCTCTTGGTAATCGATGATAACCACTAAGAAAAAGTATCCCCAAAAAGTTCTTTACTTCATCGATTGTTACAGTAAACGTGTGATTATTTTTTTGACGCGCATACAATATTGTATTATCTACAATATGTTGTAAAATATTGTCATCAATTATCTTTTCAAATACATCTTTTGGGGTGAGATTCTTTAGTTCTTCAATAACTCTTTCGGATCTAATTGCAGCACCATCTAACAAAGGGCCCCCAACTGCTGTAATTCGGATTACACTTATTCCAGTCTGGTAGAGGAAGAGACTGCTTTTGTTTTCGTTTTTTAGTTGTTTTTTTGTTTATACCTAACTTTCTTCTTTTGAAACCAAGTGTTTCGTCGTCACTTTCGTCCCATTCCGAATCTGACTCGTCATCTGAAGCTGACCCGTCCTCTGAAGGAGAACCAAAAACCTCTAGTGTACCTGGTACATTCTCAGGAATATTTGAATATTCTAAATTGTCATCATCAAGTTCATCTTCGTCTGTCAATGGATCAGAAACAGGAGGCAATACAACAATATCTAGATTTTGGTTGCTACATGAAGCAACAAATTCTGCTGCAGCGAGAAATTGTTTATTTTTTTCGTCCATAAAAGTTCTTGGTGCTTATTTCCTTACATTCGATGTACATTTTCAAAATTACCTAAAATGTAAAAGTTTAGGTATGACCTAACATATAGCAAAGGGTAATGCCTGGTGTACTCATTTGAGTACATTTTTGTTTATTACAAAATTACATATCGATGGTGAAGAATGGAAACCTTCTATGTCAAAAAACTTTTCAGGGGACAGAAAAACTGGTTATTAATTTAGTTAGTGGTGCTATATTATCGACTTTGGTTTATTAGACCATATTTTTAGTGTTTTAGTTTATTATGGGTCTATTTCAGTTTTTTCTTAAAAAAAAATGACAGACGGTTTCCATCTAGCTGTTAACCCAGATAAGCCTGAACAATTTTTTTTCAAAAAATAATTTTTGGTTGATAAATACCTATTGTAGAGGTATATTGTAAACTCCCTAGAGTGTTTGATTTTTTTTATATCTAGGTTTAATAAAAAGTGCCGTCGTTTTAAAAGGACGGTAGGTAGGACTAGGCACGACTACAAAATAAAATTAAAAATTACTTGGAAAATATTTATTTATTTTTATGGTTTACAAAATCCTTATATTTTTGTATGGTAATAATAAAAGCACTCTTTTACATGTAATGGAACATCACATTTAATGCAAACGGTCTGAACTTTTTTGTGACATATCCCACATCTTTGGTTATCACGAAAAACTACAAGATGGTCCATTCTGTCGTATCTTGAATGCTCGTGCAGGTGCTTAGACTTCCTAGAATGGCTGCTGGATGATTTTTTATAAGATTCCAAAATTCCAGTAGCGACCGCCCTCCGAAATCCTAACTGATCCTTCTTTCCTCCGTTTGTTCTATGAAAGTGCCAAGCGTTTTGAATGGCCATATCAATACAATGAGCTATCAGGGGAAAATACCACTTTTTTCCCCTGATGCTGATTCTATAGAGACTCATGTTTTGGTCAGCCCTATCAACCCCTCCCATGTTCTCGTTGTATACTTTGATTGTATTAGGTTGGTCCACTGTTATTTTTTTCTTCTCCTTTTGGGATAATCTTTGAACTCCTTTCATTGGATTCACAGTGGACACATTGGAAATGACACTCACTACACTATTGTCATGCCATTTGCAAATGACAATGTTGTCATCAGTGCTCGACCTATAGTCAACCGCTCCCCGTTCTTTCTTTTTCACTTCTTTGGAGTTTTGTAGTGGACAACCTCCCACTCGATTATCCCTGATTGTGCCCGTTGCCTTTATTTTGTTAAGCGTAAGTTTATTTATTAGATCTAGAGAGGAAAAGAAATTATCAAAAAATAACTGATAAGGCACTCCATCAGTAATCTGTAGCAGAATATCTGCATACTGCAAGACAACACTGGCGCCTAAGCCTAAATCTTTATATTTTTCTGGCAAAGTGGAACTCTTTCCCTGGTATGAATCGAACCATATAATGTATCCCAACCTTGTCGTCCCCATCCATAACTTATACCCCCAACGAATTGGTTTTCCCCGAATAAACTGTTTGCATCCATGGCGCCCAAAGTAAGGCACCATGGATTCGTCGATACTTTGAAACTCTTCTAAGGGTGCAAATTTTTGAAAGTTTTGGTTGAGTAGATTGAATAGTGGCCTTAGTTTAGAGCAGTGTTTCCCAAAGTGTGGTTCGCGATCCCCTGGGGGGTCGCCGGGAATTTCCAAAATAAGACAGAAACACTTTGTTAAATCATGTATTTTTATTTTAATGACGTAAATAAAAATTAACATTTAGTTATCAAATGAAAAATGAAACTAAATATTAATAAGTCCGTAAAAATAAAAGAGACAAATAAAGTAAAATATTTTAATGTTAATGAGACCCATGCGCCTGTTTTTTTGAAACCAGTTTTTCAAATCTAGGCTTTGTATTTGAGACACACACAATTATATCGTTTTCAAGTACGAGGCGATTTCTCACTTTTGTTTTGATGGCAGTCATAGACGAGAAATTTAACTCGCATAAATATGATGTTACAAATGGAACCAAATATTTGACAGCTTCATTCGCCAACTGAGGGTATTCCTGCATCCTTTTGGTTCAAAATTGGTCCGGGTTCTGGGAAAAAAATTCAAGCCTCAACATTCCATCAGTTGATATTTCAATGAGTTTTTCTTTCATATTTATTGGTATTTCAACATGTTGACAGGAATCGGCTAAAAATGGATTCAGTATCCATCTGTAATTTTATTGTCGTTGCTATTTTGAATTTCTTCAGGGAAATAATCACAGAGCTGTTGTTTTAAATTGAGCAAAGCAACTTGCATGCCTGTAAAAACTTGTCCAAAATTTGTAACACTATAATTGGATACATCTTCCATAATTTCCTGAATGCACTGGAATGAATCAAACTGCTTTTTTGCCAATTGAAGTCGACCATAAATCAATTTTTCTTATAAATCCCTTAATTTCATCTGTGGCTGTAATTATATTAACGTCGCGACCTTGCAAATTACTATTCAACATATTTAATTGTTCGAAAGTATCAGCAAGGAAACCTAGCTTCAGAAGCCAAATGGGATCGGAAAAATGATTTTCATATAGGGACTTCACATCTTGCAAATATATTAAAAGCTCTGCTCTTAAGTGAAATACTCTTTTTAAGACGTTGCCCTTTGAAAGCCACCTTACTTCGGTGTGATAAACAAGATTTTCAAATAAAGCACCCATCTCTTCGCAGATTTTTCGAAAAATACGGGTCTGCAAAGCTTTTCCCTTAATGGAATTTACAACTTTAATGACGGTTTTCATAACACAGTCCATTTCTGGTGGTAAAATTTTTGACGCAAGAGCTCGATGTAAAAAACAATGTCTCCATGTGGCATTAGGCATTATTTCTTGTAATCTGACGATAAGACCAGATTTATGACCTGTCATAGCTTTAGCGCCATCGCTGCATATAGCAATGCATTTCCCCCAGTCAATGTCATATTCACTTGTGCGTTTCACAAAAGTGTCGAATAAACATTTTCCAGTGGTATTGGTCTCCAATGGGGAACAAAATAAAATATCTTCTTTAATGCCATTATTTGTATCATATCTTACAAACGTAATAAATTGGGCACAGTTAGATATATCTGTGGATTCATCCATTTGTAGAGAGAAGTACGTGCATTTATTAAGATTTTCCACAATTTGTGTTTGAATATCTTCTGCCATATCACTAATTCTTCTTTGGATAGTATTATTTGACAGAGGTATTGTTTTTAACTTTGCAGCCTCTTTCTCACCAAACATTATATGTACCATTTCAACAGCTGCTGGCAAAATAAGATTTTCAGCAATTGTGTGCGGGTTACTGGTTTTGGCAACGCGATAAGCAACTTTATAACTTGCTAATAATGCTTTTTCATTAGTAGTGGTTGTCAATGAAAAAGTATCTTGCTGCTTGTGAAGTAAGCTCAGCTTTCTTTCAAAGAATTCTACGGGTTTGTCTTTTTTATCTGGGTGTTTGCTATTTAAATGTCGAAGTAGCTTTGATGGCTTCATGCTTTCTTTTGACAAGAATTCTCCACAAATAACACATTGTGGTTTATTGGAAAGAACGGTAAAACCATATTTAAGATATTCATCGCTGTAAAGTCTGTTTTTCTTTTTATTACTGCCACGTTCAGATGTAGATGGTTCTGCACCTCTTTTTAAAAACTTAACCATAATTTGTATTTATCGTAGACGTAAAATATTTACTCACTACCGCAATCACCACAACGCGCTGTTTGGAACTGAAGTCTCATTGCACTTCGCTGCTTATATAAAGCCAAACCGAGGCTTCCAGAACGTTCCAGAGTGCCATCTAGTAGCGAAGTAGCGAGTAGCGCTTTCGCGAATATCGTGGAAAAGTATCGCAGTGTAGACACAAACAAAGATATCGCGATGTACCTATAATGTGCAGTCGATTTTTTATTATTTATTTTTATTGTAAATGGTAGTCTGGCAGAAGAACTACTAGTTATTAGTGGGACAGATCACAATTAAAATAACTGTTGCATTTAATTTTTAATTTATTTAATTTAAACTTAAACAGTAAGGTAAAATAAAATTTGAGAAACAATCAGTTACTTGTAATTTAGTTGGGCTATTTTTGTCGCTATTTTGGTTTGAGTGATGAGTAGGGGGAACTCGATACTCTAAACTTTAGAGTATCGATCCCCTTTGTCTAAGGCAGTGTTGTCGTTGCAATGAATATTGCTCATTATGTATGTGAATCGATCTCTGGACATTGCTGAACATACGAGATTGTTGGTATCCTCAGCATTTTCCCAATAAAGTCTTCTTCTCGATAAGGAAACATAACCGCTAAGTAAGAGGATTCCACTAAAGCTTCGAATTTCGTCGTGACTAACGTAATTTTTTAAATTCTTGCTATTTGCGTACCTATTTATCTCATTTACAAGAAGATCGATTACGTCATTATCAATAAACTTATTGAAAACATTTACAGGATCTGACACATCTTCAGAAACCTGCTGTACTGTCTGCAAGGCAGGAACGAAGTTTGCTTGAATGTCTTGCCTTTCCCAGTTGAATACACGTTTTTTCTTGTTTTTTGTTTTCTTCCCAAAACTTGGTAACGGTAAATTATCTTCATCGTCATATTCATCGTCGCTTTCCTGTGTTGTTGGTGATTCGTGCAAGAACTGGGCTTCAGCTCGCAACTGAGATCCAGGGAGATTTTGAATAACTACGTCGTTCTCGTCTCCTGAATCTTCGTCTGTAACTATTTCATCTTCAGGTGGAAATATTGCAATATCGGTAGGTACATTTGTCAAGTCATCTAAGTTTTCTAGTTCACTAATCAACTCACTCAAAGTCAGTGGCCGTTTATAACTGCAAAAATATATAGATTACAGCAGCTAACCTAAAAATATCTTTAGTAGTTCATTAACCTACCGTCCTTTTAAAAGGACATCAACGTTTGACGTTTACTGTTGACAGTATGATTCAAAATAATTCAAATTAAATGTGAACATTATCTTTAGCGATGCATATTGAAGTAATTTAAAAGCAGAAATGTTTTACAAATTCAAAAATTTCAAAAATATACTTACTTCCAATCACTCATATTGGTCGTGAAAATAAATCTCGTCGAAATCAAATCTTCACTACAAACCAATCCACACCTAGCTTCAAAACACAACTGTGAACAGGACATCTGAACTGTTAGTTCAACGCCTACCAGAGCCCCATCTAACGGAAAATATCCGAAATAAGTAATAAAACAGACAATTGTAGGTATCCTTTTAAAAGGACGGTAGGTCCAACTGGGTTAAGTTAAGAAATGTTGACATAGGAGGTTCTAATAGCTACGAAATGTAAGAAAATTGTAGTCAAAAAGAAATATTTTTATTTTGAAAGGTTATACAAATGAATAAAAATAAAATAACTGAACATCAAATATCGAAGAAAAAAATAATAAAGAAATACTTGCTTTTACTGCGGAAGATTATCATAAAAGTAGTGAACAGCCTGAGGAAGTACAGATTTTACTGTTGAAGATGCTCCCATTTGGTAGCTTTAATTTTTAGTCGTGATTCAAAAAGCTGAGGATATGTAATTCCAGATGGTACTTGCTTTGCTCGTCGAGGTAAAGGCTTTAGTTCGTCATCGAAGCTTAATCGGTATTGTATTATACCTGAAGGTAAATACATAAAATGGCAAACGTCGTTAACAGTTGGATCAGCTGTTTTATTACCAGGCCTTATTGAAGAATATCGTTGGCCAAGCGGGGTGGTATAATCTTTAAAGAAGTCATAGGTTACATAATGTACCCTGTAGGGGGGATACACAATTTTTTGTTTGCTGTTCTCTGATTCCTCATTGTTTGTAAATGAATTTCTCTATTTTTAATTTTCGTTCAATGGCAGCATGGACAGAATCTACTTCCATTTGTGTGTGGCCGACTTGTAAGTACTTCTGATGAATTATAAAATTATTTAAATTGCTAACTCTAGCAGGGCATTAGATAACGTTTTATTTTTATTTTGATACATGCAGCCATCATTCCACATTTTAATCACTCTGGGATACTCTTCTGGCCATTTATCTATAACGAGTTGCAAATGATTTCCAAGAAGGGATGCAAATATTTCAGCTTTAAGATCACCCTCTGCTTCGTTCCACCAATAACAATCAACCTCGCGGCTTTCTAAGCCATAAACTGTGTAATTGTGGCAACAGAGTTTGGTTTTAAAGTAAATAGCAGATGCCATTAAGAAGGGTGCAAGTTTTACTGCCTCCACATCTGCAGAAAACACTTTGCAAAGCTTAGAAATAGCATCTGTTTTGTCTTTACTTTTTTCTTTTCTTGCTCTCTCCTTAGCTATTTTGTGGTCTGCATAGTCTTTCTCCACCAAACTGCCAACTCTGTACTTGCAACAAATGTCGCACTGGTCTTTTTTAGGTTGAAATAAAGAAACGTTCAACTCGTTCAAAATTTCTGTGAATGTAAATCTGATTAGCATTTTTATATTTTCTTCTTCACACTTACTTTTGTACCCTCTATAAAGATGCATAAGTGACTGAAAAGTTGTTTCCAGGTATAATTTTTTTGTATCTTTGCGAAAATAATGAGCCTCCATTTTGGGAAGCATTTTTATGAAGTTCACTGCAAACTCTGCTTTTGCTAAGACGACTTCGATTGCTAGATCCAGTGGCATTTTCTTGTTTTGCTGGGTTTTTGTTGGCGGTACAACTAGTATCAGTTTTTTTCTTCATCTCCAGTTTCTTGTTCCTCTGCAGTTTCTTGTTTTTTTTTCTGTTGTTATTTCTTTATTAGCTGGCCGTTTGTTTTTCAAACTGTACTTCATCCCATGCAATACATTTTTGGACCAGTTTTTCATCGCTCCATACTCCTAGTGCAAACGTGTTGCAGAACATATCTCTACACACCTCTTTCTTTTCATTATTTATTTATCTCCTGATTCTGCACGACGTTTTTGTTTAGGCACTTCGCAATTTACTAGTGATCTTATGTACATTTTTCTTTCTTCCCAGGAAAGATTTGCCCAAAAGTGAGTAAATAGCTCCTGCCGCAATCCTTCTGGAATATCGTTGCAAAGACGTTTCTACGACTTCAAACAGTACTGAGAAATACAGCGAGGTCCAATTTGTCTTTCCTTTACTACTTTTTCTTTGTCTTTTTCTCCTGATACTTTCAATCGGCTAACGTAGCTTTTACCTTCTTTTCTTAAAATTTGACGTTTATAACGTTGCCATTCTTTCCTATCACCTTTTCATTTTCTCGTCCTCGTTGTACCAGTTTTCCCTATCTTATGTTCATCAATAGATTCAGATTCTTCTGGGTTAGGAACGTAGTCTGCATCTTCTTGGTCAGTGGCGATATCGTCTTCTTCATTTGGCCGCACACTGTCCTCTTCAGGTAGATAATTAGGGACATTTCGCAGTTCCTCCATTTCTTGATTTATAGTTACTATGTTTTCTTGTAAATCTGCGGTTTCTGGATTAATATTTGAATGTGCCGATTCGCAAAAAGTAGACAGTGCTATCAACTTCCATAAAAATATTCGTTTCACTAACTTCCTCTGAGTCAAGCCGCAAATCGGTGCTGTTTTGAACATTTTGCTGTTCTATCTCTTCGCCTATTAATTCTTGATTAAATGGTGATAATATTCGTTCCTGTTCGGATAACATTAACATGCCGTCATCGACAACGCTATAAATTCCAGGAACCAACGAACAAGTCTCAGCTACTGCATTGTTAATATCTTGGTAGTTACTCTGTAAAACCAGACAAATTTAATGTTGCTAAAATTTTATATTATTAGTATCGACATGTTTAAATTGCTTCAACTATAACTTAAACTGGACCGTTTAAAAATTAAGGTTAGAAATTACTCACCGCATTATCTTCCGACTGGGTTGCATTGGAATTATTATTTTTACTTGCTATGGAAAGATTAACCAGCATTTTACCTATGGATAGCATTTCTGTACTTTAATAATGAAAATAGCGTATTTAGATCACATAAATTACACCAACAAACACAAACGTCACTTTTAACCCTTTGTCTCTCAGAGGTACTTACGAGTACCATCAAAATGTAGAACCCTAGAATATCAAGTAATAATAACTTTAAATTTAATCAGGTTTATTTGTATTTTCTATCTTAAAATAGACCAAATATTATATTTTTTATAAAAAAATAATCATTTTACATTTTTCTAGTGTATTATTAGAAAATATTTATTCATAAAAGATACATTGGGGTCCCGATTTGTTATAAATTATTTCATTTTCTATATTATTTCATGATATTCACTGAAACAGTTTTTCTTGTCATTTGCACAAAGGAAAACCCCGCAGGAAGAGCACATAGAATACGGTTTTGATTGAATACCTCAGCTACTAGATAACTCACACCGTCCTCTTCTTTCGACGAATTGTGGCCAATGGTTTCCAAGATTTCCAAGTCGGACACTATTTGAAACACTGTAATTGTAACGTCTCTTCTTAGAAAGAGTTATGTTGGATGATTTTCGCTTTTTCTCACAGGCATTCGTATTCATTAGGCCAAGAGTAACATCACGACGAAAATCTAATAAAGTATGTGAAAGTTCATCAGATACGAGTTGCTTGTATATAACATTTGCATGTATGAATGCAATTTCTAAGCATGCCCAAAAAATTCTATGCCACCATTTTTTAGATCTCCTATCAATGCCATAGTAGCTGCGTAGTTGGTCGTGGCGGTCAACTCCCCCCATACTTTTATTATAATCTTTAATTATAAGAGGGGCACATACATCTAATTTTGACCCAGTTTTGTCTTTTCTTTGCACTGGATCATCTTCGGTTCCATGAAAGTTTGAAGCAAGGGTCACGATTTTATTGTCTCTCCACTTATAATAAATTATACCAGTATTAGAAACACGACAATCAAAGTCACCTCGCTTAATATCTTTGTCAGGAGTCATATTAGGTGGATTTCCTTTCCTGTTAGACTTAATTGTGCCACAGGCCAAAGTCTTCTCTATTTTTAATTTTTCAAGCAGTTTGACAGATGTATAATAACTATCAATATAAATTATCTTATTCTTGCCCCATTCTTCTTCAGTTAGACCTAACACGACGCTTTCACTCATTTGGAAATTACTAAATTTCTCGCTCAGTTTGGAATTTTTACCTTGATATACTTCAAATTTTTTAATATATCCATTCATGTCCGCAAGGCACCACAACTTGTAACCCCTATTTATGGGTTTCTTGGGGTTATATTGTTTCATGCAGCTACGACCCTTGAATCTTACTATGGATTCGTCCACAGCGAGTTTTCTTGTACCAACATACAAATTCTTGAATTGACTGTTTACAGTCTCAAGTAAGGGCCTTACTTTATACAGTTTATCTGTGTTATCAGCAGGTATGCTACTATTATCATTAGCATGCAAATAGGTTAGAATATCTCTAAATCTATTTCTAGACATAGTTTTTGGAATAATTCTCACATCAAAATCTTGGGCACTGGACCAGTGACTTGCTAGATTAGGTAGAATGTGGTAGCCCATAAGGAAATTTATTCCAATAAATGCAAGAAATTCTGTTCTTTGCAGCTTCAAATTTTTTCCTTTTTGTGTAGCATAAAGATTTGTTTGGAAAACAATGTCATCTATGCTCTTACCTAACATATTCACAAAATCAGTTGCTGTGTTGCAGCTAGAAAAGTCGCCTATTTTCATGTCTTCCTCGTCTTTATAATCAGGAATTTCAGTAGTCCTTAACATTTTCCTCCATTTTCTTTCTGGTTCCTCTTCATCAATAGGAATTGCTGGTATATCCGGCACAGTTTCCTGTTCTAAAACTACTTCTTCATCCTGAATGGCTGCAAGGTTGTCGGTTTCCTCCAGGAAAATGTTAGGAGTATCTTCATCATAATCTACTTCAATATCTGTATCTTGCGAGTTATCCACTGGTAAATAATCGTCCAGATCGTCCTCATCTATAAGAGCAAGTAACTCTTGATCCGTAAGTGGTCTCTTTCTCTGATAATTGGAACTCATACTACAATAAAAAAGTTTGTTACTTTCCAGCCCAAAGGTACTTAGCAGTACCACTTACCTTTTTATATCAATCTCCTCTATAAATGCATCAACAGTCTTTATAATATAAAAAAAAATTAAGTAAACACCCACTTACTACACAATCAACATAAAATACATAAAACCACGAAAATATAAAAAAAAAAAACACCACTCAAATTATTTCAAATTTCAACAACATACCACAGTATACTTATATATACAGTAGCGAAAGCGCCCATATAACACCTGGTAAGCTATAACTAGTGGCGCTCCAAGCGGTCGACAAGTTAAACTATCGTTTAAATTATGGCGGGTTTTAAATTCTAATCCAGTTCGTTGTTGTTACCATATTTTTAATAAGCAAAACAGAAAAATTACGAGCTACATTATATAAGGGTTTTTAAATAATACAAAGATAATGCCAGTAATATGATTTATTAACATTTATAAACTGCGAATCTTCAAAATGCAGCGTGCACAAAGTGCAGTTTTTATTCAAATATCCAACCTCCTTTTCACGTCAATCTTCACGTCTACAGTTTACAACCCCCTGTTTTGATCTAAAACGACGAGAAAGTTAAACTTTAATGTATTAATATTTATCAGAATTTATTACCTTTTTGGATCTTTGGGAAATGTAAAAAACTAAGGTTAGGATTCTTTCCTTCGTTGTTTTCGCAGTTTACGGCGGAACATGCGCTACCTTTTGAGACTCTCATAATAGATTGGTGTATCACTAATCACATTTTTAGAAAAACACTGGCAAACAACTTGAAAATTGTTCTTATAACGTTCAAAAAGCAGAGAAACACTACTACCGTCAGCTGTCAGATTTTAGTGTAACTTGTTCGCCGCTTGGTGCTATAATTACCATAAATGACCTTTACTTTCGCTACTGTATATATAAGTATACTGTGAACATACTCTAACCTACGACTGTCAGCTGAATTATAGAAAATCACTACTAAAAATTCCCTAACGGGCAAATTCTATACTGCATATTACATCTAAAAGATCCTTATAGGTACCGCTGGCTTTGTAGAAGCATACGTTATATATACATAGAATATACCTTTGGCCGATACATGCACAAAAAAAAGTGGAGAGCCGGTAGGCAAAGGGTTAAGCATTAATTTGCACTCCACCTGACATAGTGACATAGGAGTTTTTCGCAGCAAAACAATTGTAATACCAACCGCCTTACTACTAAGGCTAAACCTCCCAAATTGACATAGAAGTTAAATGCAGCAGCATTTACGAACTGACATGGGAGGTACACAAGTTTTTATACTTTACCGTGTTATTACGACATAGACGGTTTTTGCATCCGATGTATAAAATTTACGTTGAATTTTTGACACCATTAACTCAAAAATGCCAAAAATTGACATAGAAGGTTTCCATTCTTCACCATCGATATCTTGAAAGCAAGGTTACAGAACGTCGAACTACGACGTAACATTTTATTCGCAGCTAATAACTTGTCTAGGCGCACCAATATCTAACGGAAGATTTTTTCCGCTTCTTGACACCGATAAAATACTGCTTTATTATACTTGCTTAACTTACAGCGCTGCAATGATTGCTTTTATTTTGCTCTGGCATTCCAAGGAAACTCCTGACACCTGCCAGTAAATTTAAATTTAGAAGAGGGTCGTTGGTAAACTTGAAAATTCCACAAATCCTTGCTGCATGCGTAATTGGTTTTGAAAAAATCAGGTTCTTAGAGAAAATACGAAAAGGATTTAGCGGTAATTAGTCGGGGGCAAAAATGTTAAAGTTTAATAAGATCGGAAAACATTTATTTCTCATCGCACACGAAGTAAGGTACTTTTTTGCCCAAAAGTAGGCTCCTTTGGGGTAAGTTTGACTATTATTAATACACATTAGTATTACATGTACTTATACAGGCTATTAAGTTACAGGCAAGGTCAGAAAGTAAAATTTGTTATTAAAGCTCGGCCTTACTCAATTCCGTTACTTTAGATGGTGTGAATAATTGCAGCCTTTCTTTTCTTGTAATTTGCCATGCAATTGATTTATGTCTAGGAATTTTTTTGGAATTCGTATTGTTTGAGTACCTGTTTTTAAAGTATTCCTCTTATTTTGTGATATTTTTCTAAATTTTTTTCATAATGTAAGTAATTCCCAATAATAATTTTTGAATATCTTGCAATACAACACCGGTAATTTTCCGTTGTACTCCATACTGTTATGGCAATTCGTCCTCATTTTCCCGTACCTCCACATTTTCACATGTATAAACTCCGTTTAATCTAAAACGAATAGACAAAATTAGATAGATTTTTATTCGTAACTTTCACTATCCCGCCGCTCCCGTTTCTCGGTGGTATTGCGACGGGTCTTTCATCTCCCTTTTTCTTGAAATGTTTCAATTAAGATTTCAATTGTCGTGTTCAGTTACCGTAGTGCTGCGTTTCTTCAGTCGCTTTAGTTTAATCCTCTTTCCTCCATTAGGTACAAATTCTTTATGTATATTATATTCCAGTTGACGGCCGACGTTCGTCTCTTCCTTCCTCTTCTTGGCAACCAATTTAGATTATTTTTAGGCTAGTTTTTTTTGTGTTTTCGACATCTCCATGCCAATTCAGCGCTGGCTGAGGTATGTGATTCCCATTTATTCCTATATGACTGATTATTTATCGCATTACGCATTTACGCATTAGTTGCAGCCCGAAAATTTCATACTTTTTTAGTTTCTTTCTCATTTTAATTTAATAAAGGCAATTGTCCTCCATACAACGCTATGTGTCTACTACACTACCATATTATTTTATTACTGCGTTTTACTTTCGGTATAGAGAAGTATCGATTTCGTGAAAATTTTCGAATTCTAGATTTTAACGAAAATACACGTTTTGGGGCTCGAGGGACCCAAAAAAGTGGTTCTCAAAAATATCTGTGTGTGGGTGACGCCTCTACAGGTGAAAGTACTGGACCGATTTTGATGAAATTTTAAATCAAGACGTATGACGAAAATTGTAGATCTAGTTAAGCTTTTCAAAGTAATCTAAAACCGGAAACGGAAGTTAGACATGTTTTTTGGTAGCGTTTTTTCCAAAACAAAATTTAGAAAATTTGAATCTGAGAGAAGAACTTAAGGCAAATCGAAAACTTTCTTACCGAACTCTTGAGTTAGTTAGCTCTAGTCAAAAAATATATTTTTTATTGTTTGCATATTTTTGATAACTTCCCAAATAAAGCTATTATAGCCATTTTTGTCCGACATCCGAAGGAATTTGTAATTCGCCGAAGCGCTTCGGTGGTCGCTTACCTTGCTTCCGTGCAGTAGTCGCTGCTACTATGAGTAGCGTTACGCTACGAACACCAATTGAACAGGCTATTGCAAATTCAAATTCTCGCTGCTTGTTTTCCTAAAAATCTAATACTAGCTTTATTAAAAGTTACACTTTTGCAAATACGGCAACAGCAAGTATTAGCATCTAGTATTGGCTACATTTTTTTTCTTTTGAAAGCTATAATTTCACTGTGGCGCTTTCTATAAATTTGGATGGATGGAATGGAAAATTCCACTCGATGTTCTTAGTTCTTATTTCATACGATTCCATTATGAAATACTTCTTATTCTGATTGCCCTCTCCACGTTGCTGTCTATTTTGCTCACATTAGAAAATAAAATAATATCTGTATTCATTGCTTGTTTTTCAATATTTGCTTTTTTTTCTAATACACCTGAATGCGATTTATAAAAATTTAAATTGATACTTCATTTTTTTGAACTATTATTGGAATTTTCAATTTCCTCTTCAATCTGCAAGTGGGGTTGTAAAATATAGGCTGTTACGTATACAGAGGGTCGAAAAGACGCCCGATTCCCTATATTTCTCTCAGTTCTTCAGAATGTGCGGTAGTTTAAGCAATTTGTCGATAATGAGTTTGTAATTCTATATAATTCCTTGGTATTTTCTTCTGATCCGTTAATGGTTACATTTTGTTCGAAATGCTTTTTGTTTCACATTGAGAATAATACAAACAGTCAAATACATATCTATATTTAGTTTCAATTTAGTTTACGACACAAGTATAATAGGGATATACATTATACAAACTTTGGGTATTAAAATTATACTTTCTAATATTAAGAGTATGTAACAAGACCCTGTGTTAGAGATGTCAATGGATCTAGATTTTTGAACCCGACCCGACGCGACCCGGACCCAACAGCAGAAGATTAGACCCAGCTCCGAACCCGGACCCGGTCTGGAGCATGAAACCGAGTTTAAATCCGGCTCCCGGTCCGACTACGGACCCCGGTTTCAAATTCGGGTCTTCATAAATCGGATTTGGTCACACGCTCGCACCAAAACACTTACTGACCGCTTTAGAATTGGCTTGAGTTTGTTTCGGTTTGGCTTATCGGGTCTAGCTTTGTGGGCTTGACCCGGACCCGTCCGGGTTACCCACCCAAACCCTTACCCATTTGCAGGGTTCACAAATGGTCACTTTGTTACATAAAATTTACTTTTTTACTTTCCTATACTTTCAGTATAGGGAAGTATTGATTTCATGCAAATTTTCAAAATCGAGATTTTGACGGAAATACATGTTTTGGGCTTCCAGGATCCTAAAAAAGTGGTTTTAAAAAAATGACTGTCTGTGGGTGTGTGTGTCTGTCTGTGTGTCTGTCTGTGTGTCTGTGGGTGGGTAACGCTCATATCTCCGGAACGGCTGGACCGATTTCGACGTGCTTTGGAATGAGGAGGTATATCAAAAATTCATCGACAAAATAAGCTTTTAAAAAGAATCCGAAACCGGAAGCGGAAGTTAAACATGTTTTTTTGGTAGCATTTTTTTCAGAAACGGAATTTTGGAAATTTTAATAGTGGAGATTAAAGAAGGCCTTAGGACAAATCAAACAATTTTTTACCGAACTCTCTAGCTTTAACATGGCGGCCGCTACGAATTTTTGAAAATTTCGACTTTAACGCCCATTTACTCAAAAACCAATTATCTGATTGGAATCAACTACATCTTGTTTGGTAGCCCTTCAAGGGTACTATACCATGAAATATCATTAATTTTGAAAATATAAAAACGATCGCAATGACATCACTCCAAAATTTTGGAATTTTTCAAAAAAAAATTTCTCAAACACTGCCCACACGTTTTTGTTTAAACTTTTTAAGCTGATAGAGCTGAGAATCTACTACAATTTATTTTTTTGCGCATTGCTATAATTTCACTGTGACGCCCTCTGTGATTTTTTGAAAATTGAAAATTGGTACCCTTTTATTTATTTAACGGGGGGCAATAAAATATTTCTGTTAAAGCAAAATAGCTCATCATTGATAGCAAAATTCGAATATCATAATATTTTTTCGATAATTTAATATTTAGGGGGGCTACTGTTCCCCCTCCCCCCCAAAATTTTCGCTACAAAATTTAAAAATTGATTTCTTCTTTTGTTTGCTCTAGGAGAATCTTTTTACAAAAAATCAAAAAATCGAATTTTTTGCCCCTTAATAATCTTTTTGTCCTTAGAAGAATTTCACATACTTTCTACAGCAGTTGTATTCTGAGTTCTGAACGTTCTATGCATTTCTATTAAGTATGCATTCAATAGGCACTTATTTAACGGTAACTGGCAAGTTCCCAATAGTATGGTTGGATATGCGGGTGTGTTCGAGTATACTGCCGTTTTACTGCATAAGTAGTTGTGGGGTCGCGCCTCGGTTGGAGCCAAAAATTTTTTTTTATTTTATAGTTTTTTTAAAACACTGCTTTTGCGTTTCTAGACAGGTGTATATCAAAAGTGTTGGAAAATATTAAACAATGTTAATTTATAAGTATAGGAAAGTCCAGGCGAAGTGTTTCGCTCATTTTTACGAATGCGTTCGTGAACGGTACGTCAATTCGCTGATATCTCTCGAACCCGTACTTCGATTTTGATGAAAATTGGAATGCAGAGCTATATCAAAAATTCATCGACAAAATAAGCTTTTAAAAAGAATCCGAAACCGGAAGCGGAAGTTAGACAGGTTTTTTTGGTAGCATTTTTTTCATAAACGGAATTTTGGAAATTTTAATAATGGAGATCAAAGAAGGCCTTAGGACAAATCAAACGATTTTTTACCGAACTCTCTAGCTTCAACATGGCGGCCGCTACGAATTTTTGAAAATTTCGACTTTAACGCCCATTTACTCAAAAACCAGTTATCTGATTGGAATCCACTACATCTTGTTTGGTAGCCCTTCAAGGGTACTATACCATGAAATATCATTAATTTTGAAAATATAAAAACGATCGCAATGGCACCACTCCAAAATTTTTGAAATTTTCAAAAAAATATTTCTCAAAAACTGCCCACACGTTTTTGTTTAAACTTTTTAAGCTGATAGAGCTGAGAATCTTCTACAATTTATTTTTTTGCGCATTGCTATAATTTCACTGTGACGCCCCCTGTGAATTTTTGAAAATTGAAAATTGGTACCCTTTTATTTATTTAACGGGGGGCAATAAAATATTTCTGTTAAAGCAAAATAGCTCATCATTGATAGCAAAATCCGAATATCATAATATTTTTTCGATAATTTAATATTTAGGGGGGCTACTGTTCGCCCTCCCCCCCAAAATTTTCGCTACAAAATTAAAAAATTGATTTCTTCTTTTGTTAGCTCTAGGAGAATCTTTTTACAAAAAATCAAAAAATCGAATTTTTTGCCCCTTAATAATCTTTTTGTCCTTAGAAGAATTTCACATACTTTCTACAGCAGTTGTATTCTTGTACTAGTCGTTTAATGTTCAGTGTAGGCTAACTTTTTTATTTTAATAGATAGACTCGCAAACCCAAGAGCAAAGTTGTAGGGCAAATTCTTCTCGATTGTATTTAAGAAAACAACTTGAGTTTCAAATTTTAATATGGCGGCCACGGTAAAAAATAACTTTTTTTTAAATGGAAACGTGGCATTTTGGCTTTAAAATCAGAAAGGTTTTGAAATTCTAAATGCAAATTAATAAGAGTAATTCCTTGCTAAAAATAATACTTCTCGAGTTATTAATATATTTTCAAATATCAATTTCCGCCCTTCCCTTGATTCAGTCCGAATGATTTACCCAACCTTATGCTTGCAGAGCGCAGCGGTCGGTCTTTCTTCAACCGCTTCAAGATGTTTCAACCTATAAGAACTATTTACTTTAACTAGTCGTGTCCTAGACAGGTGCATATCGAAAGTGTTGGAAAATATAAAACAATGTTATTTTATAAGTATAGGAAAGTCCAGGCGAAGTGTTTCGCTCATTTTTCTGTTTAGGTCGCTAAAAGTCGCTAATTTTAGCATTTGGTCACTAAAGTCGTTGATTTGCGACCTTTGATTCACTACATTTTTAAATTTCACGCTATTTAATCCGTCTGTACCTTTTTTGTTTCCCTTAAGGTGATATGTCCAGCGATTTTGACCTGACATAGGCGTACTTCTAAAATTTTGGAAGTATTTTCTAAAGTAAAACTGCTGAGACGCCTATGTTAGTAAATAATTACAACGCGAAAACAACGATCAAAGGCGAATAATATACAAAGTGAATTAAAAGTATGGAATATCGATGCCACAGTTATTAAATAATAACTTGACGAAAATGAGTTAAATGCAAAAGTTTTCTGGTAGGCAGTTGCACGTCATTGTAAATCAATTTTACTTATACAGAGTGTTTACTTTTCATGGTGCAATAAGCAACTTTGTTATTTTACATGGAACACCCTGTATATTATTTCATTTTTGAGTGCGAGTTTAAATTCCCTATAAGACGGCATTCCCATACCTAAAATGTACGGTTGTTGAGATATCTTCGATTTTTTTTAGTAATTTAGTAATAACTGATTAACGAAAAATTTTTTAAGACGTTTTTTACAGTGTGTATGCAATGGACCAAGGTAATAAATGCACCGTTAAAAAAGTTTTTGAATATTGCAGGGTGTTTGGTTTTAAGAGTTATTTTGTTCAAGTTTCAAATGATATCGCAATTTTTTTATCATCTTACGAGGTATTCAATTCTCTTCCGATTTTATAAACGATGTAAAACGCTGAGCGCAATGAGAACTGCTTAAAGCAACACTTAAAACCAAACCACCATGTATAATTCAAACATTTTTTCAACGATGCATTTATTACATTGGCCCATGTTCATACACGCTGTGAAAAATCGCTATAAAGAAACATTTCATTACTCAGTTGTTACTATTTTTAATTTGGCAGGCAACTGTCAATTTAAAAGAATCGTGAATAGTATACCATCTCATAGAGAATTTAATGAAGCATTCAAAAAATGTATTAATAAACAGGGTGTTCTATTTAAAATAACAAAGTTGTTTATTGGATCTTGAAAAGTGAACACCCTGTATAAATTAAATTGATTTGCAATGATGCGGAACTGTCTACCGAACACTTTTTGTACATTTAACTTATTTTCGTAAAGTTATTATTTAAGGCTGTGGCATAGACATTCCGTACTTTTAGTTCACCCTGTATGATAGTTCATTAAATAGTGAAGAAAGGTTATGGATTTTGCGATACATGTAACAACAAAAGCAGCAGAAAATAACTTGAGCTAACAAATTTTACAGCATAACCGGAATTACATTTACAAATTTGATAGTGGGTTACGACAAGAAACGCCTTGACGCTGATTGTGGTTTGTTAAGCCAATAAAAAACGAATGTTTCATGCAACGTTTTGGACGCCACCCAAGAAATTAAGGCAATGGTAAATAGAAAAATGACCTTGAAAGAATTATTTTTCATAGAATGTTTGTGATTGTCGTGTTCGTATGGAGTGAAGCGATTTTTATATCTACTACCGAGCAAAAAGAGGCCATCGCAGGCACATGCATTTGCAAATTTTAATAACTTTGAAATTTTGAAAAAAAAAAAACATTGGTTATAAACTGCCCGCACTATTATTTTTTAAATTTTCGTAAGCTGAAAGAGCTAGGAATGAGTTTAAATTTGGTTGGTGTCAGGTAATTTCACCGTTTTTCATTTTAAGAATTTTTGAAATTTTTATATTTAATGCCGATTTACTTAACATTGAAGTGCACATTGGTTGGGGTTCTAATCTGCTAATTTGTTTGTGACGTCTTCTATGAATTTTTGAAAATCGAAATGTGATGTCTCCGTATTTAATTAACGTGGCACAATAAAACATTTTTGTGTAAGGTCAATTGCTTACGAGTAATTGCAAAATTATACATGGCATTTTTGTCATGCTTACCTTGTTTTTTATTGTTACTTGCCAAATGGGGTTCCAACAACGTCATCATTGATCTCTGTAGAAGAAAAATAAGCTCGTTATTAGATTGCATCTATCATGGAAGGTCGATAGAGGTATTTTGTTATTATTGTGCCAAGTGATGTTCCAAACCAAATGTTTTTCAGAAGTCAACAAACAAACCAAAACTAGTAAATTTAAGTTTTATGTTGTGCAGTATTTCATCTCGGGCGGGAAATTTAAATAAAATGAATTTTTTATTCTAAAAATTATTTTGAAATCTAGATCTAAAATAATTCTTTTTATATTTTTGTAAAAAATAATACATATTTTTAGAATCAGGAAAGGCTGATGCACACATGAGAGGAAGGTGCTCCATTAAAGTGAAAGGTAAATTATGTTCAGCTAAAAACATAACAAGCTTTAACTCTGCTTCTTTAACTTTTTGTTCACTCGATTTTTCCAGGGGACTTAAAAAAGCTGTTTTTATAGAAGGCGTCTTTTGTGCAGCCTTAACAATTTTCTGGTGGGATTTGGAATCGTTATGTCTTTTAAGATGAGACACATTTCCATTAATTATTACATTACATACGCTACAAATTGCAGAGAACTCGCTGTCTTGCTTTGCTCATTTAAATTTTTCTCTCCAACTTTCCTTAAAGTTTTGGTTATAAAATACTTGTTTCGGAAATAAATATTACAAGTATCTGGTCCAACGAGTCATTTTCCTCATATTTAAATTTGCTCTACTTTACTTCTTAAGTATTTATGATGTATTTACTTACCGTTTTAAAAAATCTTTAGAAGCGATTAGGAGCAGGTCCACGTCCCTGCGCCTTTTTCGTTTTTGTGTCTGAAATAGAAAACTTTCAATCAGAAAAATCGTAACCATTACCTCCATACAATTCGAACTTCTTGAAAAATTAATACAATACCTTTTTCGTGGACTTTTTTTCTTCCAATCTAATTAATTTTTGTTGGAATGTTCCAATAAACTTTTCGGAAAGCTGAATCTGGGACAGAAAAGTTTCAATTAGAAAAATCGTAACCATTACCTCCATACAATTCGAACTTTTTGAAAAATTAATACAATACCTCTTTGGTGGACCACCCCTTGAATTCCACTTCTTCCTCCACTTCCATTCTTTCTTTTTCTTCTTCTCCCACTTCCAATTTTTCTTCTTCCACTTCCAATCTTCCGTCTTCCAATCTTCCGTCTTCCAATCTTTCTTCTTCTTCCACTTCCAAACTTATCAGGTCCACGGTCCTACGTATTTTTCTTGTTCTGATTTGCTGTGTTGAAATAGAAAATTTTCAATCAGAAAAATCGTAACCATTACCTCCATACAATTCGAACTTTTTGAAAAATTAATACAATACCTCTTTGGTGGACATCCCCTTGAATTCCACTTCTTCCTCCACTTCTTCTTCCACAAGATCAGTAGAACACGCTGGCTGTGATGATTCATCTTGCTGAATCAAAATTTCTTCTTCTCTCACTTCCAATCTTTCTTCTTCTTCCACTTCCAATATTCCGTCTTCCAATCTTTCTTCTTCCATTTCCAAACTTATCAGGTCCACGGTCCTACGTATTTTTCTTGTTCTGTTTTGTTGTGTTGAAACAGAAAATGGCTGTGATGATTCATCTTGCTGAATCAACAACCGAAGTTGAGTTAAATATTTCTCTGGGTGGTTTTTCTGATGTAAGCGGAGGTTACCTACTCTATCATTGTTTTTTTGCAACGTTTTAATGCTATATGCGTAAGATTGCAGGATATCTCGCGCATTCTGCATGGTAAGATTACCTCCCTTCAACAGACTTTGCTCGATGCCTGGAAAATCTTTATGTATTAGGGCACATATGTTGAACACGCTGGTGTAAGCGGAGGTTATCTACTCTATCATTGCTTTTTTGCAAAGTTTTAATGCTATATGCGTAAGATTGCAGGATATCTCGCGCATTCTGCATGGTAAGATTACCTCCCTTCAACAGACTTTGCTCGATGCCTGGAAAATCTTTATGTATTAGGGCACATATGTCCTCAAAGCGTCCAGCTTCATTCATAAATTTACTTTTGGCAGCCAGGCGAAATGGTACAGCACTAGCCATATTGAACATCAATAAATTTAGAAACTGAAACAGAAAAAATTTTGAAAACTCGCATAGAACCGTCCGAAGAATGTCAAGTAAAACAACAGACACCTATAAACACAGACAAATTTAAATTTCAGTTCAAAAAACATGCAATTTAAAAAAAATGCACAAAAAAAGACTAATATAGTGCTATGATATTCAGAGTTGTATGTTTTTGACTGGGGTATTGTAGTTCCTGGAAGGCAATTTTTGGAATGCTTGCTGCAATTCAATTTGCGATTGGAGGTTTGTGAAAACTATGAGATTTGATACTCTAACTTTAAAATTCAGGGTTGCGTATCATTGCTGTAATTTCTTGTTGTAAATTCTAATAATTTATATTTTTCATATTTGTGAGGTTTGTTTGTACTGAAAGAAAAGTAAAACACAATCAGATTGATATGATTTTTATTTATGTTAATTTTCTAAGTTGCAGGTTCCGCGGCCGTTGTTAATAACAGCTAGGCTTCCGGGTTGGAGCCGCGTCATCGGTGCTTGAACTGCCGACGTTTCGTCCTCGGTTCCACGGGACATCTTCAGGGCTGTGGTCACTTTGGGATCTGGAACACAACTGGCGAGACCGGTGCAGGCACCGGGTTTATAAGGGACGGGTGGGTAACAAGGTGTGAATGCTGGGTTTGTGATTGGCTGTCGGGCTGTAGGGGTTGAGCGGTTGCAGGGCGGGGCTTGGATTTACTCGGAAATAACAGTTTGTAGGCATTGTGCAGGGGATAGCTGTGGTCTCGGTTAATATTGTTAGGAGTTTTGTGTATTTCTATGGATTCACGGATCACACGGTTGAGGTAGGTGGAAGAACGGGCTAGGATTTTGGTTTTGTCAAATTGAATGTTATGGCCTGTATCGTGTTTATGTTCTGCGATAGCCGACTCTGCGGGACGTTTCAGTCGAGTGCAGCGCTCGTGTTCAGAAACTCGAACGCTGATCGGCCTCTTCGTCTCACCGATGTAGGCTTTCCCACAGGAGCAAGGTACACTATACACACCGCAGGATTGAAGGGTAGGTAACTTGTCTTTGGTCGGAGGAAGGAAATTGGAAAGTTTTTGAAAGGGAGTAAAAACGGTTTTTATGTTTTGTTGTTTAAGTAGTCTGCTGATGCGGTCGGTGGTTTTGTGTATGTAAGGTAGAAATGCTACAGAGGTAGGTGGTGTAGGAGTATTGGTACGTTCTGTGTGTGCGGGTTGGGCCTTTTGAGTAATAGCGTGTTGAATGTCTCGTTTGTTGTAGCTGTTTTGGGAAAGGACAGTCGTAATGTGGTTGAGTTCGTTTTTTAGGTGGGATGGTTCAGAAATGGCAAAGGCTCGGTTAACTAAGGAATTGATGACAGAACGTTTCTGGGCGGGATGATGATGGGAATGTGCGTTTAGGTAGCGGTCAGTGTGTGTAGGTTTGCGGTACACGGAATGTCCTAGTTTGCCGTCAGGGCGACGACTCACTAGGACGTCGAGGAAAGGAAGGTTGTCGTTGGATTCAATCTCCATAGTAAAATGGATGCTGGCATGTTGGGAATTTAGGTGAGACAGAAAGTCGGAAAGGGAATCCCGTCCATGAGGCCAGATAACGAAGGTATCATCGACGTATCTGAACCAACATTTAGGTTTTAAAGGTGCGGAGTCTAGGGCTTCCTGTTCGAATGCTTCCATAAAAATGTTAGCAACGACAGGAGAGAGTGGGGAACCCATGGCAGCACCCGACACTTGTTCGTAATACTGTCCACGGAATAGAAAATAGGTGGAGGCCAGGCAATTTTCTACTAGGAGGGACAAGTCAGTGGGTTGGTTGTGTAAGGAAAGTATGTCCTGGATTAAAGAAATGGAATCAGGGATAGGAACCTTAGTGAACAGGGATTCGACATCAAAACTGACTAAGATATCCTCAGGATTCATAGACAAATTTTGAAGTCGTTGAACAAAATGGTTGGAATTTAGGATGAAAGAATCAGTTTTGCCAACATAAGGTTTAAGAATTTTGGAAAGGTATTTCGAAAGTTTATAAGTGGGGCAGTTGATAGCACTAACAATGGGACGTAAAGGAATATTAGGTTTGTGGATTTTAGGAAGTCCGTACAGTCTTGGTGTCTGAGAATGTCTGGGAATTAAAGATTTTTGAATTTCTTTTGGAATTGAAGAGGATTTTATAAGAGCAGATGTGGATTTTTCGATGCGGGATGTTGGGTTGGAGGATAATGTGCGGTAAGCGTCATCGTCGAGTAGTGAAAGGATTTTATTATCATACTCCTCACGGTCAAGCACAACGGTAGCGTTGCCCTTGTCTGCTGCTAATATGATAATATCAGGATTGGTTTTGAGGTTTTTAAGGGCTTGGGATTCGGACTTGGTGCAGTTGGATTTGGGTGGTTTAGCAGAGTTAAGGATTTTAAAGGTTTCGAAACGTATGGGATCTGCTAAAAGAGCAGGTAATTTAGAAATGGAAGCTTCAACACCGCACACAATTTCCTCTACAGGAATTCGTTTTGGTGCTAAAGCGAAATTGGGACCTTTGGAAAGAATGGAAATTTCGTCTTGTTTCAGTACGTGTTTGGAGTGGTTGATAACAGTGTGAGTCATGGCTTGTGGTTTGGAAATTTGTTTAGAAGAAAGTAAATCGTATTTCTTTAAGTGGGTTTTCGTAGTTAGTGCGTGAGTGACAGAATAACTTTCGAACAAGCACAGACTACTCACGCACTAACTACGAAAACCCACTTAAAGAAATACGATTTACTTTCTTCTAAACAAATTTCCAAACCACAAGCCATGACTCACACTGTTATCAACCACTCCAAACACGTACTGAAACAAGACGAAATTTCCATTCTTTCCAAAGGTCCCAATTTCGCTTTAGCACCAAAACGAATTCCTGTAGAGGAAATTGTGTGCGGTGTTGAAGCTTCCATTTCTAAATTACCTGCTCTTTTAGCAGATCCCATACGTTTCGAAACCTTTAAAATCCTTAACTCTGCTAAACCACCCAAATCCAACTGCACCAAGTCCGAATCCCAAGCCCTTAAAAACCTCAAAACCAATCCTGATATTATCATATTAGCAGCAGACAAGGGCAACGCTACCGTTGTGCTTGACCGTGAGGAGTATGATAATAAAATCCTTTCACTACTCGACGATGACGCTTACCGCACATTATCCTCCAACCCAACATCCCGCATCGAAAAATCCACATCTGCTCTTATAAAATCCTCTTCAATTCCAAAAGAAATTCAAAAATCTTTAATTCCCAGACATTCTCAGACACCAAGACTGTACGGACTTCCTAAAATCCACAAACCTAATATTCCTTTACGTCCCATTGTTAGTGCTATCAACTGCCCCACTTATAAACTTTCGAAATACCTTTCCAAAATTCTTAAACCTTATGTTGGCAAAACTGATTCTTTCATCCTAAATTCCAACCATTTTGTTCAACGACTTCAAAATTTGTCTATGAATCCTGAGGATATCTTAGTCAGTTTTGATGTCGAATCCCTGTTCACTAAGGTTCCTATCCCTGATTCCATTTCTTTAATCCAGGACATACTTTCCTTACACAACCAACCCACTGACTTGTCCCTCCTAGTAGAAAATTGCCTGGCCTCCACCTATTTTCTATTCCGTGGACAGTATTACGAACAAGTGTCGGGTGCTGCCATGGGTTCCCCACTCTCTCCTGTCGTTGCTAACATTTTTATGGAAGCATTCGAACAGGAAGCCCTAGACTCCGCACCTTTAAAACCTAAATGTTGGTTCAGATACGTCGATGATACCTTCGTTATCTGGCCTCATGGACGGGATTCCCTTTCCGACTTTCTGTCTCACCTAAATTCCCAACATGCCAGCATCCATTTTACTATGGAGATTGAATCCAACGACAACCTTCCTTTCCTCGACGTCCTAGTGAGTCGTCGCCCTGACGGCAAACTAGGACATTCCGTGTACCGCAAACCTACACACACTGACCGCTACCTAAACGCACATTCCCATCATCATCCCGCCCAGAAACGTTCTGTCATCAATTCCTTAGTTAACCGAGCCTTTGCCATTTCTGAACCATCCCACCTAAAAAACGAACTCAACCACATTACGACTGTCCTTTCCCAAAACAGCTACAACAAACGAGACATTCAACACGCTATTACTCAAAAGGCCCAACCCGCACACACAGAACGTACCAATACTCCTACACCACCTACCTCTGTAGCATTTCTACCTTACATACACAAAACCACCGACCGCATCAGCAGACTACTTAAACAACAAAACATAAAAACCGTTTTTACTCCCTTTCAAAAACTTTCCAATTTCCTTCCTCCGACCAAAGACAAGTTACCTACCCTTCAATCCTGCGGTGTGTATAGTGTACCTTGCTCCTGTGGGAAAGCCTACATCGGTGAGACGAAGAGGCCGATCAGCGTTCGAGTTTCTGAACACGAGCGCTGCACTCGACTGAAACGTCCCGCAGAGTCGGCTATCGCAGAACATAAACACGATACAGGCCATAACATTCAATTTGACAAAACCAAAATCCTAGCCCGTTCTTCCACCTACCTCAACCGTGTGATCCGTGAATCCATAGAAATACACAAAACTCCTAACAATATTAACCGAGACCACAGCTATCCCCTGCACAATGCCTACAAACTGTTATTTCCGAGTAAATCCAAGCCCCGCCCTGCAACCGCTCAACCCCTACAGCCCGACAGCCAATCACAAACCCAGCATTCACACCTTGTTACCCACCCGTCCCTTATAAACCCGGTGCCTGCACCAGTCTCGCCAGTTGTGTTCCAGATCCCAAAGTGACCACAGCCCTGAAGATGTCCCGTGGAACCGAGGACGAAACGTCGGCAGTTCATGCACCGATGACGCGGCTCCAACCCGGAAGCCTAGCTGTTATGTTAATTTTAATTATAATTTAGTTCATATAATTGTTCAAAAGGTTTAATTTATAAGAAGAAGCAGTAAATGATAAATCTAGTTTTAATTTCGTTAGTCAGTAAAATTTTCTGCTTAGACCAGGCCCATGCAACCTTTAAGCGAAAGGGCCAATTGCAAGTTTTGTAAAATCTTAGCGGGCCGCAATATTTTCTATCAATGGCAACGGATATGGTGTTCCCTAGGTGTGGTGGGTCTAGGGATATTTTGATTAATTTAATGCAAATGCCTTAATCTTGAGATTTGTTATTTTATTATAGAAAAAATTAAGAAAAAACATTGCACAAAAACGTCATTATTAAACATTTGTACATTTGTTGTCTAAAAATAAATAGAATGACAGTTAACTAAATAATCTATTTTGAAACGTTCCTTGTTTGCTGTTAGTTGAACCGTAACGCTCTGAACGTCACTCCATTCCGGGCAGTAATTTCGGAACGCCAGTCTCACCTGATGCAGAAAGGAACATTTTGTTTTGTAACGACTATCATTACGCAAAAATGTGCAGCCTGTAATAAGTAAAAATAGATGACACTTAATTGATCTCATTAGAAAGTTTAATTAGCGGCTAATGACCTCATTAACAAGTTAATTACCTCATTAAAATGCAATTAACGGTGCCTTACTCCTTCTAACTAAGTAGGAGTAAGGCACCGTTAATTGCTTTTTAATGAGGTAATTAACTTGTTAAGCCGCTAATTAAACTTTCTTTGCATTTAACAATCTGTTTTTGTAGTCTTGTTTTTCTTTTCTGTTTTCTTTCTCGGGTTCAGTTACTTTTTTATTAGCACTCTTTTGAAAGTGTTTATATCCTTCGTGTTTTTGTAAATTTATTGCAGTTGTTATCATTACACTTTAGATTTAGTTTTATTAAAAAAAAAACGTGATATTCACGTTTTTGCAATACGTTCATGCAAGATATTGCCCAATTTACAAGTAGTATTTTGTTATTATTGTTAAACATTGTATGATTTGAATATTAAATTAATATTCAACTTAATATTTGATACACCGTTACGTAAAATTAGTATTGAGTTTAAAGGCTAAAGCTTTAAAAAAAAAGTTTGTGTGCCTTAATAATAAAAATTAAAAAACATGTCATTTTGATTATTTGTCATATTTAATATGGCCATTTTTTAGTAGACCATAAAATTGATGAACTTTTTTGAAGTTCTGCATATATTTGAAATTTTAAATATAAATTTATCGTTCTTGGCAGGCAGTTTAATTTTTTTAATTACAAGTTCGGGCTTTCATAGTAATAACAAAAAATTTTTTTAAGAAAATATGAAACTGTAATAGATTTGAGCCATAAAGTAACGACGTAATAGATTTTCACCAATTGTAATAGATCTATTACAATTGTAATAGCAGGAACAACCCTGGGTTCGATCTTTGAAGGACAGTGTTTGGAAAGACGACTATTTGCAGACAGTTCCAGAAGACATTACTTTTCTTGGAGATTCAAAACAAAATAGTGTGGGTGTGGGAATATATAAAAAGCGAGCGGGCTGTTGGCAGAGATTTAGTTACATCTCATTGCTGTGCAACATATACACCACGTCATGATGAGCGCTACTGCGTTACCTGTACCACTGTACCAGGCGTGGGGTATGAGCAGCGGTTGTTGTTTCGAAGAGAATTAACACACGTATCTTCGAAACAACAATGAAACACAATTTGACCTTTGAGCAATAAGATGTAACTAAATGTCTGCCAACAGCCCGCTCGCTTTTTATATATTCCCACACCCACACTATTAAAAGCATTACGTTGTATATTTGAAGACGACCCACAGCGTGATTCTAAAATTGGATCCGTCTTTTTTAGATTTTTGTCATTTTTCGAGGTATTCTATAGATATGATGAAGATGGGCAAGTGTCACAACTAGATACAGTAACTGACTTTCAGACTTTGCAAATTGAAGACCTTGTATGTGAGGATAGTCATATCTACTCTTATCATTGCTTTTTTGCAAAGTTTTAACGCTATATGCGTAAGATTGCAGGATATCTCGCGCATTCTGCATGGTAAGATTACCTCCCTTCAACAGACTTTGCTCGATGCCTGGAAAATCTTTATGTATTAGGGCACATATGGCCTCAAAGCGTCCAGCTTCATTCATAAATTTACTTTTGGCAGCCAGGCGAAGTGGTACAGCACTAGCCATACTGAACAAGAAAAAATTTTGAAAACTCGAAAGAATTAATATTTCTCGTTGAAACAGATACGGTTCTAAATAGAAAAATGTACAATTTTGATACTAAAAATGAATGTTTTCTATAGATTAGAGTTAGAAATAGATAGAATTGAAAAAAAAATACCTTGCAATGTTCTGAATAATTTAGAATTTGTACATTTTAATATTTTCGTAAATGTGCAAGTGAAATGTCGCAACGAGAAATAAAAATTGTTCAGAAAATTCAATTTTTCAAAACCTTTTCAGTTCTAAACATTAATTAATAGGTAGTATATAACTAGGTAACAGAGTTCTTTATTTAATATATGTAACTGGCCTTGAATTTGGTGAAAATATTCATGGGATTCATTTACTACAAATTTTTGCGTTTCGACATCAAAAGAACATATATAATTTTTGTCTCGTGAAAGTGCTTGTCTTAAGTCGGAGTCCCGATACTTAAAACGACATTTAATTTCTATTAAGGCTTCTTCGCCTACAAGGCCATCGGGGCTAGCACCAAGATATCCACAACCATGGAGCCACAATCCTGCTGGAACAACGGAGAGTGTTGTTGCTGCTCTAAAAGCGTTGACTGCATCCACTTCGTGTTGTCGTCCCCACTGTACAGCTTTCACACCATCCAAGTTGTATGTTCCTATAAAGATTTATTGCAAAATATTAGCAAATTCTTAATTTAGAACAGTTTCAGAATGTACCTGTAAGTTTTTTAAAAAGTGAGGGTGGATAACTATTTCTTTTGCAGGCAGCCAAGACCATTCCAAATGAAACTATTTAGCGACTAACCACAGAGGATTATCAGACTGCCCTACTGTTTTCTGAAACACTCGCAACACTGGTTCTGGTGTAACGCAAATTTTTTCTTCAAAATAAATGGTTTTTTGAGGGCTATTTTGGTAGTCCAATGAAAAAATTACATCGGCAGTATTTACTACCACATTTTCCTCCTGTGATGTGAGTTTGGGGGCTAAGAGCCAGGTAAAGCCTACTGAACCTCCAAACGATGCCAATTGTTCTCGAAGATGTTCAATTTCCTGCTCCGTAACATTCCTTTTGTTGGTGGAAATATCTCATCGATAGTTTTTACCACCTGCTCAACAGCACTTTGCTTTGGTGCAGACCAGCTGCAGGATTGATCAGTCACCGATACATTATAATGTGCGAACAACCCCATTGCTGCAACATGGTGGCAGGAAAGCTGACCGCGTGGACATGTACACGCCAGCCCCATCCAAAAATATCTACGAAATAAACAGAAATAATATCGAAATTATTTAGTATTTTTAATCAATTTCATTTAGTTAGGTTAGGATAAGTTGCCAGTATTAAAAATAAATGTAACTTACCTCAACTTTATAAATTTTGTCTTTCATGCTAGCATGCACTGAACCATTAATAGTTTTTGTGTCGTCATTGTACTTCATGTTCAAAACATGCCCCGACTCTAACGCATTTTCGCCTTTTTCTATGAGTTTCATCTCATCTTTGAAGTAGTTATTCATAGAAGATAGCTTTAACACGAGCCATCTTTACTAACACTTCAAATACAGGAGAACTATAAACACTTTCTAGTTTTTACAACCTCCTGGGCTTAACAGTAATTAAATAATAATTAAAATAGTTTCAGTTAAGTTTCGGTTTCCTAGGATAGCGGTACCGTGTTACAGCGGCCGTAATATAGCGTTGCTGACGTCACGTGTAGCGTTTAAAAAGGACGGCCGTTGTGGCGGTGACCACTGGTGTAAAGCTAGAATAATATGACGGTGTTAAATGCAGATGTGCACGGCTCCTCGTGCATGGCGTCACGTAGTGTTTTACTCTGAGAATACCTACTTTTATAATAAAAATGGATGATCTCGATGTCGCATTATTAATATTTTTGGAAGACGAAGACTCATCAGAAGAGGAGTCACAACGGTCGAGCGAATCTGAAATATTCAAGAATCGTGCAACTGAAGGTGCATTTGAAATTTTAGTGTGTCGTCACCTATACACCAATGAAAATAAATTTAGGGAATATTTTCGCTTAACTCCAGTGTTATTTGATTATGTACTAAACTACATAAAAGAGGATATTACTTCAAGGCCATACAATAGGAACAAGAAACCAATATCGCCTGAGCAAAAACTTTGTTTATTTTTAAGGTAACTAATACATAAAGTTTTTGTTTAAAAGTAGTAAACTATTGCTAATTAAGTCCCCAGAATCACGCAATGTTGGTTCGGACGTACCGGGGGATGACATTTCTTCGGTAAAATCAGTAGAATTGTTACTTGCGACTGATAGTGACCGTGTGTTTGGTTTTTCACGTGTCGCCAAATGCTTTAATTCGACGTTACCAACTAATGTGCCAATTTGCATCCTCAGTTGTGCACGTTCATATTGTGGCAGATTTTTAACAATTTTTGCCATTGACGCGAAAAAAAGGTCAGTTTCATCTTTTTCCTCGGTCGTTGGTTTTTCCTGCTTTTCAGCTATTCTTTTAAGCAAGTTTAATCTTTCCTCAGAAATAGATGAAAATTTCCTTTTTTTTTGAAGAACGTGAATTATCCACACTTTTTATGGTACTAATGTTCTGCTTTTCCCCGTCTTCCAAGACTAACTCATTTTCTGGATTTTCAATTACATTTTGTGTGCAAGTTTCCAGAAAATCCTCCTCGGTATCCTCCTCCGTAGCATCGCGTCTGGGGCGTCGATGTCTTCCGTACGCTCCTCAACGCCAGAAATATTGGTTATAGTGCTAAAATTGAATATAACATCTATTAATACTTGTAATATTTTGGAATAGTAACGCAATAAACCTTCTTTTCGTTGAAGAGCAGCTATCTAAGATGATAGCACCTCCGACCTCTTCTTCGCTGCCTCACCACAAGAACCAGTACCTGGTTTTCCTCTTCGCCTAATGTAATAGTCCCTTATGTAGGCCCACCCTTTGCTGCATTCAACATCTGTGACAGTAGATTCAGTAAATTTAACAATTTAATAAAGCTACTAAGACTAATTTTTACAGATATCTAGCCACTGGTGAATCATTTCGATCATTGGCATTCCAATTTCGAAAATGTCACTTATGGATAAGTTTTATTATAAAGCAAGTTGCTGGCAGCATCATAGAAAGATTATTTAATGTAATAATGCCACCCCCAACAATCGAACATCTACGAAAGATTTCGAATACATATATGTCGGCTTGGAATTTCCCGAACTGTGTAGGAGCCATAGATGGGAAACATGTAAGGATAAGGGCGCCCAAAAACAGTGGATCTACTTTCTTCAACTACAAGGAGTTTTATTCCACAGTTATGCTAGCAATTGTAGATGCGGACTACAAATTTGTAGCAGTAGATATTGGTTCGTATGGTAGAGAAGGAGATGCAGGAATATACTTGAAAAGTAAGTTTGGACAAAAAATCCGGAATAACGATTTTAACATTCCTCCACCCCAAACACTACCTGGAACAGATGATCTTGTGCCATATGTATTAGTTGGAGATGAAGCTTTTGCTCTACATAAAAATTTGATGAAATCTTACCCGAGAAGGCAATCTCTAATTGATCCATCCAATGGTGTATATAACTACCGATTATCTCGAGCAAGAAGGACAGCTGAGAATGCCTTCGGTATATTGTCTGCTTATTTTCGCCCCAGACACTACTGATAAGTTGATTGCATGTGCCTGTATTTTACATAATATCCTACGAGAAGCAAACATATTAGCTCCTACTCAAGTTAATTTTGATGATGCCCTACCATTACCGGTGGAAAATTTAGTTCCTCTTGCACAAGATAATGTCCGTGCACGAAACTCACCAACAGCAATTCGTGAAATTTTTAAAATCTATTTTAATGGACCGGGTGCTGTCGAATGGCAGAATAATTATTACAGATATCACTAATAAACGTTGTAATAATAAATGTTCTTTTACTGGTAATTTTATGCACTATCAAAATAAAAAAAAAAAAATAAAATATACAAACCTGCTATATTTAATACTAGCTGACCCGGTGAACTTCGTATCACCTACAATCGCTGTTCGTTAGTCTCGCTAAAGCTCAAAAACGGCTTTACCGATTTGAATATTTTTTTTGTAACATTTTGATTAGCTATAATCAATCCTAATCAACCTTCCAACTTCAATTCATTGAGATCAATAGTACTGGCTATATCTTATACGGTTTTAATTTCGTTTGGTTATTAAATGAAACTTGTCTTTTATGTACATGAAATAAAAATGCAGTTAATCAATGTAATGCTTTCTGAAAAACTATGTTTTTTGTTTTGTTTTGCAGTGCGTACATATACAAAGATGATGGCTTTCCGACGCGCGAACACGCGACATATAGTTGTCCGTGCGCGAAACAGGGAAACTCCAAGTTGATTCGGCAAACTTCCAACGACTGGCCTTGTGATTTATTTATAATCATCGCAAAAGCCAGTCGCACTGGAAATTGTAGTTGCTTAAAATCAAATGGCAAATCCGTTGGAATCATCGGTATACGCGGAATCAAGACATCCTCTCCTTTGTATTTTCCCTTGATGATCGTTGCCTCGATGACGTTATTCATTAGCTTTTTCACAGCCAGCCTCGTTCCATTGCATAGTCGAGGTTGATTAATGTTACGCAACATGATGACAACTGAACCTACTTTTAATAGCAAATTGTGAGGTGGTAGTCCAGGCAATTCCAGTGAATTCAAGAATTCTGTGGGATAGTTGACTACGTCATCCTGGTTGATAACTGTGTCGACTGATTTGAAGGAAAATAACTGACCTAGCTCGTCGCACATTTGATTGACTTCGACGACCTGTGTCAGCTCTTCTTCTCCTCCGCATTGGAAACAATAATATTAAAGCGTGTACTCGTAAAACTAAAATATATAGTGACTACATGACAGATAACAGTCACTAAAATATATAGTGACAGATGACAGATCAAAATAAACAATCGCGAAGTGTACCGTCATTTTCCGTACAAAATTACCATTATTACTTTATATTTTTTTTAGCTTTTCTTTAGGATTTTCCCTATTATTTTTCTTTTTAAACCACCCCTGTATTAAAGCGAACAAAAGAAAAAAATAAATATTCAAATTGGTCAAGCCGTTTTTGAGTTTTAGCGAGACTAACGAACGGCGATTCATTTTTATAAATATAGATTCCGCCAATTTCCCGCCAAACATGTTGTTTCAGTTGAGACTTCCGGTAATCCTTACTTTTTATATTATAAAGGCACTCATGATTTCTCACGAAATCAATCAATATTTCGTCCTGCTCACTGCTCCAAGAAATATTTTCAGACATTTTCAATAAATTATTGCGAATTGCACACCGAACTACGCCACCGTTCCGTCCTAAAACGTTGCAACAAGTGTTCTCCGCCGTACAGATGAACGTAAAAACAATGACGTTCCCGTTTTCTTGCGTTGCGGTGGTCTCTACCGCTTCCGAGAAAACCACATCCATTTACAAGTTTGAAACCAGATGTTGTGACGTCATTTACCGTCATATTACGTCCGCTATATTACGGCACCGCTATCCTACGAAACCCATGCTTTAGAACAAATACCACAAATAGCTCAATCAACAGCTCTTAACGTGTTTAACAATAAAGACCAATTTCGCATATAACGCTTATAGCAACAGTTACTAGGCGAGTTGTTTGGATCGAGGCATGTTTTCAGCCCCACTACCTACGTCATCACTAAATACTTCTATTGCAATGTGAAGAACTTTCTTGAAATATTTCCGTCATTTGATGAGGCAAAACCTATACAAAAATTTAGGCTCCGGAATAGTTTTTTAATTATTTGTTGTCTCTCCTATTAAATTTTGTTCCTTAATATTTTTCCTTGATCCCTTTCTTTGGACTTTTCTGGTAAGTCAAGTCTGCAAATTAAGAATGATCACAATTGTGTTGCAAAAGTACTTTGGGGGAAAGCCGTCGAACATGACTCGCCGAAGAAAATAACCTTCTATTTTCTGGAAGAAAAGAAAGGAGCCACCAACCTTGTAGATTTATTAGTATGTTATCTAACCGGTCAGTACTTATATATTTTTTAATTTAACTAATTCAATATGTTCTACGGGACTTTTAAAAATTTATACATCTGCGTCATCTTTCCTTGCTGTGAGGAGCAAAGTCGTCTTCCGCAAACTTCTCGGAGTATATAGGAAAGATTCCACATGCTGAAAACCCAGAAACTCCTTTTTCTATATTAGCAACTTGAGTGTAAGCTAACTTAAAATTTCAGCAACATCGTATGGAGTTAACTTGTCGTCAAATTCAGAGTTTATAACTTTTGATTTTAAAAATAAATTGCACTGGCGGCTATAGGCACTTTTCAGCGGACCAAAAAACGATACGTCAAAAGGTTGTGATTTATGCGACGTATGGGGAGGATTGCTGACCATTATAATCCCATTTGCTTTGCAAAATTCATATATTTTAAGTGAAATGTGACGAGTGGTTATCTAGAATAAGTAGCACAGGATTTTCAGTGCTAGACAAAACTTTACTTTGGAAATGTTTCAACCACATGAAAAGGACATCTTCATTACTCCATCCGATTTTTGTGCAAGTGTAAGCTGCACAATTTAGTCCATTGTTTTCTAGAAGCGGGGTCATTCTTTTTCTAGGGAACACGATAAAGGTAGTATATAACTACCAGCTGCACTCGTGGCATAAATTATGTTGTCCAAAAACGTTTTCCTTCGATTAGACCATCTATCACATATAAAGAATATGTGATTCAAATCTTCTTCATTTCCACATACGCAGTTAGAATTTTCTTTGATACCAATTCTATGAAGATGTTTGGCAAAATTACCGTGTTGTACTCTTAATCGATTAATTGTTTTTATAAAATATCTGTTTCTGTTTGAAACAAACCATAGTTTACTAGGTGGTAAAGGTTCGAGTGTCTTGTAATTTGAACCTTTAGCACTGGTGGAGTAGGTATCATGCCATTTAGTTAATCCACTGATTTTAAAATCTCGTTAAAAATCTGTGACAGGATACTGTTCATTTTCTAGCTCTTCCAATTTAGTTGCTAACTTATCTACTTTTTCATTTTCCAGAATTCCTATATACACCAAACTAACTGATTTGTTTTTCGATGTCGTTTATTAGTTGAACAACTTTATGCAGTAAGTGATTTTCATTGGTAAAACCTTCCCAATTTTTGAGTTTTATAAATGCACTTGTACAATCTTAAAAACTACGTAATCTTTAGAAGGTAAGTATATAGGAAAGAGCTTTTGAAATTGCGACTAATTCACATGAATGTACGGAAAAGTGAATATCTAATCGGACTTGCTTAATGATTACTAACATTATTGATGGGGCCAAAAAAGACACAACCCGATCTATCTTCCAGCACTGAACCATCTGTAAATATACAATGGTATCCCGGAAACTTATTGTGTAACCATTCCGTAAATTCGTGATTGATGGTAGGAGTAATTGAGAAACCCTGATCTTTAGTGCTAATAATGTCGAACCTGATAAACTGTTGTAATCATTCGCAAAAATGGGTAAACGTTTCTGTCTATATACAAATTGCCATGCGTTAGTATTATTGATGACACTTTCAAGAATTGGACATACTGGTTTCTTTCTCCAGTATCTCATAGTTAGGTACATAAATCCTAATGCATACATTCGATCGTATGTATTGTACTTTGTTGAATATAATCTCAAAACAAATTTGTCACTTGGCAACTGTCCTCGGATACTCAAAGGAGTTTCTCCTGATTCAGCTATAACTGCATCTATAGGGGTAGATTTAAAAGGGCCTAGGCACTGCCTCGGGCATTTATACTGAAATCTATCGATGCTTGCAAGAGTTGACTTGTATGCGGAACCATAAAAAATCGAGCCATAATCTAATATGGATCGTATAAATGATTTAAAAAACATCATGCAAATTGATGGATGACCGCCCCATTTCAAACTAGTAATAGACCGTATGATGTTTAGACCTTTTTCTGCTTTAGATATCATAGTTTCAATATATTTCCATTTTAATTGATTATCTATGTGCAACCCCAAATACTTGACAACAGTTTTGACCGGGAACACAAATTCTGCTAATTGAGTGGCTCTGGGTAGATCAACTCTATTTCTAGTAAATGTACAGAAGACAGACTTTGCTTCCGAAACTGATAAACCATTATCTGACAGCCAAAGATTAAAATTATTCATGCATGAGCTAAGAACATCGACCGAAGAATTGAAGTCTTTCGTAGAAGCATAAATACAGATATCATCGGCATATTGTAAAACAGTTACCGGAAAGGGAATTATTTGCTTTAAATCATGAACATATATGATATACATCGAAGGAGATAATATGTCTCCTTGAGGCAACCCCAAAGACGAAAATTAGGTTGAGTAACTCCATTTATTCTTAAATAAATTTTTCTGTCGGTATACCATGTGACACAGACTCATGGTACACCCCCCTTTTCTCCTTTGTTTCCCTAGCTATATTTCTGAAATTTGGAACATTGAATATGCTCACTAGACGGCATTTTCTGACATATTTGAAAAAAAAATTCAACTTCCGGTTTTTCCGGAAATGACATCAACTTTCGATTTTCAAATGGGACACCCTGTATATTATTACAGGTATAGTGAAACAATAATTTTAATAATGTTATTAGGAACATTTAATCGTTTTAATTTATTTCCTAAAATCGACATTTGAACATTATCTAAGCCCCCGATACATCAATAAAGACTGCCGAGAGAGATTCGTTTTGAGAACGAGATATCAAAATATCAGTAACTAAATGTGTAATGTTTTCTTGTGTTGATTTGCTTTTCCTAAATGCGAATTGTAATTTAGACAATAAACATTTAGATTCCAACTTGTTCTTGATCAGCCTTTCGAAAGTTTTTAATACACAAGACGATAGAGATATGGATCTATAAGAGTTACGTTGATCTAAAGGTTTATTTGGCTTTAGTATTGGAATTACCACATATTTTTTCAATCATCTGGAATATTTTCAGATGTCCATATTTGATTAAATAACTTTAATAGATACAGATGCCTTTATGCTCGTGTTTCTATTAAATTATGAGCAAAAATTTTGCCATGCTGACCTTTTTTCATTGTATATTGTTCCTTTAACTACAGCGTCTAACCTTTTATAATTTATAAAATTATTTTCCGTAGGATTATTTTTATATTTTTGGAACATTTCCTTTCTTTGCTCAACAGCTGTTGAACATTTATCGTTCCACCACGGAGTGCTGTATGTGGGTTTATTGCGTCTATTGACCTTCGATTTATACTTTAAGATCGCTTGCTCTGCTGGTAATTTATGAGGTCAAGAATTTTCTCGTAACTAAAATTTTTTTGCGGTAATAATCCAGTTTGCTTTATCTATTTTCCATTTTTTTGGGTTACTATAAACTTGTTCTTGTATGTAATAATTTTCAAAGCTAACGACTATCGGCAAGTGATTAGAACCCAATGGGTCGTCTGTGACCTGCCAGCTGAGATCTAGTGAAATACCTGGTGAGCAAATGGTAATACCAACCACTGAAGGTCTGTACCTTGTTGAGTTGCGTTGAGTTGAGTTGATTAGTGTAGGAGATCCATTGTTTAAAATTGCAAATGAATTGTTATCTATAGACTCTAAGAGCTGGGTACCTTTATAATCAATTTCTACGCAGCCCCACATATGGTGTGCGTTAAAATATCCTCCTATAATACACGGTGTAGGAATGTTTGACAGAAATTTATCCCATAGTCTAGATGAAATACCGAGGTATGGAACTACATATATTGAAACAAAAGAGATTTCTAAACCACTATGTGTTGTGATTGAAATTGCACAACACTGTAAACCAGCGGGAATATTTTGCAATTTTATTTGTCGATATGAAATATTTTTTTCAATTATTATAGCTACACCTCCATAGCCATTTATTCTGTCTTGTCTGATTATATTGTATCCCTTAAAACTGACAGAATGTTCTGGTTTAAACCAGGTTTCTGATATTAAGGCTATTTTAATATTATTTTCATACATAAATTGCAAAAAACTTTGTTTATTTTTATTAACAGATCTAGCATTCCATGCATCACTTTTAAATTATTAAAAACTAAATTGTTATTTTTATTATTTATAATGTACTGTTATGTAATGTTAAGTTCGTAGTTGTAAATAAAACACTAGTTTGCAGGAGGAATTTTAATGTGTTCTTACTTTTACAGATAATTTTGATGATTATTTATAGCAACGTCAATAGCAACGCAAGTCGCCAAGTTACAAAATACAATTGAATCCAAGGGCTGCTACATTAATACCTCCCCCCAACTTGCAGAAGAAAAAAAACTACGCAGCAAACGTGAAGCGCATGCTATCTTAACTACAAAAACTTCTGATGTTTTCAAAAACAATACAAGTATTAAGTAACGTAAATAATTGAACATTATAGAAAATAAAATAAATTAGCTTGAAGTTGCTTCTAGTTCTTCTAGGTGCCTGTCCAATTCTTGAGATTCCAAGAGCAGAGCAGAAAAAGTCCAGTTCACTAAAAAGAAACAGAACAAAAAGGGAAAAAAATGTGCATAAACAAAAAGTTGAGTCTTGTGGCAGAATGCCTTTACATGAAACCTTGTGCCCCAAATAATCTAATTGACTAACCCCAAAAACACATTTATCAACGTTTAACAAAAGTCCGTATCTAGTCAAACGTTCAAAAACCATTTTTACATGACGCAAATGTTCTGACGCCGTTAAAAATTAATATATCGTCGAGGTAAAAATAAATGTAATACATCCCTGTAAGAATCTTCTGGACGAGTCTGGACCAGGAAGAAGGAGCGTTTATTAAGCCAAAATTAAGTCTTTTCTTTAAATCCAATTTAGTAAAAATCGTAGATCCAAAAATTCTGTGAGTTGTCTTGCATGAAGGGAATTGGATAGGTATCCGGAACTGTTATCGCATTCAGCTGCCTGTAATCGCCACAGACACGATAGCTGCCATCAGGTTTTAACACCATATGAATTGGACTACTCCAAAAACTGTCTGCCTGCTCGATGATTGCAGCACGTAACAGTTCATGCAGATGCTTTTCTAAAAGCAGTAATTGTGTTGGATTAGGTCTTCGACACTTTGCACTAATTGGCGGACCGTTAGTTTTTATTCGATGCATTACATTATGTTTAATAGGGGTGTTAATGTCGAATTCAGCTGTTAAAGTCGGAAATTGTTGAAGAAGATTAGAGTAAAGGGTGCGTTCAGGTGATAAAGATTGTAAAGAGAGTGAATTAGAAGAAATTTCTTGAGCATTAACATCTGCTTCTACCGTAGAAGGCGATTGGTAGTCGTTAAGTTCAGAAGAAAGAAGAGTGGAAAGTTGATTAGGATGTATGATTAGTTGTGATTTGTTAGAGAGAGATGATTGAGAGATTGGTTGGTTCTTTGATTGTGATGAAGTGGGTTAGAGTGATGGTTGTGATGTGATGAAGTGGGTTGGAGTGATGGTTGTGATTTGTTTGTTGAACAGGTGAATTACCACCAGTCTGTGGAAGAATGGATGACTCACGAATTTCCGGGTCGAACATTATAGATCGATTAACAGCAACTCGCTCAACCACTCTTCTCACAGCACAGTCTGTCATTAAATTATGCATGTTGTGTGGTTGTGAAAGAAAGCATTTTGTAACAAGCTGTAGGTTGAATCGTCATTAGTATTAAATTCGGGAAGGTCAATACAAACACGATTAAAAGCCATATTTAATAACGTTACTTATCTTGCAATTCAATGGAGTCTTGAAGATCCGGAGGTCTGTGGCGATGTGCGATGTACTAGGCAGCTGCTTGTTGCGGTTTGTGGAAGTTTTGAAATTCTGAATTCTGCTTGAAAATTTCAGGAAGATCACGTCGAGGGAAAAATAAATCACGTCGAGAGGTCACCAATAATGTAATGTTAAGTTTGGAGTTGTAAATAAAACACTAGTTTGCAGGAGGAATTTTAATGTGTTCTTACTTTTACAGATAATTTTGATGATTATTTATAGCAACGTCAATAGCAACGCAAGTCGCCAAGTTACAAAATACAATTGAATCCAAGGGCTGCTACAGTACTATCAATTAATGTTAATGTGAGACAACATTTTTATTGTTGACGACTATTTCTTCAATGTTTTTAGAACTACTATCTTTGCTTTCTATTATCTGTATAACCATATTAGATATTTTATTTATTACATCTTGATCGATTTTATTACTGTAATTTGGAACATTACTGTTGTATAAGGCTACGCCATTCCACTTACTGATTTAGAGATAGAGATAATTTCCTTATGCCTATCTCTCAATTGAGAGTCTTGAGAGTGAGAAATAGTTTTCCTTTTTTTTGTCGATTGGCTTAATACTCGACGTAAATCTTTATCACAACTATTTTCTGAATCCAATGTCGTTTCAGGTAGTATTTTCTGCGACGTTATAGTGGAATAATTGTTGTTAAATGTGTACACCGCTTCCATATACGGAATATTTTCAATTCCCATAACGTTTTAAATAGATTTTGTTTTAGAGAATTCGGGTCGTTTTTTGTACTCTGTGGCCGAGTGATTGCCACTGCAATGTAAACACTTGAATGCATCTGACTCACATGTATTATTATAATGATTTTTTGCACCGAGTATGGCTTCTACATTGCAAAGGCACATGTCCATATCGCAAACATTTATAACATTGTACTACCTTCTGTATATATGGCTCCACGGTGCAAATAACAGTTTAGTTAATTTAACAAATTATAAATAAAAAAAATAAATACACTAAATATAGATATTTTACTAGGTAACTGCTGCCCTTTAAAGGTAACTATTATTACTGGAGTATTTACATAATTGATTACGTTTTCGTCATTTACTAGTTTTTTTTTCATACGTTTTACCTATAATATCGCTACCCATAGGTTTTTTTAAATTAGTGTGTTCCTCTTCGGATAATGACAAATTTACGTTTTTAATTACGTGTTCATTTATAAATGGTCTTAAATATTTAGCAATATTTTAACGCTCATTTTAATATCTTTGTTCGATTTCGGACAACATATTGAAGGTACTGGCAAATTTAATTCTAAAACGTTAAATACTTTATCGTTAAACCGAAATTTTAGATCTTCAATTATGTTGTCTAAAATTGGTATGTATGTAGTTATTCTATAGTATTCTAGTGGATCTTCTGTTTCAATATTAGCCCTATGTATTTGTTTACCCACTCTTCTTGGTAGAGAAATTGTAATGTCTAATTTTTTGTGAATTTGAATAATATCTTTAAATATTTCTTCAAAGCAATTTTTCGCATTTAGCCTCTTCTCCTGTAATAATTCAATTATGGAAATTGATAATTTATTAGCTATTTCAATGTCAAGGGTTTCTTTTTGTAAAGTTTTACTTAATGTTACTGTAATTGCTAATATTTCAGATAAGCAACACAGAGTTACTATAAAATTTGATTTTAAAATAGAATTCTTTAAACATTCTGCTTCGACAGACGATTCTCTTTCACTCCAGTTTGAAACTAAATCTAATGAATCGATTATATTTTCTAAACTGATTCGAAATCTTTGAATAGATTCATGTCTTTCAACCCATCTCGTGTCGCATAATTTCATTAATTTATTATCACTTGTATTTTTTAAAATACTATTTCTTTTTGATGAAGAATTGAAAAATGTAATAACTTCTTTTATTATGCCTATAGAATTTCTAACATCTTGCACATTAGAACTTTTGGAAATTGATAAATTTAGCGCATGATTACGACAAGGACATTTTATTGCGTTTCGCATTACTTTTTGTAATTCTGATACGGCGCCTTTTTGTTGCGAGAGCATGACGCTGCATCCGTCGGTCCCTATACCTACACAATTGTTTAAATTTAACCCAACTTTTTGGAGAAATATAACTACTATTTTTGCTAAAATTATGCCTCTTAGTACAGATTCTTTTGTAACATCGTCATACTGCACTTCATGACAATTAATAAAACTTACGAAATCCTCCGAAATCTCTCCATTGTGTAAATATCTGATTACTAAAGACATTTGTGAGCTATGGCTTATATCTGTAGTTTTATCGAATATAACGCTATAATATTGTGCTTTATTAATTCTTTCTAAAACGGCATTTTAAATTTCATTTCCGCAACATTCATTTAACTCGTTTTGAGTTGTTTTACTAATATATGTTGCTCTAGACGATGTGGTTTCTAAATGATTTTTTAAGATTGCGTCACCACTCGCAATACGATAACGCAATAATTCTCTGAAATTGCCCTGGTTAGTTGCAGATTCATTATTTAAATCGCCATCATCACGATGACCTCTTAAAGCTATATTTTGCCTACCTAAAAATATTATCGACTCTACTATTGGAATTAACCTGTTTCTATTATCTAGCTTCTGTTTTTGCCTTTCTTTATCTAAAACATTTTGAGTTTCTCTGTCAGGATTTTCAAACGCGTTCATGAAATTTAATGCTCGATTAACCGATTCTTTGTGATAGGTATTTTGTTCGTGTACTACAAGAGCACCATCTTTTCCAAATAGTTTAGAATAGCTATTTAATGGGACTTTTACTAATTTATTTAAAGGAGTATTCCTGTTTACTCCACCACATTTCGCGAATAAGAAACAAAATTTACAAAATAATCCTTTTAATATTATAGAATATGTCAACCAATTAAAACTTTGAAAATGCTTTTGTGATAAATAACCTTTTACGTCTTTTTTATTTTTGTTGTGAATTGAAAATGGAAAAGTAAATTCTTTATCAGGTAGCCACGCAAACTTTAAAGTGTTGTATCTTTCTAAATCAGTAAGTATTTCCGATTTGATGTTTCCAATGTCTACTTTACCTGTAAATAAACCACTTCTAGCGCAATCAAGTAATTGTTTTGACGCAGATGCTGTAGGTTGTTCGTTAGCAATCACAATTACAGTAGCTACTTCTTTTTTTTCTTGTGACCCATGTGACGGCGACAACGATTTCGGTAAATCTCTGCCATTTTCTGTATCCTGGTCCTTTATCGAGTTTTTCATAGTTTTCGCCGGTTTAAGTAAGAAGCCATCTAAGGTACACAGTTTGCGCTTACTCATTTTTAATTTCTTAAAAGAAACAAAAAGGACATATAGAGATGCTTTAAAATCAAACTTGTTACAACATTATTCCTTAATTGAGGAGTAAGGAACTACATCAACCAACTAATACCTATTACATATTGATTGTTTGTTATATAGTTTCTTACCCTTAAACTTAAATAAGAAAATTAAAAAGTTAATTCTTACCTTATAAACTAAACTGCCAAATACTGAAATACTAAACTGTGCTGCCGTTTTAGTACAAAGACACTCAATTCAGCACGTCATACACTTTTCGAAAAGCCACTAATTTCAGTACGAATTTATAAAAAAAATAGAATTAAAATAACGAAATTAAAAATACAAATTTTCTTAACAATTATGGAAAATTATAAATGAAGTTTATGAATAGCGGTAAAGTATACGAGTGAGGGGTCGTCCATAAATTAGTAAAATTACCCAAGTTTGTAGGAAGAGAGGGGGTTTGCAAAAGTCTTACGAAATCTTACAAAGGGGAGAGAGAGGGATTCGATTTCTCAATAAAGATTTGAAATATTTAATATTGGTTGTCGATTATATATAGTATTAAAATTTTAAGAAACACGTGAAAACAGATTATTTTGATAGAGTAAAGTATTAAGAAAAATAAACAGTGAAGAATTATAGGGGATAAAATATAAAACAGTTTTAGTAGGTTCAGACATTTCGAGAATCTTACTTCGAAATAATTGATGTCTTTATATTATTTTACCACCAACTATTTTAAAGTGCATTATTTCTGAATTTCCCGCCATTGCTGAGGTCAGAATTGTAATTTCAAGAAAAAAATATCACGTAATATGTTCATGTTGATGTCGGTTCGTACTTTGTACTGCTGGCGGAACTTTTAGCCGATGAAATATATTTATTTACAAAGTTTTTCCAATTACATGTTCAAAAACACTTTACTTCTAGTGCTTTAGGTGAGGGGGGGGGGGATTACCCCTACTACCCCCCCCCCCGTAAATCCGCGGTTGGAGTCTTATGTTGGTCATACAAAAATTCGGAGCAGGGAACTGTTTTCTTATTCTTTAGAATTTGAGGAGGTATATCTGCTTTGTTTTTTTAGGGTACCCACCATTGTTAACTTTTTCTGCAATAGTTTTTCAGCTAAATCTGAAGACGAAAACCAATTATCCATTGTAATATTTCGGTTAGTTCCGTATACACCTTCGCATAATTTTAGTACATATTGTGTCGGTAGAGCTACATATGTATCTCTCTTTTCTTTTCCAACATACGGTATTGCTGACAACATATAGAAGGTTTTGGAATCGCACGCCATTACAATTTTTATACCGTAGCGATCAGGCTTACTGGGAATGTATACTTTGAAGGGACATCTTCCCCTAAAACTAAGAAGTTGTTCGTCGACAGTAATGTACTCTCCTGGGGTATAATTTGCCTTGCACAGGGTAAGAAAATTTTCCCACAAACACCTTATCGCAGCAAATTTATCTTCGCGTTTTCTTTCCACCCGTGTTTCTTTGTCATCAAAGCGGAGACAATTTATTAAAAACTCAAAACGTTGTTTTGACATGCTGGCTCTAAATATTGCTACCACGTATTTTCTTGACCACAAATCGGATGTGCTCAATTTGCAGGATTTCAGAATTCCACTCATATAATGTATAACACACCACATAACGCTAATATTTCTTCGTTATTGATTGTGCATAAAAACTGTTGTTTACTTTTGTATTTTAGAGATTGCCTAGAAATTTCTTCGTTTGTATGTTGAACGACAGTGTTAATCATCAGTATCGCCAGCTTCATAGGAGCGTATAATCGCTTCTAGTTCAGCTTGAGTCAAAGCTTTTGACGATGAAGCCATTTTTGTATCAAACAAAAAGTATTACCGCAATGATCGAATTTTTCACTAATACTGAACGAGTACGATTCTATCACTGCGGAAGTCAACTCACTACTACATGACGGAAAGGTACCAAAAATCTAATATTTAACTCTGAGATTGCGCAGTAGAGAGCAATAACAAAATCAACTGTGTCGCCCGCACTTGGCTAGCGCCACATTTGCAAATATAGCATCTCTAAAATTAAAAAAAAAACGTGTATACAATCATATGTATATGTGTAAAAAAGTGATGAAGTTACTGAGTGCGCGCGCATGTATCTAAAAATAATTGGTAATTGCTGATGATACCTTATCTTCAAAGACATTTATCGTTTTGCCATCAATCATGGTTAGGAATAATTTATGATTAATCATAAAAGACTGATTTCCACGAGCTACTGTAGAGGATATTGAGCGCTGAATCTTGAACTCGATCGTATTCTTTGATAGTCTGATCATTCGTGTCTCTTTCGTAAGCGATTATTAATGGTCTACAATATCTGTTATAAACAATGAAATAAATATGTCAACATAAGTATTTAATAATATTAATATACAAAACTGACCGCGTAGAAGAAGGAGTTTCATTTTCCCATATTATTGATTTGCTATACTTTGAAATTAAACGAACACGCACTAATGTGGTAATTAGTATAGTAGAATCCGAAGCCGAGCTACTTTGAAATATTTGCTTATATTCGGTATGTCCAGAGTTTCCATCAAAACCACACTTATAAAGCAATCATTTTTTCCTTTAGATCTTTATTTGATAAGGTTGAAATGAGTCTAGAGGTTGTATGATCTAAAATGCACTGTAAACTAGCAGTTGCTTCTTTTTCAGCAACATGTATGTTATCCGGATAGCGGATAATCGTAACTTGGGCACAAAATCGCTCCTGAAATAGTTCAAAGAATTCTGCAATAACTACAACTTTATAGGTTATTATTGCGTTTTTCCTAAAATAAACTTTATCTTCAGGCTAAAACTTTTTCATAGCGTTAAATTTATAAATACAAAGAACAAAACTTTTACTTCGTCATAGCATGTAATAAATTAAATTGCTAAATTATTAGAAGAAGCATTGTACTTTATAATTTATTTATTATAGTATTTTTGTTTTTTTTGTATCCTTAATTTTGCACAATCTGTCCTTTTACGGACTATCAGTACAACTTCTGTGTGCTTAATCTAGGAACCTAAGATATATAAAACATGACATGTAAAGTAACAGTGGACATTCTCTATGAGTTTTACGTACCTAGGTATAATATACACTGTCTCCATAAAGTAACCCCCCCCCCCCCAACTAACTTTTGAACGACTTGATATTTTTCTACAAAATTTGGTGTGCTGTAATGGGAAATTAAATACTAGTTTTCAGACCATATTAAAATTTTGTATCATCCAAAATGGCGACTGGGTGCCATTTTGAATTTTTTTTTAAATAGAAAGGGGGGTCGAGTGACACCTCATTTGTAAGGTCTTTTAATTCTGCGTCTGATCCTAGAGTTTAAAAGAAAAATATTCAGCCATAACAAAATGGCGGATTTTAAACAAATGGACTCACTCAATTCAAAATTGTTTTGATTTTTTTATCCAGGGTCGAGTGACACCTCATTTGAAAGGTCTTTTAGTTCTGCGTTTGATCCCAAAATTTCAAAGAAAAATATTGAGCCATAACAAAATGGCGGAAACCAATGGACTCGCTCAGTTCAAAATTGTTTTGATTTTTTTATCCAGTAGTCCACTTTTTCATTTGCAGGACTAAATTTTCCCAGAAATATCTCGGGTGGCTTGAAATAATATTGAAACAACAAGACGGTGCCCCGACTCATTATTATAGGCCTGGTTCTGACTTTCTCAACGGACATTTTTTTGGCAGATCGATTGTTAGGCGGGGGCCTGTAGAATAGCCGACTCACTACCCAGATTTAACTTTCTTAGATTCTTTTCTACGGGAATATCTGAAATCGAAACTGTACAAAACCCGTCCAGAAACAATTGAAGAACTGGAGCAACGCATTACAGAAGTTTGCAGAATTATCACTCCAGAAACTTATGAAAATGTAAGGCAGGAATTTCATAACCGACTTTATGTGCCAAGATGTGAATGGTAAACATTTCGAACATTTAATTTAATTAATTTAAGCTTTAATTCTTAGTGTTTTTAAATAGACTTCTTTATCTTCAAACATTGTCATTTTGTTATGGCTGAATATTTTTCTTTGAAACTTTAGGATCAGACGCAGAACTAAAAGACCTTTCCAATGAGGTGTCACTAGACCCCCCTTTCTATTTAAAAAAAATTCAATATGGCGCCCAGTCGCAATTTTGGATGAAACAAAATTTTAATATGGTCTGAAAAATAGTTCAAAAGTCGTCAAGTCGTCTGTTGGGATATAATTGCAAATATCTTTGAGCAGCAGGACGCCCTCCATAATTTTCTTGTGCATAAACACATACCGTAACGCGCATTTCTGCATTTGATAAAATTATTATGCCGTGGCATTTTCACAAAGATAGCTATTATAACAGTAACTAATCTTACACTTTTCAATGAAAATTGACCGTCTGACAGTTAAACATAAACAAATAACATCAGCCTACTACACCTTTATCAATAGACAAGAGGACAATATTAATTTACTTAGAAAATAATTAGGAATCAACCTAAATACGTTTATCTTTAATCGTTGTATTTTTAAATGAAACACCCTGTATCTCGGGTAGGAGGAATATTTTATCGAAGTGTTTTAGGTTAAATCGTCATATTTTGGGCCAAGCATTCTCCAGTTACTCTATGGCTAATTATTAATGAAACACCCTGTATATTTACTACATTTGTTATTCATTATTACAGTATTAAGAAAAATTATCACAAATTATTATTAAACATTCAAACATTTACTTTGTAGCACAATTTATTTGCATTTTTAGATTCCATAAATTTCAGAAGGATTCTGCTATTACTGGAGACTTGCTTCGCGCATTGTGTTTTATAAAAACCGATTGACAACGACATCGTGCAAGATTGTAGGTTATGCACCATGTTGTTCCTGTAAAAAACAAAAATAAATAATAACATACAATTTAACTGTACAGGAATAGTATTACCCCCAGAAAATTCTAATACCACTGGTTCTGCTTCTGGGTTTTTGGTTTCTAAGAAATCTAACAAAGTATTTCTTCTTATGTTGTTTACTTGTCGATTTTCAATATCTTTTGCAATGATTAGCCATTTACATCTTGCAGTGTTTTCCCTGGAATTTTTTAAGAAGGGTATAATGTTAACGGTTTTTAATAACATACTCGTTTCGGGCCTAATCCTGGTACTGTAACTTGAACCATTGCGCATTCGTTAAGACAAAAAAGAATTGTGTGTTGTGCCATATTGATTCCGCTTCAACTGATACCGGAAGATCGAGAAAGCTTGTCCGAAAAAAACTACTTTCTACAGAGAGTATATCAATCTTTACATCCTCCAGTTGTCATGTATAAATGAAGTTAGCAATTTCGGGTAGATTCAAAGGAGGAAAATAATTATGAAAATAAGAAGTTATTTGCAATCAGTTTTAATTAAGGTTAATAATGGAATTAATTACATTATTTGTTTTATTAACTAATTAGAATATTAAATTTCACAAAACTAAATTAACATAATTAGTAATTACAGTTCATGTTCAAAATGAGCCCCAATATTGTTGATACAGCACCCTACTCTTTTCATGCTGTTAAAAACATTTTGTAGCTGTTGCACAGTTATATTTGCAGTAGTAATGCTGATGCGGCAGTAATGGCATCCTTCAGTTGCTCAAATGTGTGCATGGGGGATATCAGACCCCCCCGTGTTCTTTAAATGCCCAAAAAGAAAATAATCCAGGGGTGTCACCTGTTTGTTGCGCTAACTGTCGTAATGGTTTTTTAGGTCTGCGTTCGATGCGTGTCTGTATATCCTCTAATGTGTCCTGAGTTAAAAGGGTTAGTCTTCCAGGAGATTTTTGTGTATCAACATTACCCGTTGTTTGGAAACGATGTACGATGCGCTTTACATGCCTGCTCAGATTATCGTAATCAAAGTCGAGCGACGTCGGGGAAACGATTAACGAATTCATTTACACACAAATGTACTGAATATTTCCATTCACCATCACTTTCATTGCGTTGGCCATTGCGGAAATACAATTCAATAATAAAACTTGTTGTGTTCAACGGAATACATAACCTAAAAATTTACAAACAATTATTACTGTTTTTAATTAATTGGAAACACTGTACTTACTGTAAACTTAGTTTAACAATGTCTAATTAGTATTGAAAAATACTATTTGTATAATAATAACAGCGTCCAAGAATATAAAGTGAAATTAAGAAACGTAAACACACAGAACAAGCATAAACAAACAACGGAACAAGTGTATTGCGCAGTGTGGCTAATATCACACTAGAATGAAACATTGATACCTACTTAGAAGGTAGTTTTTTTTGGACAAGCTTATTCGATCTCACGGTATGTCTTTTTCATGGTGTTTCCCCATTTTGCCACCCTGACTTCCCTTACAAAATTGAAAAAACTGTTTGTCGTCAGTTTAGCTTCACCGCAATCTATTAGTAATTTATTTTTTGTTGCTGCAAATTAGTTCTAATAAAAAATATGTTGGCCAATGCAATAACGTGACGCTTCAATTTTTAAAAATCTCCATATATACAAATATTGTTTCTACGACGACATAGTGATTTTGTTATACCCAAGGTCGCTCGATTGGTTAGGTTAGTGTAGCTCCAAATGGCGATCCACACGATTTTTTTGGTAATTTTAAAATAATGCTGGTTTGCTTAAAAACCAGTTGTCAGATTGGCATGAAAAGAGGTTCTGTAGCTAGACATTATTGACTAAAAGCATTCGATTTGTCTTAGCGCCTTCCATCAAAATCTATTTTTTTTAATTCTACATAATTATCTATAATCTGTGTCTACGGAGATTCCTGTTTTGTATCGTTGACGGTTAGCGAGACAAACCCTGCAATCCCATTGAAAATAGTCCGCCCTGTTGTAGCTTGTATAGTTTTAACCCATTAAATCCCAAGCATTAAAATACATATTTTTTGGGAAATTTTTAATCATATACTGAACAATGGAGTCACAATGAAGCATAAAAAAGTGTTTTCAAAAAATTTCAACACCAAAATTGCAAAATCACATGGGGTGCATAGACGCACCTTTGGGACTAAGTATACTGTTACAAACTAAAAAACCTATTCTATTTACTTTCTATGAAATGCCTCAAAACACTGAGGATGTAAGTGTACATTACATTTTTTACACAGGTATATTGAGTGACTCTTGCACAATCGGCACTTAACTCTTTTCTTGGTTTCATGCTGAACAATGAGATGGCCAATATTGTCTAATCTGACATCATCCGGAAGACTGTTTTTAGAAGGTCTTCCGTAATGAGAACGTTTCCTTTCTGCACTTGTATCATGGTTTTCAACCACACTTTCTTCTTCTTTCCCTCTATTCATGGCACCCTCAGATTTGGTGAGTGATAGAACCAACGATGACTTGAATTCTATTTGCGGCATTTTGCTGTTATTGGCAATATTATATATTTTCCAAGTGTTTACTACACAGCTGTCGATAAGATTTATGAACAATGGACACCACCATTTTTTGCCGCGAATTTTTATGCGATAATTCGCAATCCCGTTGTCATGTAAGTCAACACCGCCCATATGTCGATTGTAAGCAGAAATCATTTGAGGTTGGGGAACTACAATTCCTTTTTTTTTCTGTTCGATTATATCGCTTTACATTTACAGTTGGGAGAACACTCAAGTGATTGCTGGCTACATTTACAATAGAATTATCGTTCCACTCTACAATGCATCTTTTCTCCTTGACGTCATATGCATAGTCAAATGTGCCCCTTGCTTTTTTTGCTAAGCTTTTGCTATTCTCCAAAGGACACTTGTTTGTTCTGTTATCCTTTACAGTCCCTGTGGCTAAGAATTTACGACTCTCTAGAACTGTAAATAATTCATAGGAGGTGAAAAAGTTGTCAAAAAATATTTCGTGTTGCCTCGCATCTTCGACCACTGACAACAAATTGACAACAACTTCTGATCCCAGGCAAAGCTTGTAAGTTTCTAATTTATTGCGTGCTCCCCCATAAGGCATAAATTGGAAAAGATATCCTTCAGATGAACAAAGGCACCAAAGTTTGAATCCAAATCGAACCGGCTTATTTTTTATAAACATTTTAGCGCTGTGTCTTCCAAAGTATGGCACCATTTCCTCATCAATTGATAATTTGTGAGAAAAAATGCCAAATTGTAAATTGTTTTTGTTTATTAGGTCAAAGATGGGACGAAGTTTTGCAAACTTGTCACTTTTATCCAAATTGTCATTATCTGACAAGTGGATGTTTTGCTTGATGCTCCAAAATCTGTTGCGACTCATGCAGTTCCTGACTAACGCCACACCTTTGTCTTCATCTTTTGACCAGTACATCCTGACAGCTGGAAGACTATGGTAACCAGACAGTAGCAAAATGCCAATAAAACGTTTTAGGTCAGTTTCACTTATAAAGGACCCCACTCACTTACAGTTTGCCTGCAGGCTATAACTGACAGTCTAGGACTGTAGGCAAAAACTGATGTTCGCCACACATTATTCAGACTACACGACACACAGTGGTCCAAAGTCCAAAAAAGCTGGCCAAAATATGAAGGTTATATTCCAATGCAAATTTGGGTGTGGAGGTTATTGAGGTCGCTGATTTTGAAATTAATGTTAAATTGTTAAAAAACAAAATGGCGGATCCAAAATGGTGGACCGCTCATGTGAAAAATCATTAGATTCGTGCAAAGTTAGGTTTTCGAGTGTTGTAGTGGTCGCTGATATCAAAACTGGAATCATCTTGTCGAAAAACAAAATGGCGGATGCAAAATGGCCGACAGCTTATGTGAGAAATCATTAGATTTGTGCAAAAATTAGTTGTTGACGGTTGTCTTGGTCCCTGATTTTATAACTTAATTCGGATTGTTGGAAAACAAAATGGTGGATCCAAAATGGCGGACCACTCATGTGTAAAATTATTAGACATAAGCTAAATTTCGTTGAAAGTATACTCGCGGATATCATATAGCCGAAAAAAGTGGAAATATTGATGCGATTCGCTAATTTTAAAGGTCCTCGGGTTTTTCAAGGTCGCTGATTGTATAATACATTTAAGAATGGAAATGAAATCAACAAAATAACACTGCAGTAATAAACATTTATTGGATGATTGGAATCATATACATTAAACGCTATAAAAAACACAAGTGCAGTAGCTTAATGTTCAGAAATCATAATCGGACAAGCTTTCGTCGTCAGCATTGGCTTCGCTATCGCTTTCTACATCAACACCGAATTCCGCAGATGTAGATGTGTGAATTAAAAGGTCAGAAACTTCGGGCGGGAATGGTGTTCCGGCTTTTAATTCATAATTTTGTAAACTTGAAATGATGGGATCCGAAGATGCAAGAAGTCGGTAGAAGACATCTTGCATTGTCTTTTCACGAGAGTACTTTCGAGAAAAGTTTTCGCGATACCGTCTGATGTCTTTGTTACGAGCTTCTTGTGCATCTTCGGATAACCGTCCAATTGGTAATGGAGATGCTTCAATTATAGCGTAACCATGTATGAGAATAACATGTACTGAAGTTGGCATTGGGTACCAAGGGTACAATTCGACATATCGTTTGGCAAGATTTAAGCAGTGCAGTTTGAATTTCTCCGTATCTATTCCAAACCCGCTTGAAATTGCCTGCAACAGTACCTTGCTTTTTGCTATCAATTCCTCGTCTACCCCCAGAATTTTCGCAGTTCCCGAAACATTTTCAAAAAAACGTCTAGCCGTGTTTCCGTCATTCGTCGTACCCGATCCAGCTTTAGGAATATCGATACGCAAACCGTTCAATTGCTTGAACTCATTTTGGATTTGTTGCTTACGAGCAGCTACCTTTTGTTTCTGTTCTGCTGAACGAGCCTGCCACTTATTTTCGGTTTCGTCACCACATTTGTATGCTAAGTGAAGAAACCATTCCATGATCCGAATCCATGCATGCAAAGATGATATACCAAAACATAGATTTTCAGAATCAACTTTTTGTTTTGAAACCAAGTCTATATTGTTAAATTGCTTTGATGTCGCTTTACAAATGTAACACCTCATTGACGAGCCTGTTTCTGTGATTGCGTGGCACAATTGAATGTCTTGTAAAAACCAAAGTCGCAGAAAGTCGCGAGAAATTTCTAGGGATTTCTGTTTGTTATATCAATATCTGAACTGGAAATGTCACAACAGCATGGGATCTCGTGGGATAATAACCATTTCAATCATTTTTACAGAACGAATTGAAAAATGTTCATATGACGCAGGTGTTTATCGGGCGGCATTTTTATATCCACAAAAATGTCATCAATAAGAATTTCCAAGCGTAGGATTATTCTACATACCTTTAGGATTCCCCTCCATCAGATCGATTTGGGAACTTACACCACTATAAATTTCTTTTGCACTGAATTAGTAGTAGAATTCTTTGAACAAAAATAGCGCGTCGACATACACTCTAGCACGGCTGGATTGTGAGTGACCCACAGGTGCAAGCAGCTGAGCTACCTAGCCTTCCCTGTAGTATAATACGTAGAATAGGTCCCCTTTCAATAATACATACTCAAAACTTTACAATATTAAAATTTTTTTTTTACTTTTGGCCAGCTTTTCCGGACTTTGGACCACTGTGCGACAGTCCAAATCTGCAGGTCGTGAACTGACAGTCCACAGCCTGCAGGCGATCTGCAAATTCAACACACATCATCAGTTTACTAGCAGTTTCTGTCTGAAGTTTGACCCAAGCAGTTTTATTATTCATTTTTTAGTCTAGGACTTTTAAATGTTGATATCCAGGAAAAAAAAGTTATGTATGTTGCTAATTGTGTTGTTGTTAAGTGAAAACAAGGTGAAAAGAAGAATTTGGGTGAAAGAATGGCTCTTACAACGTCAAAAGTATTCACACATGAAACTGGTGAAGAAATTGAGAAAATGTAGCTCAGACGATCTGAAAAATTACCTACGCATGGACAATCGTGATTTTAAAATGTTGCTCCATTTAGTCAAGCCTTATATATCGAAGAAAAACACTAGAATGAGAAATGCAATCAGTGCAGAATAAAGACTAATAGCAACTTTGAGGTTTCTGGCTACAGGACGCAGTTTCGAAGATTTAAAATTTTCTACCATAATTTCACCGCAAGCTTTAGGAGTCATCATACCAGATACATACAAATTCATTTACAAAGCATTAAAGAAAAACTACTTAAAGGTATAATAAAAGAAAACAATTAATATTTTATAAACATACATTAATACAGCTTATTTTACGGAACAGAATAATTATTATAGTACTTATAACTAGGAATAAATAAAAGAAAATTAGTTTTTAAAAGTAAGATATTCACTAAATGATTGGTTGTCATGTTCTGAAGATTCCCTGTACTGAACCCATGATTGAGTTGCTGGAGTATGAACCCATTCATTGACTGGGATGTTGTGATATGGGATGAATTGCTTGACTTGTAACCGAATCAGTAATTATTTTCGTGTTTCGATTAAGAGTTCCCAACCGTGCCTCATAAAGAACGTCCATTATTAACTTTTCGGCAAAAATTACGGTCCCCTTCGGCAAACCTCTTAATTTATTGGCTACATGTCTCCCAGTAATGTCAAATGCGTCCTCGTCTACTGCAAGTTGTCGTTCTATTCGTTCCATCACCTCATCTTTCTTGTTTCTTGGTCTCTTTGCTTTTGGAGTGCTTGTATTTGCTGACTGTACTGAAGTACTTGCTGAACGCGACTGTACCGAAGTACTTGCAGAAGCGTTAGATAAAGGCTTTTCCATGTCTCTATTTTCTATAGATGTTGGAGATCGTACCTCATCATCCAAATCGCCATCCTGAAAAATAAATTTTTATATATTGTGGTAAAATTAGGAAAATATTGCATTTTAATTGTTTTCAGATGCCAAAAACACATGAAGATTGGCAAGAGGTTGCTCGAAACATTGAGAATAGATGGAATTTTCCTAACTGTGGAGGTTTAATAGATGGCAAGCATATTAGGATAGTCAAACCAGCGAATGCTGGCTCTTACTTCTTTAATTATAAAGAATATCATAGCATAGTTCTTATGGCAATTGTGAATGCCGATTATGAGTTCATATACGTAAACGTTGGATGTAATGGCAGAGTTTCCGATGGAGGTGTTATAGAAACAACAAAATTTTATGATAAACTCTTAGGAAATAAACTTAATTTGCCCAGTAATGATGTGACAAAAAACAATATGAACTTTGTCTTTGTAGCCGATGATCCATTTGCTTTACATGAAAATATACTAAAGCCCTTTCCTCACAAAAATTTAACAAAAGAAGAGCGTATATTTAATTATAGATTGTGCAGAGTTCGACGGACTGTCGAAAATGCATTCGGCATTTTAGCGAATCGATTTAGAGTTTTTCACACAGCCATTAACATGAAACCCGAAAAGGTTGACAATATTGTTCTCGCATCGTGTGCATTACACAACTTTTTGAGACGCAATACAAAAACTCTTACATTCCTAATAACTATGTTGATACGGAAGTAGTTGACGCAGGTGAGGTAATAGTAGGAGATTGGAGGAATGAAAATACTCTGGATGGACAAGAGTTGGGCTATGGTCGTAATCCATCGAGAAGAGCAAAAGAAAATCGTGAAACTTATAAAAATTATTTTATGAATGACGGAAAAGTTTCATGGCAGGAAAATTTTGTATAAACAATCGCCAATATTTCACCTATTATTTGATATATAATTATATCACTATTGTAATATAAATTTACAATTTAATAGCGTAAGGTTATTAATAAACACGAAAGCTTATAAAGTTGATATTTTGTTGTTTTATTATTGGCATCACGAAACAAATATTTGCTAGATACTAGGTACATACTTAAAACATACCTACCTCATCAGACTCATCATTGTTTTCAGCTTCCTCGTCTCTGCTGCATTCGTCATCATTTTCAATTGCATCTCTGGGTGCCTCTTGGTCCGCCGTAAATAACAATAAATTGTAATACCATAGCATTGGTACATAAATTTCTTCAGCAGATGATCCAGTTCTTTTTGATGCTTTAATTTTTTTTAATTCTTTGCGAAATGCACATCGCAGGTTGTTAATTTTCTTTTTGACAATGTCTATAGTTGCCCTTTCGTTAACAGTTTTGTAGAACTCTAACAATTTTAAATAACCTCTTTCTTTTAGTTTGCGATCGGAGTAACATTTACCTTTAATTTTCCATAGAGCAGGATGCTGACGATAAATTTCAATAAATTCCGTCACAAACTCGGTATTTTTATCGCACATTTTATTAAATGAACTGCAGATCTCGCCTAAATTTTCAAACTGATTTAAATATTTCGTCTGCAGATTAAAACTTAAGATATAGCGACACACACATGCAGTCTTGTTGAAACATGCCAAGACTGCAGGCAGAGGCCTGTCGGATATCTGCGTGTGTATGCTGAAAATCGGACTGCAGTCCGCGCGGACTGCAGGCACGGACTTCAGGCGACCTGTAAGTGAGTGGGCCGCTTTAGAGTAAAATCGTGCCTATTTTTGTCAGAAGCGTACTTCTTTGAAAACTCAATAATTTTATTTGTTACTGTCGAATCAAAAAACATAGAAAAAACTTCCAGCGGAGTTTTTCCACCCACACAGTTTATTATATTTTCTTTGTATTTGACCTCATTGTCAACAGATACAGCCGGATTTTCTATATCACATTTTATCTTCCATTCCGGTGGCGCGGGAAAGTTTTTCTTCTTTTTTGTAACTTTCTTTTCTTTAGCAGAATTTGTAGCTAATGACGTATTTTTTCTCTTAGTAATTATGCTTTTAGCCCTTAGAGGGCCGCAAAATGTTTCTATCTGACTTATTTTTATTTTTGTTTTCAATTATCTTACTTTTAGCAGCACTGGTTGAAGGCTGCAACACTTCTTCTTCGTTAGAGTCCATTACATCAAAGCTGTTGGTAGTATGTATCTCATAAAAGTCCCAACAAAATCTTTGGATATATCATCTCCCACAATTAATTCCTCATCTAAGCTCTCTTCATCAGTAAGCGTATCAACTTCTGGAGGAATAAGAACTGCATCAAATTCATCATCGGATATATTTTCAGCCGCTTCCAAGAGTTCTTTGGCTGTCAGCGGCCGCTTATTGTCGTATCTTTGCGAATGTGACATTATTTGCTTGTACACAATACTAAATAATAAAGTTACTAAAGACGAAATAGAGCGTCGTATTGTAATTACTTACCAATATTTACTGGTTTTTGCCGCTGGACAACACCGTATAAACGTCAGAATGACATACCCATAAATGACATACCTAAACAAAGCGAAGGTTATGGTTGCATTCTGCGGCGCACCGTGCCCGCGCATAGCACCACAGTATACTTATTCATACAGTAGCGAAAGCAAAGGTCATTTGTGGTAATTATAGCACCAAGCGGCGAACAAGTTACACTAAAGTCTGACAGCTAACGGTAGTAATGTTTCTCTGCTTTTTGAACGTTCTAAGAACAATTTTCAAGTTGTTTGCCAGTGTTTTTATAAAAATTTGATTAGTGATATACCAATCTATTATGAGAGTCTCGAAAGGAAGCGCATGTTCCGCCGTGAACTGCGAAAACAACAAAGGAAAGAATCCTAACCTTAGTTTTTTTACATTTCCCAAAGATCCAAAAAGGTAATAAATTCTGAGAAATATTAATACATTAAACTTTGACTTTCTCGTAGTTCTAGATCAAAACAGTGGGTTGTAAACTGTAGACGTGAAGATTTACGTGAAAAGGAGGTGGGATATTTGAATAAAAACTGCACTTTGTGTACGCTGTATTTTGAAGATTCGCAGTTTATAAATGTAGAGAAGAAGAAGTGGGTTCACAACGCAGTACCAACAATATTTCAAATTAAAAACCCTCCAAAGCAATTTTGTGTAAAAGAAAACTACCAGCGCTTCGAATAATAAAGCCTGGTTAATATAGGTATTATTTACCGTTTAATGTATAAATCAAAACTTATTTTGTTAATAAATCATATTACTGGCATTATTTTGTATTATTTAAAAACCATTATATAATGTAGCTCGTAATTTTTCTGTTTTGCTTATTAAAAATATGCTAACAGCGAACTGGATTGGAATTTAAAACCCGCCATAATTTAAACGATAGTTTAACTTGTCGACCGCTTGGAGCGCCACTAGTTACAGCTTACCACACGTTATATGGGCGCTTTCGCTACTGTGTAAATAAGTATACTGTGATAGCACGTTGAGAATGTAGAAAGTCCCAAAGGTGCGTCAGCGCACCCTCACATTCAAAAGGCATTTTTATATAAAACCATAAATCAAATCACAGTTGTAGTTACCCAGGCTAACTCTATGATCATATTTTTGATTATGCACTACTATAACATTGACTCAAAAATATTTGTAAATTGACATTACAAAAATTAAATATGTCTGCAAAAACAGTGATTTTCAGTATAACTTAAAAAATAAAATAGCACATACATAAATTTCTTTTATGAACGCAATAATCTATTTTAGCTAAGAAACAGCTCAAAAAATATTATGGATGCAGTACAAGTCATTACAACTAACAAATTATAATAAAAAAAATATATATATAAAAAGGTGCGTTAGCGCGTTAGGCTTTTGTATTTAGCCTTTCTGTGTCTGTGTAGACTTTGCTTGTTTGAAGTAGTATGTTCCGTACTTTGGGCGATACATCGATTACCCGGTGTACAGTACTTTGGTTTCTTTTCCCAAATTTGAAGATCGGATTTACTTCACCTTCTATGATGTTTTCGATTTCGTTTATGTTTTGTTTGACTATCGCCTCTTCAATGTTTTCTTTCCTCAGTTCTGAAGGGATTCCATAGAATGCCACTCTATGGCATAGTTTCCTTTGAGTTGTTGACACTTGATCCAAGCATGAAGAATGGATAAGCTAAAGTTGTAAAATTCTGTTTTGAGCGGCTTTTGTCGTACCTTATCTAAATTATCCATTTCAGTTTGTTTGGCACCACGTATAGCAACTCGTAGATGAAATATTGTGAGATAATGCATTACAGGTTTTTCCGTCAATCATTGTCATAACAATTTCATGTTTCAAATTACTATTATTGAAAAGTTTCGAAAGTCGTAGATTTTTAATCTCCTCATCAATGGGTCTTACTGTATCACGAATCATTTCAGGGCTCTCTTTTGTGAGTTCGAACATTATTGGACGACAAAACCAGGTCGATAAAAGCTTTTGATTTTGCCATATTCAGAGCTGAGTAGTCAACTAATTTTATTGGAACAAGAGCGGCCATAAAAACACTACTAATATCTTTCCATCTATCTTGAAACGTTTGTTTATATTGGCTTTGGCCGGATTTACAATTAGACCCCCATTTAGAAAATAACACCAAACTATTTGAGGTTAGATTTTTTGGCAAAGGCTTAGAAATCCGTTGTGTAGTGTTTTTTTTTATTTCTATTGCATTACTATGTATTCAGCTTTTTTGATCTCTATATTTTCTAATAGTTTGGTTATATTTTGTTCTGGCGACTCTATTTATTGCCTTGATTTTAGTTTTGATTATCTTGTCTATTTGAATGAATTTTGCCTTAGGGGTATTTTATTATTTAATATTTCTTTTCTTATGTCGCACTTGTTTTATTTGTTTTACCGTGTTGATCCCAAGTTTTCTGTTTGAAGCACTGTAGCAGCTTCTAAGATATTTGTTATTAAGCAATTAAAACATTTTAACAGTGAATTATAAATCTTTATTTAAGGATATTATGAGATAGAAATTGGGGGAAGGAATACACGAGCGAGCATGTGTATGTGAGTTGTGAGAGAACGGAGAGAGAAAGGGCGTGTTAGAGTGTGATCTGTTACAGTTAGGAATAGGATGGCCGCCGTAGCAGGAGCAATTGATGGAGGAAGACGCATTCCGAAGATTCAAGAGTTTTGCAGAAACCGCCCTGCAAGCTCGCGTACAGGAAAGAAGGGCAGCGAGAAGAGACCACGACGACGGCGAGTAGGCGCTTTTTATTTGTTTTAGCTGTTTGTGTTTCCCCTAGGGGCTATGTGTGTGTATGTTTCAGGGTCAAAACCAGGAGAGACCCCCACCAGAGGTCGCACTTGCATGTGCATCTGGTAGTGCACCACTCGTGGTGCACGATGGGTATGTTAACCCTCCTTTTGATTTAACTTCAATCAAGGAAATGAAAAACTGGTTTTTATTACCCATCAAGCTACCTATGCAAGTGTGACACTTTGAAGTTTTCGTTAAAGATCTAACAATAAACCCTGCGATATACTTAATTACCTCTTCTGCATATACAGACAATGCATAACTATTATTCAAATGTCATAAATTTTCGTATTTATAGTATTTGCAGCTTCCTCAACATCATCTATCAATTTAAGTCTCGACATAGAAGAATTAAATAAATTTTCTCATGTACTTAAACTCGAACAATTCAATATAGATATTTGTTACAGAGGAATGCAGTTTCCAACACCACTATTTATAATTTTTGCATTTATATGCAGTCTTTTGTATGCTGCTTGAAATTGTTTAGCTGTCGGATTGTAGTTCGAGCCTAAACGTTTTCTGGGTGATGGAAGAAGAAATTCAATGTGGTCTTGACTTAATTTGTATAATGGAGAATGTATGTAAAATGTTCCGAGTCTCAACAATCATGAAGCAGTTTTTCACCTAAGTGCTAAGCAGTTACAAACCTAACAAATCCGGATTTTTTCTTTGATTCAATCAGGGCCGGATTAGCCTTTGTGGCGCCGTTAGGCACAATCCTTAAGTGCCGCCCCCTACCCCATCGAAAAGGTGAAAAAAAAACAAACATTTATAATATAAAGAAAGGTAGATATTTATTTAGTAAAACAAACAATAATTAAAAAAATAATCAACCTTTACAAGTTATTTATTATCATTTAAAATATCAAAATTTTCTTTTTCTGGCCTTAGCAAAAGCAAAGGACTTAAAAGTTTCTGCAAAAGAAATTTTTCTAGTAAATTCGCCCTCTATACATATAAGACCAAGCCCTGCGACGCGTTCTTGATTCATATTAGTCCTAAATTGATTTTTAATACGCTTCAGGACTGAAAATGATCGTTCAGCTGAAGTGTTCGAAATTGGAAGAGTGTTAAATATTCGAATTAAGAGTTCGACGTTCGGGTAAATGTCTTGTAAATTTCTTTTCTTTTAACCATTTCAACAAATTCCTTGGGTTCTCTGGGATTACATTACCGCCAAGGCCCGAACTTTTTAAATGGCCCTGAAGATGAACCAGCTCTTCTATTATTTCATTTTCGATATCATTGCTAAATGTTTTGGCAATTTTTAGTCCCTTTTCTTTCAACACGGTAACATTTGCATCGTTTAAATGGAACAATATATCGAATTATTCTAAAGTGTCCATGTAAGCTTCACACCGACGATTCATTTCTGCAATTAATTTATATATGATGGCATAAAACCAATGGATTCGAAAACTGTCGCGTTCGTTGAAGTATACTTCGTGATCGTCACGAGTTTCGTCTATTTTAAGTTTCCGTGTTTGTTTCCTCTTAATTTCATAGGATGTCAGGCCACAAAACTCTAATGCTTTTTTTTCCATACTCGTCGAAATCCTTACGAATTTTATCAAAAAATAACACCAACGATTTTAAAAGGTTAACTGCCTCGGCTAAATCTAAATCAACTTTTTGTAAATATGCACTGACATTATTTACTCTCTTTAAAATTGTTCCCCAAATTTCCAATAATATTGGTGTTTCCAGGTGTTCTAATTTTGTCCTCCAGGCAGTTGCTTCAACCCTAGTCGCCACCTTTTGATTCGTGTCATTCTCTATTTCAGAGAACGCATTAACCACAGCAGACCAATTTTTCTTTAACGCAATGCATGCGTCGCTACGAGCAGACCATCGCGTAACAGATAAACTTTTTAGTGTTATTGTATTACCATCACCAGTCTGGCCATGGAATTTGCTTAAAAGTTCCCACCTGCTGGTAGAGACAGAGAAGAATTTGTAAATTTCCTGTAACAAAACGAAGAACGAGACAGCTTCAAAGCAGCATTCTACAGCACTGGCCCCGATTAAATTAAGGGAGTGTCCGGCGCAAGGTACATAAGGCGCGTTTGCATTAACTTCCTTGATTCTGGCTTGTAGCCCTGAGTATACACCTGACATGTTTGGCGCGTTATCGCATGATTGGCCGCGGCAGTTCTCGATATCAATTTTTAGTTCTTCCAACTGCTCAGTGACACAGTTGAAGAGTTCTTCTGATTTGTGACCTGCGTTGGGCAAGAATTTCAAAAATCTTTCAACCGGGTCTCCATTTTCAAGAACATATCGCACAACTAAAGATAACTGGTCAATGTGGGCCATGTCTGGTGTTGAGTCAACAATTAGAGAGAAATATTTTTGTGATTGAATCTCACGAACAATTTCGCGCAAAACGGCATCTGACATTATTTCAATGAACTCATTACATACGGTAGATGAAAGGTGAGATACTTTTCCCTTGCCGGGATTACCGTACTTTTCAATGTGCTGGGCTAAAAACGGATCAAATTCTGAAATTACAAGTAACATCATAAAATTTCCATTGTGTAAAGAGCCAAAAACTTCATCTGTTCCTCAGAATGGCAATCCACGCGAAGCCAGAGCTTTCACCACAACAACAACTCTCCGTAAAACGTTTTGCCAGTAGAAAATTTCTTCTTCTATTACCTCGGTTAGAGCTGTGTCAATTTTACTTAGTTTACCACCCATTGCCTTTATAAGTAGTAAATTCGACTTATGCCTAGTAGAGTTTTCATGTATCATTAACAGTTTTTTCAGATTTTTTCAATCATCAACCCCCTCTTTGGCAAATGTCGTATCAGCACGAAACAGGCGACAGCATCCGCAAAACAGTTTTTTGGTAGATAAATTAACCATTTGCGTGGTTTGACTTCCCCATTAGCCATTTTTCTAACAAAATGGGTTTTGCTCAGAAACCTCGTTTTGTCCCCAAATCTTATTTTTGTCAAATTAAAATCAAATTCTAAATTATGAGGAGCACTATTTTGTGCAATATAGTCTATTAGACATTCTGTCAATATCCATTTTGCAGGATCTGGGTGAAAGGTCAACGTACTGATATCTACTGTTTTTTGAGCGTCAGCGTCTTGAATCTGATGCTGACGATGCTGTTGCTGAATCTCAGAGGGTCGCAGAAGTAGACGCTGACGCTGTACACTGTGGGAATAAACCATTGCTTATCTCAGGCTCAGCATTTTTCTGCTTTGTAGCACCTTCAAAAAAAATATTGTTATATGAAACAGTTGTAAGTTAAACATAAACCACATTTTACCATTACTATTAGCTGCAGAGGAGATTACATCATCTGATTCTAAATCGACTGAATCTGCTGTCAAAAATTGATTGTCCGCAACTGCAACAGTTGTGGATGTCGGTGTCAGACAAGTGAGCTAACTTTTTACAGATTCAAGTTTTTTTGTATTTTCTTTCTTTTTAAGAGCCTTTTTTCGGTACTCTGCCCCAGAGAGCCTCTTCCGCTTAGTATGATCCATCCAAAAAGGTATATCTATATCTTGTAACACAACTACACAATACTTGTAACGCGGTAACCAAATGGGTCTCTTATACAGTACAGTGTTCTGCCACGTGCACGTTTTAATTACTACTTAACTGACTTGTATAGAGTAGGTCCACGTCCAGCTGTAGGAGGTAAGGTACGCTGCTGCGCCTCCGGGCCAGACGAGTGAAATACATTCCTTGCGTTGCGTCATTGCGTGTTGTCAGGTTACTACCCTTATGCGAGTGATTAGTGTGACGTAGACTGCTAGACAAGGACGCCGTTCAAAATCCAAACAAACTTGACAGCTTATGTACTTTTGCATTGCTGATTGTTAAAAGTGTTCTTGTGAAGCCTTTTTCTTATTACTAACGAATAGTAAGTATAATAATGCATATACTGATGCTTAGAGATTTATACTTTTATAAAAATTTGCTTGATAGGTATGTGTTGTAACTTCAAGTTATGAGCGCATAAACAAATATAACCTCAAAATTGACTTTGTATTTTTAATAAATTTTATTTTTATTTTAGATAAAATTTGATTTTAAAAAGTTTCATGTGGCATATTTTATTATACACGTATGCTTATTTAATACTTGTGCTTTTAGATCTTTAAAATGGGAATGTGTTGGGCACCTGATTGCAAACATTACAATGCAAGAGAAACCTGTCGTTATTTAAGTTTCCAAAGGAGGAGAAAGAATGAAACAGGTGGAAAAGATTACTAAGGTGTGATATTCAGTAAATGTAGTCATTTTGTAGACGTTTTACTTTTTAATGTAGAGCTTTTAAGAAAGTAATGAATCATAATTAGGTACTTATAATTTTTAGGCGAACCGTGGAACCTGGTGTTGGTGCATATGTTTGCAGCTTCAAGGGTGGCAAGAAAGAAAATGGTCCTGATTTGTTTCAGCACAACTTGAATAAGGCATTTTTCAGCAATTATTTGTCACCCGAAAAGAAAAAAAGAAGGAACGTACTGGAACGAAGTGTACATTTAGAGTCTATACTAGTGTTGAAAGGTATTTGTTACTGATAGACATGTTTTTAAAAAGATGTGCTTTTATTGCTACAATAGATTTTTTTTTATATTTTAGAATGCCTTCGAAAGAAGCTTCGAGTTCTTCAACCTTGACAGAAAATTTAGCTAATTCCTCTGGTGTTGAAAGGTATTTGTTATTGATATACGTATTTTTTAAATATGTACTTTTGTTCCTACGGTGAGAGGGTTTTAACCTTTTTTTATGTTTTAGAGTACTTTTGACAAATGATTACAGTTCCTGTACCTCGAGAGAAAGTTTAGTTAATTCCTGTAGCGTTCAGGGGTATTTATTATTGATGTACATCTTTTTAAGAAATATTTAGTTTTGTTGCTACAGTAAGAGGTATTTAAACGTTTTTGTTTTATATTTTAGAGTTCCTTTGACAAATGCTTCAAGCTCCTCAACCTCAACAGAAAGTTTATCATTGCATAGTGCTGTGGATGCAGAGAATTATTTCTTAAAAAAAGAATGTGATGAATTATCCAAAAAATTGACTCAAATGTCGTTTGCATTCTCTTATGACCACATTGCCAAAAACGACAAACTGATTCTTTTGTACACCGGTTTACCTACTGGAAAGTTATTTATGCGTCTTTACAATTTATTCAAAGATAGTGATATACGTTACTATTTAGATTGGAAAGTTACTAAAATTTCGAAAATTGACCAACTACTTATTACCTAATGAAAGTACGCCAAAACTTTCCCCACGATGATCTTGCAAATCGATTTAACTGCTCTCAAGCAACCATTTCAAATGTTATATTAACAGGATTAACATGTTGCATAATGTTTTATTTAAGCAGGTAATGCCAAAGATACCCACCAGGGGGAAAAATAAATTTTGCTTACCAAATTGTTTCAGCACATTTACAAATTGTAGAATAATTTTAGATTGTACAGAAATTTATTCGTCCGTGGCAAGAAACTCGATGGCTGTCCAAAGATTGACATACAGCTCGTACAAGCATAGAAACACTTGGAAAGGTTTAGTGGGTGTTGCACCTAATGGGGTTATTACTTATCTGAGTAATTTGTATCCTGGTTCTACTTCCGACAAAAAGGTGGTGGCACACTGTGCTGTTTTAAACGAGTTAGTTGTTGGAGATTTGATTTTAGCAGATAAGGGGTTTTTGATACGAGATATTTTGCCACCGGGGGTTTAAATATCCCTCCATTTTTAAGTACAGCACAATTCACAACAGAACAAGTGTATCAGACAGAGAGTATAGCTCGTGGACGAATGCATGTCGAAAGAGCCATCCGAAGAATGAAATGTTACAAAATTTTAGATTTCAATCCCTATTCATTGATCTCTCAAGCCACAACTGTATTTCAGGTTGTTGGTGCTCTTACCAACCTTCAGTATCCTCTTATATAGAGAGGTAGAACAACATTATGCAGAATAATAGAATAATTTTATTGTTATGTATTTATTATAGAAAATGTATCTGTACCTTCTAACTTTACACAAATATATGTTACATACTTTGGTAAATAAAAATCTAGTTTTTCAAATGTATTTATTACAAAAGATATACTGTTACTTTCCACAAATATGTGGTACATATTTTTGTAAATAAAAATCTTTTAAAATAGATAGATTACTTTCCCATGTGCTGTCCCTGGCAATTTCTAATATTAAAAAATCGGAAGGTAACCAAATTACAAAACTACAGTTTTGCTTATTGACTATGTAAAGTTGCCCTTGAATTTGATGGTAGTAATGGTGGTCTTTGTTCACCATTAAAATACCATGAATTTTTGAAACTATATAACTTTTTTCGGTTGCCAACAAGTAATCAATGTTTTTATTTCGGTACTTATATGAACATTTCACTTCGATAGTATCGTTGTCACCGACCAATCCATCAGGGCTAGCTCCCAGGAATCCACACTTGTCTAGCCACAGACCAGAAGGTGTTACATCTTTATTTATTGTCTTGAAAGCATCGATTCCACATTGTTCATTTTCTTTACCCCACTGTATAGCATGAATGGTGCCCAAGTCGTAACTGTCGCATAATGTTTTAAAAAGGGAGGGTGGGAAACGTTTCCTGCGACAAGCAGCTAACACAATGCAAAATCTACTGTCTGTTAAGCGATTTTTTCTTGCAACCAGCCAAGATTCATTTTTATCTTGGCCAACCGTTGCCTACTCTATTTTAAAAATGCTTTCTTTGCTTAATTGACACTGGTTTATAAAATATGTCGTCTTATCACTCGCATTGACGAAGTCTTCTGAAAACAAAATGTCTTCTATTGGAAGAAGTAAATCGTCGCTTATATTTGCTTCAGGGCGAAGCAACCTATTGAACTATATAGTACGTACCTGGAAAGGACCCTGAACGCCGTGAAAGTGAGGAAAATCGATTTTTAGGCAACCCGCAAGTGTATAGTAAGTATTCCCCTCTCTTTCTAACGCATTGAATCAATTGCAGAAATAAGCAAAGTTGAACAGTTTCTTTTATAGTTTTTGTTCCATCTGCTTTAAATAAATTTATGAAAATGTATACAGATTAAATAATAGGTCTTTAATTTTTTAAAAGAAAAAAGAATTATACAAATATCTCCAGTATTTATCAAATAATTAAATTCTTTGGGTGACCATATATATTGGTATAACTAGGTAGGCAGGTTTATCATTTTTATTATTATTTGAGAAATTGATTGTGAAAAAAGGTAGGAAACTGGGTAGACAAGCAGTATATAAATTGCTTTTTATTTATTTGATTCGTTAGAAAATACAGAATGATATTAGTAGGTACTAGGTACCTACATAAAAAATATAATACCACATACATATAAAAATATACAATCCTTTTTACGGTACTTTTTTTTAACAATTTTTAAATAATATTAATTTTGACATTTTATGCCTAACTGTGGCCGATTTCCCATGTAGTTCAATCATTTTTAATCTTGAATGGTGGTGCATTCTACACTTTATGTAAATTTGCATAATTTTTTTAATTATTTGTACTCCATGCAATTCTTCGGCATTGAATTCTTGATTTGTCGGGTGTATTGGTACAAAGTCCTTAATTTTTTTTGAAAAATGTTTAATGGCTGTATTTATTAGTTGCATTTTTATATTTGTTTTATTTTGAATTATATTTTCTTTTTGAATGAAATGACGAAACTGCTTTTCGGCAAAGCTTACAATTTTAAACAATATCCGGGGCATGTATCAAACCACCACGATTTACAATATTAGTGAAATTTTTAAAGCTGTCTTCAGAGGCACTGTAGTCATGATCAATCACTACCCTGTGTTTTTTAAAAAGTAATATTTCCTTGCAATGGTTACAGGTTGATTGGTTTACCAGATTTCGTACAATATAGCCGGAAATGTAATATATAACATTTTCTTGGAAATCTGTCAAATTTTGATTATTTAAATATTGAATAAGATTATTGAGGTCATCATCCTCATTATCAGTTTGAATTTCTTGCGACTGTCTTTTTTCTGTTCGAAACTCAAAGGCAGGTGTGCAATATTCCCCAAATTCCCCACAATTGGCATTTACACTTGCTGTTACTGAATTGCGAAATAAAAGTTGTCGTAGAGCCCATTTAAGTTGTTGGGAGTTTGGGTTATTATTCCATCCGCCCCTTGACCTAATACACGAAAAAAACAATTCCAAGTGATCTTGCGAACACTTGTAACTTAAAAAATACTTAAGTGACTCTTCGTCCATTGTAAAAAGTTCCTTAATTAAATTTAAGGTACTTTGCATAGTCACCATAAATCCAATTGCAAAGGTCTTTCGATTGTGCGATAGCAAATTTATACCATCAATTTTTAAAGATTTTAAATATTTTTCTGTATTTGAAAATATGTCTTCAAAATATGTTATAGTGTTAAGCCTAATAGGAGTCTTAAAACCTTTACCAAATGGATTGCGGCTATTTAAAATGTCAAAAATTTTATCCATCCTAATAAATTCTACCGTAGCAGCGCTACCTTGAAATTCTCTTTTGTTTGATTTTTCTAAAAATTCAATAGCGTCTGCCACCCCACTACTAAGGGATTGGGCAGCTAATCTGACATTCATAATTTTATTTTGAAAATTAACATGATGTGACGTTAAAGAGTTGGTTAGCCGGAGTTGTTCTTTTTGTTGCACATTGTCTAGCTCTTTTATATAGTTCCAACTGATTTTGCCAAGGTTGGAACTTAAATTAAATTTTTCCTCAGCAAAAGCATTTGGACATAATTTGAGCATATGGCAAGCATCAAGTATGCAGTGGACCTTTATTTTGGGTTCACTGGGATGTATAAAATAGGGAACTATTTCATGTTCTGTTATTTTACAACCCAAATTTTTGTATGTGGCAATATTTGTTTGGGCCCCATCCGATGTTATGGACCTAATAGTAATGCCACTTCCGTAAAGGCTTCTTATACAACTGGTTATAAATTGAGTTTGTATGTTAGCATCTGTTTTATTAATAAGGAAATATGCAACCGGACATTTAAAATTTCCTCGGTAGCTCACTATTTAAAAAAATAATGCTTCTGATGCTGGCATCTCATATTCTATGTCAATTATTACTCCATAATTTACATTCCCTGTGAATCTTCCTTGGGGGTCGTCCCAAAGAACCTGTTTCCTTATTGCCATGGCATCCACGATAAGAGCGCAATTCTTAAGACTGCGATTTTTCTTGACTTCTTGTGTTAAATACTCAAGAACTTCCTGCAACAGTCCTGGCTCACAATTCAGACTTTTTAACCACTGACGGATAGTGCGGCCATTAGGTAATACAAAATATTGCCTCAAAAAATGATATGCCTTTGGTGAATAAAAATATAACGTATGAGCAAACTGCTTCTTCAATGGAGAGTTTCGTCTTTGACTTCGATCTTTGATTTCATTATCTACTTTTTGTTGAAGCACAAGTTCTAAAGGCACACCTATTACAAGAAAATATTAATTTTAAAGTGATTGAAGAGTTTCAAAGAAATCCTAATTATTTAATTACTTACCTTCAAAATAATTTTTCAGGACAGTATCTAAACTTTCATTGCTCTGGCCGCTTTTAGAAATTTCTTTGATTAGATCCTTCATATTACATATCTTTACATCTCGCCTTTTAATTTTCTGTTTTAAGGTTTTTACGTGTCTTTTCAACCGGTAAAGTTTCTCGTTCATAGTAGTCTCAGTTTCTTTGTCTATTAACACTTTTGGATTTCCGGTGGACGTGGATGGTAAATTAATTGATTCCAATGTATTTAAATGAAAATCAATATCGATAGGTTCTGTCTTATCCTGATTACCTGCCACCTGAGAAAAGATAAAAACCAATCTACATTGTCTGCAATAAAATACAAAAGAGCGTTTTAACTTACGTCATGTCGTATTAGTTTCCTTCTTGGTGTAACTTTTTTTGAAAGGTGTTTGGGAAAGGATAATACACTTGGAACAGCATCCAGTTTGAGTAATTTAGTGGCACAGCCTGGCCGAACTTGGTAATCTGATAGTAAAAAATGCTTGTTTTTGAAGGAAACCAATTCTCCCTTCTTAAGACTTTAACCCAAAGATTTAAAATCTCGGGACGTTTGAATGGAAAAGTGAAAATTTAAGAATTAATTTAAAATATTTTAATTATACCCGGATGAAGTTAACTGCCAGAACCGGGAGGCTAGACAGGCGTAATATTATTGATGTTATATATTAGGTATTTCAAATAAACCGTCTACAATGCAGGAACATAGGCAAAAAGAGTTAACTTACGTATGAAAAGAAATTGCTTTTCTTGAATCCTGTACATTATTGCAACCATACGCAACACAATTTAGCACCATATTGATTGTTCAGTTTAAAACACTGTTTCAACAGTTTTATAACACTATTCGCTGTAATCTGCTCCAAACAAATACACCAAATGGTTCACACAAAAGTAATCCAACAACTAAAGTGTTTTTTCCCACCTAAAATTCTTTAAAATCAAAATAAACCCCAATAAAAGCACAATGAACCCTAGCATCACCATTGCCTTTCATGTGTAAAACAGAGATGCGGATCCTACACTATCGCTTTCTCTCTCACTGTTGCCCCTGCCTCAATTTACTTGCTTCACGCATATGGCTGGGTCCGTTCCAGGTACGTAGTATATAGTTCAATGAAGCAACCAGGTAAATCCCACAGCTGGTTCAATCGATCTACCAAATTCTGCAATTTGTTCTTCAGTGACATCATCTATTGCCTTGTAGCCTGGTTTACTTGAAGGGAACATTTCATCTAATGTTTGAATTACATCGTATGTAGAAGCGTTCTGTTTGTTCCATGCACATGGCTTATCGGTAACGCTTAGGTTTTGATATGCATATAAGCACAGCGCTGCCATATGATGGCAAACAGCATTTCCACGTGGCCACCAACATTTAATTTCGTGAATGCCTTCTTGCAAATCTAACGAAATCTAAAAGCATGGTATAAATTTGACACTCATATTTACGCTCTGTAATGTTAAATAAATTAAACACTCACCTCTACAGAATACGTTTTATTTTTCATGCTGGCTTGAACCTCTCCTTTCAGCAATGCTGGATGTACTTCCGGATCAAAGATGGGTTGCTGGACATGTCCACTTTCAACAGCAATTTCTCCCCGTTTCAGCTGCTTGTAATTGTCTTTAAAAAACTCTGATAACATCGAGAACTTTAAAACATGTTTCTGGGCCATATTGGCTGTAAAATCAAAAGCAGTGTTAGATAGATTATTTTACTGACAAATACCTACACGTAGAAATTGATGCTATTAGTTGTACTCCGAAAGTTTATCAAATTATAAAGTAAATTTTGAGGTTATATTTGTTTAAATACTCATAACTTCCAAGTTTCAGTAAATTTTTGTATGAATACTTTTCTAAGCATCAGCGTATGTATTAACTATGTATTAATATACTTACTGATCGTTAATAATAAAATACAGGCTTCACAAAAATACTTTTAAAAATCAGCAATGCTAACGTATACAAGCTGTCGCGTTTGTTTGGATTTTGAACGCTGTCTTTGTCTCACCCTTGTCTAACAGTCTACGTCACAACTAATCACGCGCATTACAATAGTAACAGATCATTTGCGACTTGTTTGTTTTACGATTTACGCAACATTTATTTTTTCAGTGAAATATTTTTATATTCAGTATCGGTATGAGAGATTTTTTCTTACATTTTATTATTATATTTTGGCCATGATTTGCCGCCCTTAGGCACGTGTCTAAGAGCTAAAACACACGGAGCGGTTTCTGGCGAGTCGGCGCCGACTCGGCAGAGAAGCGGCTCAAAACACACGAGGCGTCACCGCAGCTTACGACCGACACGTTTTTATCGAGACATCTTTCGCAGTTGTCTAGTTGTGTCTGAGTGGTTCGCATCGTTGGCATAAAGTATGACTTCTTCTGACAGTGATGATGATTTGCTTTTTCTAATAACTACAGGCTTATTATATAACAAAATTAAGAAAAAAAAGAAACGCAAATATTGGATACATCCCATAATAAATGAGAGGAAAAATAGAGGATTTTTTTACACACTGTATGACGAACTTAACGGAGATCCAGATAAATTCTTTAATTTTACCAGAATGTCAAGAGAAACATTCCAAGAATTGTTGTCAATAATTAAAGATTCATGTTCAAAAAGAAATACTACCATGAGGGAAAGCATACCAGTAGAAGAAAAGCTTCTTATAACTTTAAGGTAAGATAAATAAATTAAATCTAAAAAAATATTTTTATTCTTAAAAAAGTATTATATTATCATGTTTATTAGCAAAATAGCATTTAAAATAATTGGGTTATATCCGTATCTTGGGAATACGAGCTTCCAGGCGACATCAAAGGGGAGAATTACTCTGCCGCTGAATCCCAGAAGGCCCAGGTTGGGGCTCTTGTTGTGAAGGACTTTGGTTAAAGTCTGGAAGTCCGGAAGGTCCAGCATGTGGATTTAAATATTGCCATTGATGTAGTATTCCAGATTGGTGGCTTGGAGCCTGGGTGGGAATTTGGTTATACGGTAATTGTGTTGAGTATACAGAGGGGGCTGGTGACTGTATGGGATTATATTTATTTATGCTTTGCATAATGTCCATTCTCGCAGCAAATTTAAAGTGTGGGGGAATGGATTTCATAAAAGGCACTAATGATAACAAAAATAATCTATCGTCGTCTTCTTCAGAATTTACTGTTTGTGCTTTTTGTTTTTGACGAATACTATGATTATCAAGGGCCTCCACAAGTTTTTTTTCCAGTGTGTTTCCTTTTCTTTTTTTGGCGACATGAACAGTAGGAGAGTCATCATGTATTGTAGCAGGACTTTCTGACGCAGATTCATTCTGACTGTTTGGTGATAGAGGAGCCCCATCATCCATAGATGTATCTGTGGGGCGACGTTGGATTACATCTGACAAAAAGCCCAATTGGTTGGCGTACATATAGGAACTTTTGACTTTTCGTCCTTGTCCTGACTTTCCTTTATTTTCTTTAAGTTCTCTAGCGTACCTATCCCTTATGTTTTTCCATTTTTTTTTGAAGCAAAATGCCTGAAAAAAAGCTTTATTTAATAAGTACCCTTTTATTTCAGGTACCTAGCTACTGGCAATTCATTTGTCGATTTGCACTATGCTTTTAGAATTGGAAAATCCACAGCAAGTTTAATCACCCAAGAAGTTTGTAAAGCTATATGGACACATGCTAGACATATAACTTTTCCGTCGTTAACTACTGAAAAATGGCTCGAAATAGCCGAAGGATTTAAGAAAAATGCAAATTTTCCACATTGCATAGGAGCCATCGATGGAAAACATATAAGGATGATAAAACCTGCTAATAGCGGCTCTATGTTCTACAACTATAAAAATTATTTTTCAATGGTACTTTTTGCAATGTGTGATAGCAATTATTTATTTACATACGTAGACGTTGGCTCCTATGGAAAATCTAGTGATTCTGGAATTTTTAAAAATTCCACACTATATGAAAGAATGATAAATGATACACTGGAAATTCCTCCAGCAGATTCCATCGAAGGAGATGTAATTGATTATCCATTTGTAATAATAGGAGATGAAGCCTTTCCACTCTCAGAAAATTTACTTAGGCCCTATGGTGGATCAAATTTATCTTTTGAAAAAAAAATTTTCAACTACAGATTGTCAAGAGCTCGAAGATACATTGAATGTACATTTGGTATTCTGGCTAATAAGTGGCGAATTTTCCACAGACCGCTTAACGTATCTGTTGATTTCGCCCAAGATATAATCAAAGCGTGCTGCGTACTCCATAATTTGGTCAGATTAAGAGATGGACACCGTGATGATGACATTAGATCAGCAAATGGCTTGGCAAATTTAGCCACTGATTCATTGAGCAGAGGAAATCCAAGAGCTCTTAACTGCAGAGAAAAATTTACTAACTATTTTGTTAATATTAATCCACTGGAATGGCAAAACGCACAAATATGAAAATTATTATTAAGTTAATACAAGGTGTTTCAGTTTTTTCGTTCATAACTTCTGTAAACGATAGAACATATTAAAATAATATGAGTCTTTTCTATAACATTTTTCTATAAAACGCTTCGTTTTCAAGATACAGGGCGTTAAACTTTAAAAAAAGTACTACTATTTATTCGTTATCTCCCAAACAAATAAACATTTTTTATTCAAACTTTGTACACTTAGTCATAATATAATCCAGACAGAACCCCATAACTACGCCACTGCTTTTCCAAGGAAAATTTTCGGAACATCAAAAAATTGGTCTTTTATTATGACTAAAGTGTACAAAATTTAAATACAAAATCTGTACTTATTTGGGAGATAATAAATAAATATTAATATTTTTTTAAAAGTTTAACACCCTGTATCTTGAAAACGAAGCGTTTAGAGAAAAATGTTATAGAAAATACTTTTATTATTTTGATATGTTCTATCGTTTACTGAAGTTATGAACGAACAAACTGAAACACCCTGTATAATTAAATACTGATGATTTTTTATTAATAAATAAATTTAGTTTTCATGTAATTACCCATTTGTCTTTTCTCCTCCACTGCAGCACCCTCATCAACAAAGGCGTTGGTTACCTCTTCCCAAGAACGTTTCTTTTTTATTTTGTTGGAATAATCCTCTGAACGCATATCCCAAATCGCTGGTCTAATATGAATCTCATTGATTAATTTCTCAACGTCCAAAGTTTCCATACTGGTCTGACAACGCCGAGTCACTTATTAATAACAAAAACCGCCACAACACCGCTTACGTGTGTTTAGTCCCATAAGCAAACATGTACTGATGTTCCGACTACAGTCGTAAACCCGCGCGCGGTGCATGATGGCCAGCAGGGTACGCGCTGCCACCGCCATCACGAACCGCGCGTTGACGCCCCGTCTGTTTCATTCAATAGAACTGCCATAAAGGATGCACCGCTTCGGCAGCCGAGTCGGCTGCCGACTCGCCAGAAACCGCTCCGTGTGTTTTAGCTCTAACTGTGCCTAATGGGTAATACGGCCCCGGATTCAATAACCAACATGCAGTTGGAAAATTTTAAATTGTGAATGTCAAAGGTCGCTTCTTTAATGTAACTTCTAATATCGCCTATGTTTTTCTTAGAGGTTTTTTAAAATATGGAACTAATACTGATCTGCTATTTTAAATATCAAATGTTTTATTGATATGCTTAATAAAATATACGGTAGATTCGCAATGTCGAAACTCTGTCAATTTTAAAGTATTTTCACAGAAAAGTAAAGCATCGGCCACAGAATCGCTCAAGACTTGTACTGCGACCTCACTTTTGTTTAAAAAAGTTGATGTGTGCTGCACGTAATTTGTTACTTAAATCTAGCTTTTCATTTTCTTGCAAAGCTTGCAGTTTTTCTACATATTCCCACTTAATAAATCCCCCTTGATGAACTTTAATTGTCCTTTTCTCACCCAAAGTATTACGAATTAATTTTAGCATATGACACGGATCATAGAAAAAATATATATTGTTTGCTACTACTTTAGATACCATCCCGTAAGCTTGCACAATCGAGCAATTAAACTGTTTTATCAGTGACATCTATGTGGGCAAACTGGCACTAACAATAAAATACCAAACTGTAAAAGCCTTAACCCTTAACTACAGACGTGCCGTTTCACTATCATACGCACAGACGTGAGGTTTAACAGACCGCTTTCTTTTTTGTAATACAGTTTCAGCTAATTTTTAATTTTTGCTATAATACTTAGTAATTCTTTTTCCTAATGTCATTAGCAACACATTTTACTTAATAGGATAGTTGGAATTAAGAACAAAGCGAATCTTATATAGTTTATTTCATAAAAGTGCGAAATTAACAAAAAAAAAGTCATGGGTCTCTTTGGATATAATATAAACACTAAACAACTAAATATTATTAAGCTTGCTTACACACTGAGAGAAATGAATAGTCATGTTTACTAGAACATTGTTTAATTTGATCATAATTTACGATACGCCAGGGGACAGCTCGTCTTTCTGTTACGTTTGAACATATAGTTATTGTTGGTAGTGAATGGTACATAGTACCAAAAATTCTAGTACGGGTATTAAACCGAAATTTATTATATGTATTACTATTAATCTTCTATTTGTTTCAAGCAGATCTTATAGTGCTAGCTAACCAATTTTTCTAGTAAATTTTATGCTACCTATATTATTTAATGGTATAATAAAATCTAGTACGCTTTACTAGTTGTGTCTTATATCCAATATCGTCTAAACTGGGTATTATAAACATTTTGTCTTGTACCGCTTAATAGAATTTTCTAGTAAAATCTAACAAATATAGTTTTTTTGGCGGGATGTTTATAAATTAAAAAGCATATTTCGGGTATTTTATTTATTTATAAATGCAAACATAAGAAAACGACACATACATAGTTATACATTTAACATTTCAAACTATAATATCTATTTAATTATAATCTTACATCTACAAGCTTAACGAGCCCCTTCCCATTTCAGTTGGCCCACCTTAGGATTCTTTAGAAATTCATTCGTCTTGAGGAGCAAAAATACAAGTACTACATGAACTTCAAATTGTAAAATTAGAATGAAGACTAAGTACCTACTTATAAAATATTGAGGCAACAAATACCTATAAATTAGTGTAAGAAATGATAATCATTTTCAAATAAATAATTTAAAATCAAGAAATTCTTAAAACATTATTTGAATGCTAACATATAGTTATAAAAGGTTTGGGTTAAATACAAACAATAACAAAAATACATAAATATTAGTAAACCCTCAAATTTAACTTATGTAACACCTGCTAACGTGCTTCTTACTTGTTCAATACCTCCCGTTTCTTTATCAGCTTCGGTGTAGATATTGTATATGTT